>JAMWET010007440.1:25000-67500 GCA_024036415.1 Prochilodus magdalenae | reverse complement strand
CAGATATCATCATCATTATAAACCATGGAGGGAATAAAAACATATACATACAGAATTTCAGTGTGTCAACCTGTCCAGCGAATATCACATCAACATAGAGACGTCCAGTGTATATCAGCTAATATTTACAGTGTCTATAGAACAGACCGCTTCGTTAATCAGCAGCGCGTTATCCAGTGACCTTCACTATACACTACACTTCATGAGCTTAAATACACTACACTGACTGACAGTAAAACGACTTGACTTGGCTATATCGCCTAAAGTATGAACGACAGCCATGGAAGCTCTACACACTGTTCCTGAGCTGATCTGAAGGACACATGAGTTTTGGAGGTCTGTAGTGATGGACTCTGTAGAAAGTTGGTGACCTCTGTGACCTATGACCCTCAGTATCCGCTGACCCCGCTCTGTCATTGTACGTGGTCTAACCCTTCGTGGCTGAGCTGCTGTTGTTCCCGATCACTCCCACTGTGTTCTAATCCCACTGACAGTGGACTGTGGAATATGTAGTAGGGAGAGAATTTCACCACTGGTCCTCCTACCACTGTACCACGTGTCTGTAGGAGCAGTCTGCAGGTCTAGGTGCTCGGTTTTATACACCTGTGGCCATGGGAGTGATTGGAACACCTGAATTCGGTGATTTAGATGTGGGGGGGAGTGAATACTTTTGGCAATATAGCGTACCTAGCAATAAACAAGTGTTATCCTGTCATGTACCTTTATCAACCATCCAGCTGAGGGAACGCAAAAAAGTCAGACTTTCCAGAAATATGAAATTGCATTATGAAAGCTTGAACGATTTCCACTGATATTCCCAAACATTCCGCATAATGACATCATAACCAGCGGCTCGGAGCTTCAGCATTCCATTCTAGGGAATCTTACTGAGTCCGAGTATGATATGAAGGGGTTACCAAGATGCTGCCTGATGCCTAAGACAGATTTTAGCCTAACACCATATACAAGCTCACCTGAAAAACGATGAGTCACCCTGTGTGGGTAACAGATGCATGAAGGGAAGGCCATCAGAAAGTTTAAACCTAGCTTTTTAACAGCATCTTGGTAAAAGGCATGTGCAGCAGGAAACATGAAACCCTCCAAACCAGCGTCCTGGTAAATGACAGACAGCACATACACTCATCATCAAAACAGAGCTGCACCCAGAAAGATCAACCCGCAGGAACGAAACACGGTGTGTAGGTTTCACGCTCTGCCCCACATGACGTAATTAAGGACAGGCCTTATCTCTGTACCTGACTGGCCCAACACCACCATTACAGACATCCAGCGAGCAGTGGTGTCCTCCATGAGTCATCCTGTTAGTGCAGCACCATTGTCAGACGGCTGCACCACGCAGGACTACATGCACACAGACCGTTACCACGACTGTCCTTAACACCACGTCACCGTCACCAAAGACTGCAGTGGTGTCGTACCAGACTGTCATGGAGTGACTCAGAATGGCAGCGGGTCATCTTCAGTGACGAGTCCCGCTTTAGTCTTGGTGAAGACGCCCAACGAATCCGTGTGTGGAGGCACCGTGGTCAGCACCAAGATGAACGGTGTGTCGTCACACGTCCAGAAGACCTGGTGTCCCTCCACCTTCATCCCTACCGCACCATCTGCAGGAACTGTGTGAGGATGTTCAAGCTGCATGGGATGGATTATCACAGGACTCCATTAGGAACCTCTACAGCTCCATACCGAGACGTCTGGTGTGTTGGGTTAGCAAACACGGCGGCCCGACGCCATACTGAGAGACAGACTTCTGTATGTGTAGCTCAATAAATATTGATCATATCAGTCTAAATTTATCATCAGTTATTGATCCTGGTCACCTTTATCCTCCTTCCCAACAGCACCACAACCCCACACCTCCTTCTGGGTGCAGCTGTTCGTTTGATGATGAGTGTAAGTGATATTCGATATTCGCGATATTCACTTACCAATAATCACACTTTAATGAATCCTCTCAGTTAGTGTGCCTCCGTCTCAGTGATTTATCAGCTTTAAGCAGATGCGTCATGTATACAACACTATTATTGCTAAATTCTTTGCTATCGTCTTCAACAAAACAACTGGACCCAAACATTTTGGCACAAGGCATTGACATCCAGTGAGTGGCAGGTCATGGGCCACAAAATACCAAGAATGAAAACGACTGTGACTCTGTGAGTCACAGCTGTGAGTTGTCAGTGATACACTGGCAAATGACTCATAGACTTGGTCCATATGGGTATTTAGTAATGAACTGCCACATGCCGCCGTCGCAGCAGATGCCATCAGGTGGGCCAAACAAGATCACAGTTAGATGCCAGTGCTGTTTGGGCCAGTCACGTTGTAGGCTGGTAATGATTTCACCATTTCAGACTACTGTATGTAGTCCGAGCAGTGGTTGTAGGCAGGTAGGGTTGCAGTACTGTCCAGACGTCAGAGACCACCTCGTTTATTTCACTGGCAGTCAAAACGGCCATTAAGCACAAACGGCTTTCAGCTTTGCTTTCAGAAAGTTCAGAGTTCAAAGTTCAATCTTAAGCCATATTGGGATGGGAGTAGTTCTACATGGGGAGGTGGGGTTTGTAATTATGGCTGGGATAAGAAATCTCGATTTACGCACTGCAAACACAAACGTACGGGCGTGATACATAACCTCCACTGCTCACAACTAGTGAACATGCGACCCAACCAAAGGGAAGAGAAGAGGGCTGAGCGAAACGATGCCCGATTTCAGTTCGGGGTAAAACATCGCTTTCGAAACAGCTCAGTACATAACCATTCTGTCTGGGAAGCCTGAAATATATCTCTGGCCTAAGGTGGTGTTTGGAGGTTGGGTAAAATTCAGAGAGGGAATTGACTATCAGAGTGATTGCACATCTGATGCTAGTTTCTAGGGTCCCAAGATGATGCTAAAAATGAATGGGAGTCTATGGGAGAATCGAGGGATAAATAAACGACACATAGAGGAGGCAGTATGTCTGTGGATTAGAGTTTGGGGGTCTGCCCTGAGTGTGGACATGCAGTTTGGTGTCGGTAGGTTGAACGAGCCAATAGGGTTTGAATGGGGGTGAAAATGAATGGGGCTCTATGGGGGAACGAGGGATTACAGGCGAGTGAGGTTAAGACCAGCTTTGAAGTTGTACTGGGTGACGGGGGGTCTGCCATGAGATGATGAACAGTACAGTGGTACAGTAGACGACATGCCCATTCTTTCCAAATGGGAAATATTTGGTAAATTAATTAATAATTACATTACCCCACCTTCCCATGTAAAACTAATCCCATCCAGATGGGGCTTTAGAAGTCGGCTTCTCACCGTTCAGTAAACCCCTATCCAGCTGGACTCTGGAGTGACCAGTCCACAGTTCTGAGAACACCAGCAGCAGGAACAGCTTCTCAACACAGCTTCTCCATAGCGTGGAGGAGTGTTCTCCCAGTGGAAGGTTGGGCTAAACTCCTGGGGATGTTCTCAGATGTGAAGCAGAATGGAGCAGGATCTTCTCTCACTAGGAAGCTACAGGTCCTGTTTATCTGATTGGGGTTTTGGTGGTTCTTGTACGCTTGTTAGACGTCTTACTGTCTTTATATCATTTTTTTTTTTACATTTTACACTTTGGAAAGTCTTGGAAGGCTTTTTCCTTGGACTTCTTTCCTTCCTAATTCTTGGAATCTCATATCTCTTATATCATCTCGCCCTCCAAACTCTCACAACTCACAGCTCACAACTCTTTGGCCCCTGTCTTGAATTCCAGCACTTCCATCGCTCTGGATTTGACGTTGTTGTTTGTTGTTTGTTTGTTGTTTGTCATCGAGTGACGCAAAAGACACTTTGAAATCTGAATGAATCGTTTTTCCTTAATGGCCGTTTGACTGAGCATGAAGTGAAAGAAGGATTCTCTGACGGTCCAGCATACACAGTGTAAACTACACAGATTCACAGATCATACTACAGCACCATGGACAGGACCATAACAAGGCCAAGGGAATGACCTGGGTCCTTAAATGAGTGGCACTGGAAAAGAGGTAAAGAACAACAGTGTGTTGGTAAGACGTGAGTAAGACATTTGGAGCTGATTGAGTTAAATATGCAAATATCAAACTACATTTTAAACCAATAGAACCCTATAAGACAAGCCTAGAACAGGAAGGGATCCAAAAATCAGTATTTACACAGCATATGTACATCCAGCTTCAACCGGTATTCCGTAATCCTCAGTTGTGGGAAATGTGAACCTCTGTTTTTCCAAACAAGCCTCACTTATGAAGTCTTTCTGGTATATTTAGTATAAGACCCAATCTGTTCGTCCCATCGCCACACGTATTTGGTGGCTTCGTCACAAGCCTAGTCCCCTGCAGTGCCTGTCCGGAATACTGCTCGGTGTTGAGGAAGCCACACCCATGGCGTCTACATTCATTGCTTCTTGGAGTCCTTCATAGGTCGGATTCTTAAAGAGCTTACGTCAGATCAGTCTCTCCTCAGGAGGCACTTTGAGCACGCTGCCCATCTCCAGCCGAGCTCCCGCCACCTCCTGCTGACTGGGGCTGTAGGTGCCCTCAGACTGCCGCTTCTTCCGGGCTGTAAGCACCATGCACACCAGCCCCACCATGGCCAGCAGCGCGCCCAGGCACATCAGCGGGATCGCCACCACCAACCAGGGAATGCGATCCCTATGAGGCTGCCTCTGTAGGATAGAGAAGGGAAGAGTAAGGGTGGGTAAGGGTAAGGGTAAGGGTTCTTGGGTTGAGGTGACACAGTGAACCACAGTGCTTACACGGAGCAGCTGGACAACCAGGATTTGCCTTTTGCTCCTCATCATCTTACTAAGGAACAGAACATTCCCAACCTGTATTCCAAGCTACAGTTCCCAGATCCCTCTTGAAATTCTATGGGACAACCAGGAACAACCAGTAAAATACCAGGGAAGGCATCCACCAAATCTGGACCAACTGACCCATTCTTTGATGTAAGGGTGTCTGAACATTGATGTGCCTGCATCCAAACACTACCACCACAGTGAGCTTACGTGTTCCTGGAGCGATCATATCCAGTATAAGTAGAGTTATGAGCCAGTATGTGGCTTTGTGACCGCAGTGTAAAGAGAACAGCAGTAAGACTGGAATTCAGTTTTGTTTACTCCACACGTCACCACACAGGCCCATATCGCTATCCTTATCATCCAGTGTCAACACCATGTCTCAGTGATGAAATGCAGGCATATGGGTCCTCTCCGAGCATCTCACTACAGACATGGGTCCATTACAAACACCAAGAACTGCCCAACCAACACATCGTCGCTGTCCAAAGAAAAACAGGTATCTCCAAAATGCCAACTTTACAGGAGAGGCCAAAAACCTCATTTAATTAGAATGGAAGTCAATAGAACCAGACATCTTTCCAAGCTGTTTTGGGCCATTTTTGTTGGTCCATACTTCATGAAATTTCCACACAGTGTAAACAGCAGCTCATGTGATCAAATGAGACATCACAAATGGAGATACATGTTTTTCATTGGACAGTGACGATATTCATTTGATCTGTTTATATGATCTAAATTCATTTTATTATCTGTATATTCCATTTTAATACAAGCACATTTCTAAAAAAAATGGTGGGACGCTGTGCAAGAAGTAATCACACAGAAGAGTAGACAACGGTACAACTTATCAAATCCTGAAACTGAGAACTGAGACCCGCCATCCCTGAGGACACATGGAAGACAAGCGTCCAGACTCTTCTCTGTCCTGGCTCCCAGATGGTGGAATGAACTCCCACTGGCTGTCCGAACAGCGGAGTCTCTCTGGGTCTTCAAACGCAGACTGAAGACCCGTCTCTTTGTAAAGCACTTCAGTGAGTGAGCACTGGTACATGTGTATATGTGTATGTAGTTGTGTTGCCCTTATAAAGACCTTCATTCTCTATACGTATAAGCACTGGGTGGGGTTGCCAGGTAGTGCACTATTGCTTTATATATGTCTGTGTATTGATCTCTCTAGGTATGAATGCTGGGCTGGGTTGCCAGGTAGTGCACTATTGCTTTATATGTGTCTGTGTATTGATCTCTCTAGGTATGAATGCTGGGCTGGGTTGCCAGGTAGTGCACTATTGCTTTATATGTGTCTGTGTATTGATCTCTCTAGGTATCAGCGCTGGGCTGGGTTGCCAGGTAGTGCACTATTGCTTTATATGTGTCTGTGTATTGATCTCTCTAGGTATCAGTGCTGGGCTGGGTTGCCAGGTAGTGCACTATTGCTTTATATGTGTCTGTGTATTGATCTCTCTAGGTATCAGCGCTGGCCTATTAGCCATCTGAACTCGTGGTGCACGGCTCTAACCTGGAACTAGCTCGAATATTAGCCAACGGAACACTAAGCATGTAATTTGAATAAAATGTGCCCATGGTAAATTTGACGTCAGCAACACGTTTAAAAAAAAAGCGGAGAGAAAGGTGCCAATCAAACCCAGGTTAAAACTCCACCATGCAGAGAAGAGCTCAGATATTAACAAGAAATCGGATTTCTAGCACGAATGGGAAAGCACTTTACTTCCAGAGCTACAGCCATTGATCTCCTTAGTTCCCAAACACTTACGGAGCGGTGTTAAAGGGCTCCTCAGTGGTAAACTCTTATCAACATTTTTCTCCTGCTGCCAGTAAGTTCAATATATATATATAATATTTGTCAATAAAGTGTCTCAGTTTCTGTGTGATGTTGTTTTTACTTTGTAACATTTTCAATTCCATGTCAAATACGTCTAAATGATTGACACATTACTGCATTCTGCTTTTATTCACATACATAGAGTACATACATCCCAGCATTTTTGGAAACTGGGTTACACTATACAATAAATACAGTTTACTGATTAATATAAGGGTCAGTTCTTAATTACCACACTTCTTAAATTCAGTTAAACAACAGAAACTGTATAAATATCAACTTAAAATGATATACTATAGCCCTGGGGGCGGAGCTACAGAAAATATGACATTATATATTCCTCTAATTCGACAACATGATTCCACAAGGAACAAAGGAGTTTTTATATCTGTGGCAGTAAATCCTTGGAGGTCTGTAGCGAGAGCCTGGTGGTGGAAGCTGAACCCTTTCATTCAGAGGATGATGTCGTGATAAGGATGCTTGCTGACAACCCATAATCTGGCTACTAAACAAATGCTACTAAGAGACGCTTAACGCTGACAAACCTTTCAGCTAATCTGGCTACTCCAGTTTGTAACAATGCTATATTTTAGGGAGATTTCTTATGTCTTGCCGCGTCAAAACCGTAGTTCAAACTCCACCAAGTTTCCCAGCTAGGCTGCCATCAAAGAAGTGCAGGTACTCACAGTAGCTTCACAGTTGTCTCCGCTAAAGCCTGGCAAGCAGTCACACAGGTAATGATTCTGTCTGTCCATGCAGGTGGCTCCGTTGAGACAAGGGTTGGACTCACACTCATCGATGTCCACCTCACATCTAAAGAAGACAGTCAGGAACGTTCAGTACGCTCCCGAATGGAATGATCGCTTTAGAGATGTGGCACTGCCATGTCTGCAGGGCATACTCACTTTTCTCCAATGTACCCCGGTTTGCAGGTACAGTTCGCCCCCCAGAGTCCGTCCATACAGACCCCTCCATTAGTACACTGCACATCCACCTCACACTGCAGAGGAGGATAACTCCATCTGTTGGTCACACAGACAGAGATGAGAATCTCTTACCGTCCTCAGATTTACATCCTTCAACGCCGATGAGAGGGGTCATCTGCAGGATCCTATTCATGCCTCTTGAACAGACCATCAACATTATCATATAATCTATAATCTAGAATAATATAGAGATCACCAGACAAAAAATGAGTCCCCTGTGATTGGACCGCTGGTAGACCTGTATGAGCATATGCTTCCACACACCTGCAGATTCAGCTACTTCCTTCACACTATGGTCTTTGGCCACACCCACATGCAGTCCCTCCTTTTAGCCAATCATTAACATCTGCTCTGGAGACATTTTCCACACATGGAACGAGACACTCCCTGCACTGTAGCACCTCTTCCCAATCTATGGATCCCGTCACTCACACCCCACAGGGATTTATAGCCCCATCATCCTCGTGCAGCGCCATCTGCAGGAGCCTGGAGGTACTACCACTTAAATTCATGCAAAATAAATCTAAAATAATATTAAAATTAAAAAACAGATCTTATGAAAACTAGCAAATCCCTAACTAGCACTGAACACACGTCTGAATCTTCTTTATGTGCAGGTTATGTCTGCCGTCAGTTGGAAGCAACTAAGTATCAGCTGAAGGAGGGAAGATCAGCTAATCAGCCAAACTGGCCACACTCAGTTGTGCTATACCACCTGCAAGCCATGAACAAAGACAGTCTGGCTAATCAGAATCAGAATTTAGAGCTATCGACTGTTTATGTTTGCACACATAAGATTTTAATCCATCTGTGCATGGAAACCTACACCCACCTACACACACACTAGTGAACTCACAGTAGGAGGCAGTGAGCCGGTAGTGTTGGGTGATTCCGGGGTAGGGGGTAAGATGGGGGTTAGTTGACTTGATCAAGGGCACTTGATCAGTTGTGTCCTGTGACTCGAGGGATTAAACCGAGGCATTTAAATCTCAGGTAAACATAAATATCGTGCCAAACATTTTTACCTCCAACAGCCAATGAAAACAGAGCACACGAAAGGAGAACATGGGAACATGGCCACAAGACACTCAGGTGTGGGTGCTTTTTACTGAACTGAGCTCAGTGTATCTCTTAGTGTCTCTTAGGGCATGTAAAGTGGTGTAGTGTATTCAAGGTTTCACTCACTGGCAGCGTGGACCCCTGTAGTCGGGTGGACAGGTGCAGTTGTATCCACCCACTGTGTTCCTGCAGGAGCCTCCATGCTCGCACGGTTGCTCCTGGCATTCATCCACGTCTTCATCGCAGAGTGGGCCTTGATAGCCCCGGGCACACTCGCATTGGTATTTCCCCAGCAGGTCCCTGCAGGTCCCGTGGACACAAGGCCCGGAGACACACTCGTCTATGTCATCTTGGCAGTGTTCACCTCCCCACCCTGGGGCACAGGCACAGCTGTAGTGGTTGAAGAGGTCCAAACACACACCATCGTTCAAACATGGCTGTGAAAGACACAAGGGGGAGCCGCTGCAGCCCAGCTCGGGCTCTGCCATTCCCCCGTAGCGGTTGAACTGTGGGACGTGAGGACCTTTCACTTGTAGGCCATCCACCAGTGGCAGATACACTCCTCCTACCCTCACCTCGCCAAGGCATCCGGTGAAGTTCTCCGCCAACCACACAGTGGTGTAGTTGAAAAAGTCCAGATTGCCAGCGACTACTCGACTCGAGCCAGCCGCTCGCCCGTCCACGATGAGATGCCAACGAGAGGTCAAGTGGCGCGCACTCTTCTTGACTTCCACATGGTGCCAAGCTCCATCAGACACCTCCACATCGCTAGCGAAGACCTGTACGTCTAGGCTGATGCTGTTGCGGATCTTGACCAACAAGGACGAGTTCAGGAGTCCCATGCAGAACAACTCCAGTCCGTTGGATGCACGCAGGATGGTCCCGCTATCCTCACGAGTCCGCAGGTCCACAGAAACCGTTGTCACGGAGACTGATAAAGAGCCATTAGCAGCGTACTTCAAAGCGTTGTTCTCGAATGTGGCGTTGGCCAAGCCTGCGGTGGAGAGTGGATGGAAGAACATGATCAGGTTGGGAGCTCCACTACTGGGGATTTGTAAGACCCAGTGAGGTTAGGAACCTTACTCTGAGAATGGCATTTAGCTGACGCACTTATCCACAGCAACTTACAAGGTTAATCGTATTACAGGTGGGCCAGTGTAGTGTTGGGAGTCTTGCCCAAGGACTCTCATTGGTGTAGCTCAGCGTAGTCACCCAGACCGGGATTCAAACCCCAGTCTCCGATGTGTGGTGGTGGCTCCCTGGTGGGTAGTGGTGTTATCCGCTGAGCTACACCAAACCACAAACAGATTTGCTTGTCTGCCTTCACAGGCATATGAACTAACAGCCATAGAAACCCATTCCATGAAGCTCTACTCTGAGGCCCACTTGAAGTTTGGAGGTCTGTAGTGATGGACTGACAGTGGACTGTGGAATATTTAGTAGGGAGATAATTTCACGACTGGACTACTCAGATGGCATCACGGCACCACGCTGGAGTTCACTGAGCTCCTGAGAGCGACCCATTCTCTCACTAACGTCTGTAGGAGCAGTCTGCATGACTAGGTGCTCGGTTTACACCTGTGGCCATGGAAGTGACTGGAACACCTGAGTTAAATGATTTGAAGGGCGGGGGTACTTTTGGCAATACGGTAATGGGAAACAGATGAAGTTAATTAGAATTCTGGGCAAGCAGGGTGAGGAAGATGTTCCTCAGAAGAGGTAGAACTTGTCGTGGAGTGGGGGATCATGGGAAGTGTAGTCCCCAGGTTACACGTTGCAAAATTTGCTATGTGACAATTACAAATATTATTATATGTAAAGAAATACTTTTTTTACAATGTAAAAAAAAATACTACGTCATACTTCACTGACGTAGATATTCACACATGCACATGCTGGGACCGACCCAGTCCACTAAACACTATCCAGCTAGCAGCACCCTGTGGCCAGTGACCTTGGGAAGTCTGCTATAGACAGTGTCCTGAGGGCAGCATCCTGTGGACAGGGTCAGGTGGGCAGTGTCATGTGGGTTGCGCCCTGTGGGCAGCGTCCTGCGCCCACTGATCCAGTAGAGGATGGTAACCATCTTATAACCCACTTACTTTAATAATTAGATGCTCATAACTGATATGTAGGCTATAGGCCACACCCCACAACAACCCGTCCTCTGGATGTGAGGGTTTCTGTGCTCATTTCTGTGGCTCGCTTTACAGGTGAAGGTAAAGGGCCCCGGAATCTGTACTGACACGGGAGCACAACTTAGATCACTGCCCCCCTGCCCATGTTAAACTGACGGGGATTTACAGAGCGGTACCTTTTAAAAGTTTAATCCACACAACAGATCAGCACCAGAGTTCATCTTCACCATCATACTCTCCACAAAGTACTCACATTCATATCCATCAGGCAGGTCCACACACTGGCTCCCCATAACACAGGGGTCGCTCACGCACCACACCCGAGTGTCGCATGTCTTCCCGGTGTAGTTCAGGGGACAGGAGCACATGAAGTCGTTCCACTTGACCAGGCATTCTCCTCCATTCATGCAGGGGTCCATCTACAGAGAGCGCCCAGCAGCGTTTAAACAGGGTTTGAAAGACTGCACATGGGTCATGTGTAAAGAAGGCCGAGTTCAAGGCCAACACATCATGTGACACTGTGGTGTTTATGCCACTCCATCAGGTGGTGTGTGGGTGTATCAGAACTGGGGGTCTTTTTTACTCTGCCTCCTCTACAGTCTAACATCTGCCTGGTTACTCCACCACATTATGACCACATCTGTCCTTCCTTTTGGTTTATGTGAGCATATAAACATAACATGTCCAAATGAAAGATGTGTGAAGCGAGTCCACCAATCAGGGTGCAGCCCACACTTTGTTTTGAGTTTGTTTTAACCTGTGGGTCAGAGCTTGGTTCTAGCTAATGTGTTCTGTAATAGTGTTCTGTGCTGATGATGATGTGAATACACGTCAGTGTCAGACTAATGAATGAGCTTCTATTAAAGATTGGTGGACTGAGAGACACTAGAGTCTCTTCACCTACACTGAGCTGATGAAGAGTCCTGTTCCAGAAATGATAATAGAACATTAGAGCCGTAATAAACCATACTCCTGTTACTCTCCATACTTCAGTACATCTGAAGGTACATACTTTAGTGCTGGTACTCTCCATACTTAAGTACATCTGAAGGTACATACTCTAGTACTGGTACTCTCCATGCTTAAGTACATCTGAAGGTACATACTTTAGTACTGTTACTCTCCATACTTAAGTAAATCTAAAGGTACATACTTTAGTACTGGTACTCTCCATACTTAAGTACATCTGAAGGTACATACTTTAGTACTGGTACTCTCCATACTTAAGTACATCTGAAGGTACATACTCTAGTACTGGTACTCTCCATGCTTAAGTACATCTGAAGGTACATACTTTAGTACTGTTACTCTCCATACTTAAGTAAATCTAAAGGTACATACTTTAGTACTGGTACTCTCCATACTTAAGTACATCTGAAGGTACATACTTTAGTACTGGTACTCTCCATACGTAAGTACATCTGAAGGTACATACTTTAATACTGTCACTCTCCATACTTAAGTACATCTGAAGGTACAAACTTTAGTACTGGTACTCTCCATACTTAAGTACATCTGAAGGTACATACTTTAATACTGTCACTCTCCATACTTAAGTACATCTGAAGGTACATACTTTAGTACTGGTACTCTCCATACTTAAGTACATCTGAAGGGACATACTTTAGTACTGGTACTCTCCATACTTAAGTACATCTGAAGGGACATACTTTAGTACTGGTACTCTCCATACTTAAGTACATCTGAAGGGACATACTTTAGTACTGGTACTCTCCATACTTAAGTACATCTGAATGTACATACTTTAGTACTGGTACTCTCCATACTTAAGTACATCTGAAGGTACATACTTTAGTACTTTTACTCTCCATACTTAAGTACATCTGAAGGTACATACTTTAGTTCTGGTACTCTCCATACCTAAGTACATCTGAAGGTACATACTTTTGTACTGTTACTCTCCATACTTAAGTACATCTGAAGGTACATACTCTCCTCCATACTTAAGTACATCTGAAGGTACATACTTTAGTTCTGGTACTCTCCATACCTAAGTACATCTGAAGGTACATACTTTTGTACTGTTACTCTCCATACTTAAGTACATCTGAAGGGACATACTTTAGTACTGGTACTCCAGTGGAGGACATGACACTGGAGGAGGATTATACTTTGGTTCATCTTAGACACACTAGAACGTGGTAAACTCTACACGGTGAAGTGTTTAGTCCTCCAGGATTGATAATCCTCGAAGGTGGCAAGTTTACGACTACACGTGCAGGAACCACAGATTACCCTGGACCAGATTCCCAACTAAGTTTACTTAACATTAGTTAATCATTGTTAATGTATTACTTCATGTTAGTTGGTCAACACTGTTTAAAGTTACCCTTAAAAACTACATAGTCAAGTCACATTATTATGACCACCAGAGTAACCACTGTGTGCAACACGGACAGCAGCCAGACAGACTAGGAGTGACTCAGTAAGGTCCTGGTAGGTAGTCAGAGGTATCTGGAGCCAAGCTGACTTCATGGAGCCTGGAGGGGGATCTATAGAGCCAACACAACCATCGAGGTGGTCCCACAGATGCTCAATTAGGTTCAAGTCTGGAGGGCCAGGGTAGTACTTCCAACCAATGCTGCACTTTTCTAGGTGTTTGACATGTTGTATGGTCTTGCTGGAAGATCTCAGCTGCCCCAGGAAAGACACTCAGCATGGAAACGTGTACGTGATCTGCAAGGATGGACTCATACCCAACCAAATCAGTTGAGAGTGCCTTCACCATGGATGAGCCAGCTCAGAGAATGCCACGAAAACATGACTTCCAGCTTCATGCTGCCACCGTCAAAAGTGGGAAGTGGTCATAATAATGTGATTTGACTTTGTGCCTGTTTTCTGCATGTCTCCTGAAATATGAGTAACTTGTTTGGCTATTCTGGCTGGGAATTAAACTCACGGAAGGGCCTGACGTATAGCTAACAGCCAGCTGCCTCTCCCTCTCTGCTCCTTGGAGATGAGGGTTATAGTCTGGACATGGTACTTACCCTACACGCTTGGTCACTGACGCAGTTCTCCAGTAAGTTATGTGATATGCTTTGTAGGTAGCTGGAATGTTCCGGTTTCTTGTTGATGTTGTTCACGTACATGTAGAACTGCATGTCATCCAACCGCACATCCTGTAAACACCCTTTAAAGTGGCCACCCCACTGTGTGGTATCATCTACTTCGGGAAGTCCTCCGAGGTATGCCACGTCTCCTGACGCCACTTCAAAGCCAGTAAAGTTCCCAGGGCCGAAGAGTAATTCCGTGTGGTTGAAGTAAAGATATGTTCCCCGTACGGAAATCGTAACCATGACCTTCTCCCCGTCTGCGACGAACGTAGAACTCCCTCTAATGGACGAGTACACAGCAACATGTACTGTGCCTCTCCTCAGGAACACGGTGAGGTACGGCCGATTCCCTCGCTTTAGTTGGACCACCAGGCCCTCGTACTTCAGCGACCGCAGGAAAAACGACAGGGTGACGTTACCGCCATGGCTCTTGGTTATCGGAAAGGCGGCAAAGCTTCTGTTCCGCTCATGGTTGAATGTCCATGATGGGTGCTCTGAGAAGGAGAGAGTTCGTACAAATGCTGTTAAAGTCTGTTAATGTATGTATATGAGTCTGAGCTCCCCAGACCAAAACTGGGTCCCCCCTGTGATGTACTGGTGTTTGAGTTATGTGGAAATGGGTCCAGTAAATTTGAACCATAGTGCCTACTACAGTAATACACTGAGCTCCTAAACAACCAGGCTTTGCCTTTAGCTCATCATCAGCATAACATTCCTATCCCTGTATTCCAAGATGACAGTTCTGGCATTTACATATATACATACATATACGGCGTTTAGCTGACGCTCTTATCCAGAGTGACTTACAAGGTTAACCATATTACAGGTGGGCCAGTGTAGTGTTAGGAGTCTCGCCCAAGGACTCTTATTGGAGTACACCATAGTCACCCAGACCAGGATTCGAACCTCAGTCTCCCACATGTAGGGGTGGCTACATGGCAGGCAGTGGTGTTATCCACTAAGCTACACCAACCACGTTTACAAGGCTGCAAATGTGGCCAATTGGCACGATGAACATTCAGGAGCATTCACACATCTGGACTGGCCCACAAAATCCCCAAGTTTGACTATCTGTGGGAACTACCTGGAACAACCAGTAAACCACAGGGAAGGCATCCACCAAATCTGGACCAGCCGACCAATTCTCTGATGCAAGAGTGTCTAAACATGGATGTGGTTTGCTCATGGAGGTATTACATGCTACTACATTTTGGTAATTCATTTCCTGTCTGGCTGACATAAAAGGAGTCACCTTAGGTGTTTAAGGTGGTAGTAACTGCATGCACCTGCAGATGGCGCTGCGGGGTGGGAGTGACGGGATCCATAGATTGGGAGGAGGTGCTACAGTGCAGGGAATGTCTCGTTCCATGTGTGGAAAATGGCTCCAGAGCAGATGTTAATGATTGGCTAAAAGGAGGGACTGCATGTGGGCGTGGCCAAAAACCATAGTGTGAGGAAGTAGCTGAATCTGCAGGTGTATGGAACCGTATGGTCATACGGGTCTACCAGCAGTGGATACAATCCCAGTCTACAGGGAATTCTCCTCAGAACTGTGCCAGGGAAGGCATCCAGTTACGTTTCAGTCACAGGGGGCTTGGTTTTTTGTCTGGAGAGCTCTATATGTATCAGTAAACTGTCATTTATAAACTTACCATGGGAGCAGACGTTTCCATAAAAGGGTCTGAAGCAGTCACACCTGTACTCTGTCCAAAGGTCTACACAGTGGCCCTGCTGGGAGCAGGAATCTAGATGGCACCATTCAGTCTTTTCACAGCCCAGCTGGATGTTCATGGCCTGTTCTGGGGGAAAGTCCCGGGGCAGAATTGGTTGGCCATCGACTATCAGGTCTTCCAAGCAACCAATGAATCCCTTCCTTGTATTCGTTTTGTCCAGATATTCCTGAGGAACCCCACCGATATACACCTCCTCCAGAAGATGTGTGGGGAAAAAGAGGAGCTGATTGTGATCTACATCCTCAAACGTGAGGTTCTCGTCCTCTAAAATGAGAACCAGCCTCTCGTCCACAGAAACAGAAACACTGTGCCAGAGTCCGTTGCTCAAATATATCGGGACCTCAACCATCGACTTCACGTCCTCAAATTCCGCCATGGCAAAAAGTCTCCCGTCATTCATCTCCAGCGAGAAGAAGTGCTCTGCGTTTCCCCTGAAGAACAGAACGACGTCTGGTAAAGTTGTCCTGAACCTCATCGTAACTCTAGGTACCTGAGGTTGTGTTTCCCTTCGAGTCCTTTTCCCAGGAACCTCCACACGCACATAGCCTTCTTTGGAGAAGGAGAAGGTGGTGGGGATGCTGCAGCGGTCGCCGTAGAAGCCAGGAGGGCACAGGCAGCTGTATGTATGATGGTCTCCGAGAAGTAAGGGTGAGCAGGTGGCTCCATTCTGGCAGGGGTCCTCCACACAGCCAGTCAGAGCAATGTCACAGTCATGGCCACCCCAAGGCAGCTGTTCAGGTAAAGGGGCGGGGCAATGGCAGATGTATTTATTGATGCCATCCTCACAGGTGGCACCGTTTCGACATGGCTCGTTTTCACATTCGTCAATGTTCATCTCGCACACTACACCTGGAAGAGAAATCGAGACGACAGAGGTGATCAGGGCATACAGCAAACACAGATTCATGCAGTGTAAGCCAAGGAACCCACAACACAACCGGTCAAACATTTACAGAGGGCTCCTCATAGCAGGTTCTCATCATAACAGGTTCTCCTCATAACAGGTTCTCCTCCTGTGTTTCTTAAAGCTCTACTGTAGATTAAAAGTGAAGACACCAAACTATAAACTAGCCCTCGTGGAATTATCCAGTCCACCTTAAACCCTCCAAAATGGAATTATCCAGTCCACCTTAAACCCTCCAAAATGGAATTATCCAGTCCACCTTAAACCCCTCCAGAATGGAGTTTTACAGTCCACCTTAAACCCCTCCAGAATGGAGTTTTACAGTCCACCTTAAACCCCTCCAGAATGGAGTTTTACAGTCCACTTTAAAACCCTCCAGAGTTGAATTATCCAGTCCACCTTAAACCCCTCCAGAATGGAACTATGCAGTCCACCTGTACAGGAGGATGGAGCAGCTTCCTAACCTGCAGTGGAGATTGGCTCACTCGAGAGGCCACACTGGAAGTTCACACTCTTGTTCTATCGCAGGTGTCTGGGGTTTATAAACCTTGGCTGCTGAGCTGGTGGGTGACTGGATCTAGGCCTCAGAAAGCAGACTAGACTTGAGGGAAGATCAGAATGAGGAACGGGTCTGATTACAGTCAGTAAAGCGTATGGGTTTTGAGTTTGGCCCTGTAAACAGCCGAGTGAGTCCGTTTCTCTATCACACGCTCCACAACTAAAGAGCGATCGGGCCGTGTGCACTGCTGTCCGTGTAGTTACTGAGTAATAAGCCTTGTGATGTAATAAGTCTGGGACTTTAAGGGGTTAAAACAGCCACACAGATACGAGCTCTGAGTAAAATTAGGATCTTCTCAGGTGTGGTCTGATAGCCTCGGTTATTAAAGGGTAAAGCCGTTCATAGTGTCTGCATAGTTCAGTCAACAAAGCACAACAGAAAGTCAATTCAGAGTTTAACACACACTACCAGTCAAAAGTTTAGAGACGGATCCTCATAGCAGGTTCTCCCTCTGTGTATCTTAAAGCTCTACTGTAGAATAAAAGTGAAGAAACTATAAACTAGCCCTCATGGAATTATCCAGTCCACCTTAAACCCTCTCATGGAATTATCCAGTCCACCTTAAACCCTCTCCAGAATGGAATTATCCAGTCCACCTTAACCCCCTCCAGAGTGGAGCTGTACAGGAGGATGGAGCAGCTTCCTTACCCTGCAGTGGAGCTGATAGAACAAGGTTTATTACTAAGCAGGTTTGGAGCGATTCTATTGGTCGGTCCATCATGAATATTCACTAACCTGAAAGGAGAACTAGAGCTTTTACACTGTGCAGAAAAAGAGATCAAAGTTTTTACACCACTAAATATATATTAGAGGTGGAGATATGGAGGAGTACCATACTGTGTACATCAGGAGTAGATGTGGTGGATCAGGATATGGACTGGGTCAGACTCTCAGCAGGTGGAGCTGTTCAGTGTACCACTGTAGAGTCTATAAGACCACCAGCTACATCCATTTCCTCTAACCGGTAGTGTATCTGCAGTAGGTACATGTACATTATTGACCAGGCTCAGTATTAGAGTGAGCTCAGGAGTTTCTTAAGGGACACAGTCTTAGTAAGACCTGCTTCGAGGATTTTAAGGATTGGGTTTTTTATAAATCCCCAGAAAGGCTCAAGGAACACGAGCAGAAGGAATGTGGGCAATGCCTTTCTGATAGAACACCCACACTTAAGAGCTAGGAGATTGGTCTCTAAGCCAAGCTATAAGTGGAACTGAGAAGTTGCACAATGTATGGCACACACCGTCACCCTAATAGTAATTAGTGGCGTAGTTTAAAGCCCTGCCGCGTCTAATAAACCCCTACCAGACTACACACTGTAGACATACTGAGTGTTTTACAGGACAGTTAACAGTGCTGGAGTAAAATAAACTTCTGTAGCTGTTAATGAAGTAGCCCTAGAGGCTAATAAGAGCAACATGCACCACTACATAGACGAGCAGTCTACTGTAAACTCAACTTACAGCACAGAACAAAAAGCCTTATGGAGCTGCAGCAATGCACCATACATCTGCTCAACATACTGTGCTGGTATTTAAAGCCTGGACCTCTGCAGGATCTTTCCCAGACGTGAGGGAAAGGAGCACTCTGTGCTCTGCTTAGTCCTCCGCCCTTCCTAATGCAGGCAGGCTGTGCCAGGAGCCCCGCAGAAAGCACAGAGCGGCGTTACCTGTCAGCGAAATCAGCCCACACCAAATCAGTGCCACTGTTAGTCCTCTCATCCTGCCAAACGTCCGAGCGACAGTGATGTTCCTCAACACGGCGAGCTGCGGCGGACACTGACAGAAAAGTGACAGGTCCCGAGGCAGCTGTCCACCAACTCTCTCTCTCTCTCACTCCTGATATCACTCTCGTTCCTCTCTCTCTCACTCTCTTTCTCTCTTACATGTCTTAACACACTTACACAAACACACCCACACACACACACACAAGGGGATGAGTCCGTTACCACTCCTCCCACCGCCGAGCTGCCCTGCCTGGGCTAATAATCCACCCTGCCTCCCTCTCGCTCTCCCTCGCTCACCTTCCCTCCCTCCCTGCTTCCCTCCCTCCCTCCAATCCCAGCTGGTTCCTGTCAATGCTGACAACAGGAATGCCTGTCTGCCCAGGCCAGCAGCAGTGACGGCTAGCAATACCAGCCTGTGGCAGACTCATTACCCAGAGTGTGATTTTGGCCAGGAGATGAGGACGAGCGAGAGCACCACAGGAGCCGAGTGAGGCAGAGGAACTGACTCCGCTCGTGTAATTGATTAAGCCTGTTTTAGTGATGCAGGAAGGTGTAGGAAGAAGCGAGCTTGGATCCGGTTACAGTGCACCACTTGGACTTCCTCGCAGTCTACACAGTGCTGGTCTATAGTGCAAGCACAAGGTATGATTGACATGTACCTCTGTCAATCATATCCTTCTCTGAACGTTCCTTCCTTCATCAAAACTGGCCCAAAAACAAATCTGCAGCAAGACTGTCAGTGGCAGTAAGGTAGTGTCAGACCATGAAGTGGTGGGAAGGTGTTAGAGAGGAATGTGGAATGCCTGACGCGTGTTATCCTGATGGTCTGGAGGGCGGGGCTGTTTTTATTAAAGCTGAAAAAGTTTCTGGTTAAACTCTGAGGAGGACCACATAGCAGCGAAGCTATCGACAGGCTGTTCTTAACAGGGCTGCAGGCAAGTCACGATGTCACATGACCTGGTTATACTAATGAAATGCATGGTATTTCTTTTGACACGGACGTGAGCCAGTGGTACATGTGATATTCTGGGCAAGGACTGGACTGTAGGGCCTAAAACTAGACCACATCAACACACACCGTTACCACGACTGTCCTTAACACCACGTCACCGTCACCAAAGACTGCAGTGGTGTCGTACCAGACTGTCATGGAGTGACTCAGAATGGCAGCGGCTCATCTTCAGTGACGAGTCCCGCTTTAGTCTTGGTGGAGATGCCCAACGAACCCGTGTGTGGAGGCACCGTGGTCAGCACCAAGATGAACGGTTTGTCATCACACGTCCAGAAGACTTGGTGTCCCTCCACCTCCACCCCTACCGCACCATCTGCAGGAACTGTGTGAGGATGTTCAAGCTGCATGGGATGGATTATCACAGGACTCCATCAGGAACCTCTACAGCTCCATACCGAGACGTCTGGCGTGTTGGGTTAGCAAACACGGCGGCCCGACGCCATACTGAGAGACAGACTTCTGTATGTGTAGCTCAATAAATATTGATCATATCAGTCTAAACTTATCATCAGTTATTGATCCTGGTCACCTTTATCTCCCTTCCCAACACACCTGCACTCCCACACCTCCTTCTGGGTGCAGATAGCATATGGTAGGAAACCAGTTAGCAACCGCTTGCAGGGTCTTCATGGACCCCTGTGAGAACTCTTAGTTTAAAGAAGGCCTGAGGAGTTTTGCTAGCAGTTAGCATTTCCGCTAGTCTGCGTACACATACGTTTTGTTTTAGTGCTGATCAGGACTAAGAAGCTTTCCTACCTAATCTCCTCCACCGCTAAACTTCAAACACACATGCAGTTTAGGGCAAACACTGGGGAGGCCAGCATATGGCACCTGCAGCTGACCGTCTCTGTCTTCTACGTCCAGAGGATGTAGTAATGATTGTTCAAGCACGTTTCTGATGTCATGAAAATGTTGACTGTCTCACATTAGCCTTCATGTAGACTGAAGGAAACCCACGGCTAATTCTACAGCCCCCCGACCAAGACAGCAGGAAGAATGAGAGGTAAGATTAGGATTAGGGGGCTCAGTGTGAATCAGGAGATAAGGGTTACGCTAGCAGACGTGCTGGGATCATGGATGGGACTGTCCTGAAGCACGTCTTTCAGCACCGTCTACATGAAAGGAAGTCCACACCAGCTGACCTCCATGACGTCCAGAAGTATAAACACACATGCTGACAGATCTCACCTGTAAACCCTGGGGGGCAAACGCACTGATATGCATTGATCAGGTCCTCACAGCTTCCTCCATTTTTGCAGGGCGCGGATTCACACTCGTCTACGTTAACCGAGCAGGTCTCACCTTCAGAACACAGCAGAGAGCATTACTGTCAGTGGACACTCCACAGATCTGTCTTAACAGGTTATAACAACTTACAAAGTAAGCCGTGGCAGGTAAATGAGATCTCAGGGCTGTAGTAAAGCTCACCTGTAAAGCCAGACTGACAGCGGCACAGGAAGCCCGCAGCCCGTTCGTAGCTGAAGTCCATATCCAGCTGGGACAGGACACCGTAGTTGCTCCGGTGCGACCGCTGGAAGCACTCTCCGCTGTTCTCACAGGGCTGAAGGGCACATTCGTCCACGTCCAACTCACAGTTCTTCCCCTCATAGCCTGCAGCAGAGCAGAACCGTCAGGAAGTGGAACACTGTTTGGGCGGTGCATTAAGGAATCCTCATTAAAACGTGTTTGGACCAAATGTAGTTTTAATCCGGATGTTCTAGATCGTGGAACCCATTTAGATACCTACAGTAGTGGGCCAGTGCTTTAAGCTATAGTGCACTGACAGCACAGGACAGCCTGGCAGCCTGGGTGCCAAAGCAAGATCTGGCATGAATGAGTGCGCCAGTCGTCCAGACCAGTACTGCATTTCCCCAAGGCATCATTAAGCGACCACAAAGATAACGATGGAGAGAGAGTGAGCATTCAAAGTGATAGTCTCTCTATCATTGAACTTTGGTTGTTGTTTTAGGAAACACTCATGACCTCACTAGGTCCACCTCCTACATGGCCAGTGACCATAATGATATAGGTGCCTACACACCTGGCCACTTTCTTACATATCTACACTCACGGTCCACTCTATCAGCTCCACTGACCATACAGGACACTCTGTAGGTGTACAGGTCCAGACTGTAGTCCATCTGTTTCTCTGTGTACTGTATTACCCTGTTCTTCAATGGTCAGGACCCCCACAGGACCCCCACAGGTAATGGAGTTAAGGTGAAGCACTGGGGAGTCAGTCTGTACGGAGCTGGATTACAGCTCTAACAGATGGACCTCTGGAGGGGACAAGAGGCCACCAGATCGCAGCAGCTCAGAGGTGGTTCTATATGATCTAGTATATACACACACACACACACACACACACACACACACTCACACACACACACTCACACACACACGCAAACACACACACTCACACTCACACATACACTCACACACACACATACACTCACACTCACACACACACTCACACACACACGCACACACTCACACACACACACACACACACACACACACACTCACACACACACATACACACTCACACACACTCTCTCACACACACACACACACACACTCACACACACACATACACACACAGACACACACTCACACAACCATATATATATATCATATGAGACAGTAATGTGCTGGTTTACCAACAAACTGTAGAGTTAATTAATATTCAATTATTATGTCTTATATTTTTTTGGCTTTTTGAAGACTACACGTGGTATGTGTTATGCTGGTCACATGACTAAATGTTTTCTTGAAGTGAAAATGAGAACAAAATAATCTACAATTACTATTAACCATTCATTTGCTTAGCTGAACACACTTGAATATAAATCCATATAAAATGGAAATATAAATATAAATATAAAATATGTAATATACATATATATATATATATATATATGTTATATATGTTTATATAATTTACTTATATAAATATAGAAAATTTGATGTGTGTAATCGTTTTCTCCCTGTGTTTAATTGAGCAACTAAAAAAAAGAAATCATGCACTACAGTTACATATATAAATATAATTTGTATTATTTTAAAATATTGATCTTCACGTGTTTTTTTGTAAATAAGACTTAACAACAAAGTGTATTAATGTATTATCTGACTAGGGGTGCTCTGAACCTTTATTTATACAGGCTATTTGTAATTAAATTTTATTTTATCTTATATACTTTTTTTTTTTTACAATTATTCAGTTATTAAGTGCCAAACTTGGTTCTAAACATTTGGTTCTTAGGACCTTCCACCACTTTGTGTTATATCACGCCTGAGGTAAGTAATAACCATGATGATTATGATACTGTACCGATATAAACATTCTTCTTTTAACAAAACATTTTTCCATTGTTCCAATTTTCTGTTATTTATTAAGGATGTGTGTTTAACAGCTCTATACTGAAACCAGTCAGCACAGTGCAGTCAGGCAGGTAACGTTCTCCTGGGGCTCTCCAAACCCAGACTCGTCCATCAGACTGCCTAACAGGGAAGCATGATTGGTCATTCCAGTGGCGGCACTTTACCCCACTTCATCTGACGCTTTGCATTGCTGTGCTTGGTGATGTAAGGTGTGTGTGCAGCTGCTTCGCCATGGAAACCCACGAAGCCAAGTAGCTCACAGTGTTAGGGCTGATGTTGAGGAGGTCTGGAGCTCTGTAGGTATTGAGTCAGCCGAGCGTTGGAGACCTTTATGCACCATGCTCCTCAGCACTCTTAGACCCAGCTCTGTAATTCTACACAGTCTGACATTTCATGGTCTGAGCTGCGGCGGCTTCTAAACGCTCCCACTCTTCCATAACACCGCTCACAGAGGATCGTGGAATATCTAAGAGGGAGCGAATTCCACCAACGTTTGGTTGACTTGTTGCAGAGGTAGCCTCCTAAGAACCACCTATTTGGTCTGTAAAGGCAGACCACATGACTAGGTGCTTGATTTTATACACCTGCGGTAACGGGATTGGTTAAAACACCTGAAAACAGGGTGTGACAGTGACTGACAGGGGTGTCCCAATACTTTTGTCAATTTGGTGCATGTCAAGAAGGAGTCCGGCTAACTGAAGACTCTGATCAAGGTTGGTAAAGGGACAGGTTTCAGTCTGAACTAGAGGATTTTGATTATTGATGGGCGATGTTCTGATTAAGCCTAGGAGTGTGGCAAAGCAACTTAGTTATGATGGTTATATGATTATTATATGTATCATCGTTTTGAGTAGGTAAAGATCAGGATGCTTTCACTGTTGTGGTCAATCCGCATGCTTGGTTAACTTTCCAAGAGAACGCACTTCTGCATTTGTAAATGCATTATAATCATTTATTGGCTGAATTTAAGATATTATGGGGGAAATAAAAATAATTAATTGTGGTCTGTGCAAAGGTAATATTATTATTATATTATATTATTTATTATTATCTAACAAAATCATATTTTTATTATTTAAAAATGTATTATTATATATTATAATAATATCAAATAATATATATAATATTATATATTATATATTATTAATTAATTATAATTATAGCATATTTTCACGTAAAAAAAACATCAACGTGCAATTTGACATAGCACACATGCCATATGACGTTTCAGTGTGTTTGCTTACTATTTCTCTGATATATATTTTGAAGAAATGACCAATAAACCCAAATGATCAAACAAACAAGCTTTCAATCAACCAATTCTGGCACTAGGAGAAGGAATAAATCACTAAACGATGTGTCCCACGACTGACTCTATGACCTGCTGGTTAAAACTGCAACTGCACATCCTGGCCTCTAGAGGGCAGTGTTTGGTCACATTTGGTGGGCTACAAGAGCAGGGACTGTGGAAACTCAGCAATCGGTCAACCAGACACAGTATTACATTACCTGGCCAACAGAGACAGGTGTACTGGTTAACTCCCTCCTGACAGGTAGCTCCATGCTGGCAAGGGTCAGACGCACACTCAGGAATGTCCTCCTCACAGAAGTCCCCAGTAAACCCGGTTCCACTGCACTCACACTCATAGCTGAAATTCACACAGACGGAGCCAGGTTTTATTATATGACCATATTATAAAATTATAAGCCCAGTAAGGCCATTACTATAAGACTGATGGTGTCTGTACATCGCCAACCAGGGTACCTAATAAAGTGGCCGGTCAGCGTTCTATGAACTAATACACTGAGCCTAAGTATGAGCAGAACGTAGATGAAGGCCGCCCAAAGATGAATGAAGACCTAACAACCTGTAATGTAACTTGGCACGGCCTGCAACGGTTGTTTACATAACACTGTGTGTTAAACGTTCAGCTATCAGTAGGACGTGTGCTCAGTGGCGTGCTAATGAATGAAGCTAATCTCCTGGCAGACAGATTAGAGAATGTGAGTCATGTTCATAAACACTGGGCTAAGGGTGACCAACGTGTTGCTCTCAAAGACATTCTTCATAATCTGATGAGTCATAAGACCTAAAGCAGAATCAACAGCCTCGTAAAGCACAGGGCTGAGGATGGTGAGCTGATGCTCCAGTTACATCAACAAGGGGAAGACAAATCACACACTGGACGGCCATATCATATACTCAGTGTCCATCTTATCAGCTCCACTGACCATACAGGACACTCTGTAGGTGTACAGGTCCAGACTGTAGTCCATCTGTTTCTCTGTGTACTGTATTACCCAGCAACCAAAACTATCCAGCACAACAGCGTCCTGTGGGGCAGCATCCTGTGTCCACTGACTAGAGGGTGACCAACACTGCACTGTGCAGCAGCAGATGAGCTATCGTCTCTGACTGTCCATCTACAAGGTGGACCAGCAAGGTAGGAGTGTCTAATAGAGTGGACAGTGAGTGGACTGTACTGTGCCTCATTCAAACGAGCTGAAACACTCCATACGAATGGGTGGAGCTAAACTGCTGTAGGCAGATGTAGGTGTCGCAGTACGAACCATGCGGCCTGGAGCGTAGACAGTAGATTGTGAAGCTATATTAGTCTTTATATACTAATTATCAAGCTCCTTTATTCCATAAGAGTGGAGATCATTCAGCTGGTTATCCCTGAAAATGATATGAGGACTCTTTATGACATGGCTGCAGCACTTCCTGTTCAGCGTTTCATGGGCTTCAAAGGCTACCAGGGGTCTTTACCCGGACCCTGTTTCCACATAGAGCTGTCTGAGGTGGCGTGCGAGTAGGGCAGTGTGTCAGCATGGCTAGTCTATAGGTGCAGACATAGAGCATGTCGTGATATAGAACACGTTCTATCATAGGTTCCCATGAATGGAGCCGTACGACTGCAGACACTCGGTCAGGTTTGGTTTTCGTATGGCAGGATGTGTCATCGCTGTGACTTGGCCTTGCGTGCCAGGACGTCTTGCCTGGACAGCTTAATAAATAAATATGTTTACTGTTCAGTGTTGTGTACCGTGAAGGAATGCCAACCCTTTGATCTCGAGAGTCTGGATGTGAGGCCGAGCCTGAGGCATGCCTCATTCCACGGCTTCCAAAATTCTTTAACATATTATATTCACCATTACTACAGCATGGTTCCTCCTGCAGAGGAGCCGTCGAGACACCCTACCCAGGACAACAGCACCAGGAACCCTTCGAGGTTGTATAAGATTGGGTAGCATCTTAAATAAGTACACTGAGCGGACACTTTATTAGGTACCCACAGTGTTAATTGTATCAGCTCATTATCTGGTTGTCCGTTCCCCCCACAGGACCACCACAGAGCAGGTATGATGTGGGTGGTGGATCATTTTCAGCCCTGCAGTGACACTGACGTGGTGGTGGTGTGTTAGTGTGTGTGGTGCTAAAGCAATCAGACGTCTGGTTCTTACCTGTTCACCATATCGACACATGTGCCATTATTGAGGCACGGCGCAGTCGCACATTCGTCGATGTCCACCTCGCAGTTAATGCCCTCAAATCCAGGCAGGCACTCACAGGTGTACAGCCCCACGTAGTCATGACAGGTGGCACCATTCTGGCACGGAGCCACCTCACATTCATCTATCTCCACCTCACAGTTCACTCCTGCAACGCACATGAACACAGAGTCAGCTAGTTTCTCCACTCAACGTCCAAAATGATAGCTGCACCCAGAGGGAATCAACCGACAGGAATGAAACTTGGTGGGGAGGTGAGACATCGTGAGACATGCCACTGATTCGAGTTTCACAGTCTCATCTCTGTACCTGACTGACCCAACAGCCACCATTACAGACATCCAGCGAGCAGCGGTGCCTCCATGAATCATCCTGTTTGTGCTGCGCCATCGGCAGACGGCTGCACCACGCAGGACTACATGCACACAGACCGTTACCACGACTGTCCTTAACACCACGTCACCGTCACCAAAGACTGCAGTGGTGTCGTACCAGACTGTCATGGAGTGACTCAGAATGGCAGCGGGTCATCTTCAGTGACGAGTCCCGCTTTAGTCTTGGTGGAGACGCCCAACGAATCTGTGTGTGGAGGCACCGTGGTCAGCACCAAGATGAACGGTTGGTTGTCACGTGGACATTCAGAAGGCCTGGTGTCCCTCCACCTCCACCCCTACCGCACCATCTGCAGGAACTGTGTGAGGATGTTCAAGCTGCATGGGATGGATTATCACAGGACTCCATCAGGAACCTCTACAGCTCCATACCGAGACGTCTGGCGTGTTGGGTTAGCGAACACGGCGGCCCGACGCCATACTGAGAGACAGACTTCTGTATGTGTAGCTCAATAAATATTGATCATATCAGTCTAAATTTATCATCAGTTATTGATCCTGGTCTCCTTTATCTTCCTTCCCAACACACCTGCACTCCCACACCTCCCTCTGGGTGCAGTTACTCAGTTACTCTTGCTGTGATTAAAATCTTATCAGCTCCACTGTCCATATAGGACACTCTGTAGGTGTACAGGTCCAGACTGTAGTCCACCTGTTTCTCTGTATACTGTATTACCCTGTTCTTCAATGGTCAGGACCATGTAGGATTAAATGGGATAGGTCAATATACAAACATAAACAGTATTCCAATAGCATTCTTACCTGTATACCCTATCAGACACTCGCAGGTGTAGCGGTCCTTCCCATTGATACATGTCCCGTTGTTCTCGCAGGGTTGTGACGCGCATTCATTAATGTCTATCTCACAGTGGTAGCCCTGAAACCCAGGCACGCAGAAGCACTGGTACACGTCGATGCCATCTACGCAGATGGCGCCGTTCTGACAAGGCTGGGACAGGCACTCGTCAATATCCTGTTCGCAGTGGCTCCCCTGGAAGCCCCGGGCACACTGGCACTCGTAACCGCTCGGCGCCCACACACAGGTGGCGTTGTTGAAGCACGGATCATCCGAACAGTCCCTTACACGCGTCCGGCAGTCTTCGCCACTGTAGCCACTGGGGCAGTAACAGGAATATCCGTTAACTCCATCCACACAGTGGCTCCTGATTCCCGTGCAGGGGTTACTCTCACACTCATTAATGTCTGGTGTACAGTCAGGGCCTCCAAAGCCTTCAGGGCAGGAGCAGGTGTAGTTCGCTGTACCCGGCGTGCTGATGCAGTTTGGGCAGCTGATGTTGGCACAGGCATTGTATAGTTCACAGTTGTTGCCCACATATATACGCTGGTCATTTGGGCAGATGCACATATAGTCTGTCACTGTGTCGATGCACGTGCCTCCGTTTAGGCATAAGGTGGATGAACATCTGTCTGGCGCTGCTGTGCAGAATGTTCCTATGGAGACAAAAGGAGAACCTTTCAACATCATTTAGACCTTTACAGTGAAGCTAACACACACTACCAACAGCTTCTACCAGCTTCATAACCTTGATAAGACACTGGCATCACAAGAAACTAAAGGATGGTGCAGGTCTAAAGTGTAGGCTGGACTCCAACATGTCATTACAGGCCACACCATCCATCAGAGCTCTCAAGAATGTTCCTCCAACTGACTGAATTCGAGCCCAATGGCACGGTGCATTATCCTGCTGGAATATCCCATCAGTGTGGCTGCAAATGGTCACCAAGCGCTGAAACGTATCGGCACCGGTCAATGACGTGTTTAGTTGGACCTGTGGACCCCACCCATGCCATCAAAACACACCCACTTGTTGACAAATGGAGTCTATGGCTTCATGGGGTCTGTACCAAACACAAACCCCACCATCAGCACCAAACAACAAGCACTATGACTCACTGGACCATGCCACATGATGCCAGTCCTCTCTAGGCTCCAATTAGTAACCTCATGAGCCCAGGTGAGACACTGTGTCCGGAGTGGAGGTGTTTATAGAGGCACTCTGGTGGGCCTTCTGCTCCCCTGTCCCATGGAAGCTAAAGAACGATGTCCTGACCTGCGGGATATGTGTGTGGAGCCAGCACTGAACGTGGTTTCTGCCAGAGTCGCTCTGATGTTCACACGTACAGTTCTAGCAAGTGTGCGTCCACTGCGCTGTCCACTCTGGGTGGTAATGCCTTCTATGATATAATCCTGGTACACGCGTAACACTGTGCATCAAGGAATACTAAATGCCCACACAGCTTCGGAAATGGAACATCCCATCCATCTGGCACCAACTATCATGCTATCTCACTCAGACTCTGATCATTTCCGTCTCCTTGCTATGAGCAGGCCGACCAGTGTTTAACCTCACTCACTCAGAATTTATGCAGGTATGGACATTCCTGAACTGTCCCTGTACACAAGGAATCGCTGGTGGACCCAAATAAAAGCATACTGGGAGCTAAACCATGCAGTAGCCCACTGCTGAGACACAACACAGTTTACTAGCCCAGAGGGTTAAGGGGCTTTGCCCCCTGCTGCTACCTTAAATAAGCAGGTGGCTATGCCGTATTATCCTCAGTGACTTAAGCAGTTCTACTAGATGTCCCATCACTGGAAAGCGCTCTGAGCACCTCCTTCATTAACACAGATCCTTCACAAGAGCCTCCTGTCACCAACGTTGTCATTCACAAGGCTAAGCCACAACATCACCTAATGGGTCAACTCTTCTGAGGACACCAGTAAAAGTAGATCAGTGGAACCTCAATGGCCGGTTTGCCAAACATGGCCAGGTAATCTTATTCCTGCGCTAAATTACACTAATTGACCAGCTAGTGTCATAACTGCCGGTAATTATTCAATTCAGGACTGGACACTGGATTCCAGATTTGAAGACCACTGGTTGTACACGATGTGACTTTAGTCTTGGTGGAGACGACCAACGAATCCCTGTGTGAAGCCCCCTTGGCAAGCCCCAAGATGAACGGTTTGTCGTCACACATCCAGAAGGCCTGGTGTCCCTCCACCTCCACCCCTACCGCACCATCTGCAGGAACTGTGTGAGGATGTTCAAGCTGCATGGGATGGATTATCACAGGACACCATTAGGAACCTCTACAGCTCCATACCGAGACGTCTGGCGTGTTGGGTTGGCAAACACGGCGGCCCGACGCCGTACTGAGAGACAGACTTCTGTATGTGTAGCTCAATAAATATTGATCATATCTATATTTATCCGTATGTGCAATTCCTTTGCTCATGTTACAGATGGAGGTAAATGTAGCCAGTCTTGCCAAAGGACTCCTATTGATATGGTGTGGTATACTCTCCTGAGTGATGCGGTGTGCATGAATGGAACCCCAGTCTGATGTATGTTTAGGCCTTAGACGTCAACGTGATAACTGAGGAGATTAGATTCTGTAGACCAGGGATTCCCCCAGAGAGAAACAATAGGGCCATGCTAACACAGTACAGAACTGGCCGGTTCTAAAACCCAGTGGTAGACGAAATGTACAGTACAAATGATCCGACTAATAAAGGAAGCAGATGGAGTCCTAGGTGGACTCCCAAGGAGGCAACCCTAGTTTAGTGAGGCCTGCTTCATCACTAATGTGTACATAGTCTAAACAGATATCCGTCTGGAATTCTGTGCGTGTGTGTCACAGGTATACGTCCGCGTATGTTTATATATGAGTCAGAGAGACACCCAGACAGAGGGCGAAGCCAGTTTAGGATGAAAGGAAATTGTCTCCTGCAGTTTTCTCTGAAAAAGGGTCTGTTAATATATCAGCACGTCTGTTGGAAGATGCCAGTTTTCATGACCTCCAATTTCTCCTAAAGTAAGATCATACCGGGAAGCTTCAGAGTGCAGCACCATAACAGACTGATCTCAACCCCCCAAAGAGAGGAGTGGTATGCTGAAGCCTCCAGGACAGGAGCTGTGCCCCATCCTGAGAGAGCTCCTCCGCTGGGAGCGAGCCTGACCTCTGAGAAGCCCCAGCACGGACGTGTTAGAGCACATGAGCACTGCAACACTGCAGCGATCGGGTCAATCACGTTACACCAGCTCCGTCTCAACCCTCTCTGAACTCCTCACACTTCTCTGACGTCCTGCGGCGTCACCAGTGCCTGCCATTGTTTTCTTATCCTCAGCCCATTTTCCCCAAAACAGTGATTTTCACTATGGCGACCAGATTCCAACAGAGAACCTCGCCGAATATGAATGAGGGGGTTTCCTTAGGGACCCCTGAGTATTAATCTGGGTGTGACCTGCCCTGCCAACAAAACAAAAGGCTCAATGGGAACGTACCACTGTGTGACTTTCCCCAGCCACACATTCAAAACAACAGCCACCACCAAGACCTCAGGTTACCGCAAGATCCCGCTTTGATTAAAAGTCTAAAGCTGGCCGTAATGAAGCGGGAGCCTCAGCCAGGCATCTTGCTTTAAGGCATTTAATATACAGGGCCGGCCTTTCACTTTAACTCAGTAGGAAATGCACTGCATTCAAGCCACTGCTCCAAATCTCTATACTGGTCAGATTTCAATAGGGCCGCTGATGGGACACGCTTGGGCCACCGCCAGCCGGGTGTTTTGGGGTATCTCGTTTCTTATTAAAACCTTTATTTCCTGCTTTAATCCAGGCAGAGTGAGAATTCAGCTTCATTAGATCAGTTCTTTCATTAAGGGAGAACTCCATCTAACGTTACTACAGACGCATACTCGTTCAAAGTGGTGGTGATAGAAACCAGACGAGGTTTTGCTTTGAACTGGTAGGTCTTCTGTTCCATGTTGCACCTTGTTAGTTTCTTCCCCCGAGTCATCAGGCTACTGAACAGCCAGTAGTGCTGATGCACCGGTATATGGACCTGGTTCAGCACATCTCACCTACATCATCTAAACGATGATCTCCATAGACAATCATCCCTCTGCACTTTACATTAGCATATTATACTTATACACATATAGACTGACCTACTGTTATCTTCCATCCATATTGTATACAGTGAGGAAAATTAGTATTTGCACACCCTGCGACTTTGCAAGTTCTCCCACTTAGAGATCATAGAGGGTTCTGAGGGTTCTAAAGTCCTGCATGGTACGGAAAGTTCCCCTGCCTAAATCAGCACACGTCCAGGCCCGTCTTAAGTTTGCCCATGACCATTTGGATGATCCAGAGGAGTCATGGGAGAAAGTTCTGTGGTCAGATGGTCCTAATTCCACTCGCCGTGTCTGGAGGACGAAGAATGATGAGCACCATCCCAAAAACACCATCCCTACTGTGAAGCATGGGGGTGGAGCATCATGCTGTTGGGGTGTGTTTCTGCACATGGGACAGGACGACTGCACTGTGTTAAGGAGAGGAGGACCGGGTGAGGATGACCGGGACCATGTGCTGCGAGATTTTGTGGAACAACCTCCTTCCCTCAGTTAGAGCAGTGAAGATGGGTCGTGGCTGGGTCTTCCAACATGACAATGACCCAAAGCACACAGCCAGGATAACCAAGGAGTGGCTCCGTAAGAGGCATATCAAGGTTCTGGAGTGGCCTAGCCAGTCTCCAGACCTAAACCCTATAGAAGATCTTTGGAGGGGGCTCAAACTCTGTGTTTCTCAGCGACAGCTCAGAAACCTGGCTGATCTGGCTGATCTCTATATACATATATACCCTGCATCTTCCATCTACCTCAGCCCTACCATAGTGCTATATGGTAATGTGTACATCTGTATATATCATAGTTTTTATTCATAACTGTAAATTAGTATAAACAGAGATTTTAGTACTAAGACTTGTATATATTTATTGTCTAATGTATATTTTTGTATTTAAGTACTGTAAGGGACTACGCACCTAAGCTTTTCACTCACCTTCACACCTGTGAAAATGTGACATGACAATAAAAGTGATTTGATTAAAAAATAAAAGTCTCCTGACTTGATTTAAAGCTATTTAGTAAAATGGTTCTAGATAAGCTGGCTGATGTCTGAAACAGTAGTTCTGATATTAGGCCTGGTTTAACATGGGTTCCTGTATGGGGAGGTGGATATAAGGCTAGACAGTCCCCATAGAATATTCATATTCACTACTAAGTATTTCACTAATATCAACATTACATGGCCTTTATGAAACCTCAGATACTCTACACTGCCAAAGGTATTCGCTCGTCGGCTGTCCTGTTCTTAACCCATAGGGTTTAATATGATGCTCCACCCTTTACAGCTATAACAGCTCCAGCTCTTCTGGGAAGTCTCTCCACAAGGTTAGGAATGTGTTTGTGGGAATTTCTGGCCATTCCTCCAGAAGCACATGTGTGAGGTCAGACTCTGATGTTGGACGAGAAGGCCTGGCTCTCAGTCTCTGCTCTAATCCATCCCAAAGGTGTTCTATCGGGTGGAGGTCAGGACTCTGTGCAGGCCAGTCCAGTTCCTCCACACCGGACTCGCTCCTCCATGTCTTTATGGAGCTTGCTCTGTGCACTGGTGTGCGGTCATGTTGGAACAGGAAGGGGCCGTCCACAAACTGTCCCCACAAAGTCGGGAGCATGGAATGGTCCAGAGTCTCTTGGTCTGCTGAAGCCTTAAGAGCTCCTCTCACTGGAACTAAGGGACGGAGCCCAACTCCTGAACACCACCCCCACACCATAACCAGCCCCCAACACCAAATTTTACACACAGCACAGTGCAGTCAGACCAGGACCGTTCTCCTGGTACCGCCAAACCCAGACATGTACATCGGATCACCAGTCGGAGAAGCGTGATTGATCACTCCAGAGAACACGTCTCCACTGCTCTAGAGTCCAGGGGCGGAGCTTTACACCACTGCATGTCCCTCAGCATCCGCTGACCCTGCTCTGTCATTGTACGTGGTCTAACACTTGGTGTCTGAGCTGCTGTCGTTCCCAATCACTCCCACTGTGTTCTAATCCCACTGACAGTGGACTGTGGAATATTTAGTAGGAGGGAATTTCACCACTGGACTTGTAGCACAGGTGGATCCTATCACGGCACCACGCTGGAGTTCACTGAGCTCCTGAGAGCGACCCATTCTCTCACAGACGTCTGTAGGAGCAGTCTGCATGACTAGGTGCTCGGTTCATACACCTGTGGAACATGGAAGTGACTGGACCACCTGAAACCAATGACTTGGATGGGGGAGTGAATACTTTTGGTGATCTAGTGTTGTTGTAGGTTGACTGGTCATACTAAATACAATGGCTGTATGTGTACTGTGGACATCGTAACCCCTGGTTCCCACCACTGTGAAGAAATCCATGCCTGTAAATTTTCTCAGCAGTGCTGCTTTTCACATCAGCTTAACCTGGACGTCTGTATTTGCATCTCAGTGATTTAGTTATTCTCCCTGATTGCTGTACTGTCCGCGGGGTGAGACCGTAACAAAGCTCTAACACCTCCACTCGAGCCCCAGGGCCATGCCTTCTCTTCACACTCTACTCAGCGTTAGAATGCATACGGCCTTTCAATTCATATCAGCATTCTTCAAACCACACCTGTCTGTCACCTGGCTCTCACAGACACTCCTCACATCTCCTGTCCAACCAGGGAACCATAAACATCTTCATAACCCAGAGACAACCTCCATCAGCATTTCTCCTGTCTGCCTCCACCGATAAAGACCAGTCAGCTATCACATGTAATGTTGGGCTGCTTGTTATATCACTTGTTGGGTGTTGGGTGTTTAACCCCTCCACCAGCACCAGTACCAGCTGGGACTGGATTGGGCATGTACTGGACAGGTTTCTGGATGTAGCCTCATCAGTGTTCAGACACTCTCACATCAAAGAACTGGTCAGGTGGTCCAGATTTGGTGGATGCCTACCCTGGCACAGTTCCGAGGAGAATTCCCTGTAGACTGGGATTGTATCCACTGCTGGTAGACCCGTATGACCGTACGCTTCCACACACCTGCAGATTCAGCTACTTCCTTCACACTATGGTCTTTGGCCACGCCCACATGCAGTCACTCCTTTTAGCCAATCATTAACATCTGCTCTGGAGCCATTTTCCACACATGGAACGAGACATTCCCTGCACTGTACCACCTCCTCCCAATCTATGGATCCCGGCACTCACACCCCACAGGGATTTATAGCCCCATCATCCTCGTGTAGCGCCATCTGCAGGAGCCTGGAGTTGCTACCACCTTAAGCAGACTCTTTTTAGTAGGCTTAGTATGAGTATTCAACATTTCAAGTTTATTACTGAGACCAAAATAGAAATTCTGGGCTGCTAACTAGTATTTATTTTTATTCTAGTTATTTCTTAAAATCATAGAAATTATGTGCAATATTAAACAATCAGTTTATTAAAATTACTTAAAACAAGTCACAATGTTAGGAAATAAGATTAATAATCATAAATTGAGTTTACAATAATCTCACATTTGGAATTTTAGGACATATTAACTAGATAGAAGATTATTTTATTATCCAAGCTCCCTATTTTTACAGTGTAAACATTTTAAGGCTGAGGAACACCTAAAATGAACACCTGTAAAAACCCCTGCACGTAAAAGCTTCAGGGTCATTTGGCTTCAGCCTTTAAAGCCCCCCAACGTAAACAAGCCGTGCCGGACAGACTCTTAAAGTGGGCACTGAAAGGTGCTTAAATAGGAGGTTTGTTTCCCTGAAGCCCCTTTCCATGGAACGCTTGGTGTGAAAACTGGTCACACGGTTTACAAACCTGAAGCAGTGTGATGGTAACATCAGAGCGCAGGAGGAAGACCCCCAGCCCAACTTTTAGGGGCAGTAATTCTGTCTCCTCCTCTCTGAGTTTTCATTTGGAGCACAGGGGCCTCACAAACGCACTGCTTTAATCTGCAGGACTTGGATAAAACTCAGATGGCCTTTGGCCCCTGTGATCCCTCAGACAGAGTGCAGAGCGCTGCATCTGAGCCATCTTGTGAGAATGAGCATGCAACTTGACCGGTGTGGATCCCTCACAGTCTTCTAGCCCTACAGAGGTGGTCTGATGACTGATGCAAACCAACTACGAATTAAATCATTTTTTAAAACAAGTTAATAATAAAAAATATGAAAATAAAATAAATAAATAATCTAAAAGTTTGCTTGCAATTACCTTAAAATCAGAATTTAAAAATATATCAAAACTGTAAGTAGCAAGTTGTTTTTTGTAGTAAATTACCCAAAATAGAATCATAAACAAAAACCTCCTTTTGGCCTGTAAGGTAAAATTCAGGAAGGATTTATTCTGAGGGTAGCAGTATATGCAATTCCTGAGAATTTGTTTGTTTATTAATTGATCTAAATAATAACATAGCTACTCAATGTTATATAAACAAGTTTTAAATGGGAACGTTTCTTGTTTTAACTTAACTTAAATTAAATAAAATCTCATTCTAGGATGTAGATTAGATTAAATTAGATTAGATTAAATTAGATTAGATTAGATTAGATTAGATTAGATTCCCTACATAGATAACAGATAAACAACGATTTCTCGCCCTGCCTAAACATCAAGTAAGCATCTAGCTAGAAGTTACTAAAATTTAGCAAAGCTGAACACTGAATTAAAAAATAAGCAAAGATACTTATTTCTAGCATAGTGCTAGCACATTCGCTAACATTGTTAAATTAGCCACATAGCTAATAGATAGCTTTTGTAATAGTTTTAGTGTTTGTGCGGTGGACCACCCAAAATAGGCTAATAAACATCCTCTTAGCATGCAACTAAAATTTAGCAAAGAATCATTTTGAGGGTAACAGTAAAAGCAAATTATTTTTGTTTATTAATTGAACTAATGGGCAATATAGCTTGTCATATAAATATCTTCGTGTTCAAACTTTTCTTGTGTTAACTTAAATAAATAAATAAATAAATATTCGAGGAGGATGTAGCTGAATTTATATCTTGAGTGCAAATAAAAAAGGAAAACCTATTCGTTCTAACGTGAGTGCTAGCACATATGCTAATAGCTACATAGTGAACAGGCAAACAAAGACCTTGTATTCTAAACATGTTTGAGTGGCAGGTTACAAGTCATAGTGTTTTTGTGGTGGACCACCAACTACAGTCAAAAACAAAAAAAAAACATCCTGTTAGCATGTAACAAAAATGTGCAAAGATTTATTTGATATTTTTTTCTTATTAATTTATTTAATTAGCAGTATAGCTGCTAACAGTGTGATATGGACATGCTGAAGTTCCAATCTGTAAGTTGTAAGAAGCTTTTCTTGTTTTTTGGGTGGTGGACCACCCGGTGTTACATAAATAAATAAATAATAAATATTTACAATAAAATAATTTTATTTTAGGATGTAGAGCTAAAACCATCTAGCCAAGCTAAATTAATTTTGAGGGCAGAAATAAGCAAAAAACACTCAATCTAGCATAAATACTGGCACGCATGCTAATACTGCTAGATTAAATACATAGCTAACAGATAAACAAAGATCACTCGCCCTGTCTTCTAAACATCAAGTGAGCACCATGTTAGGAGTTGCTCAAATTTAGTAAAGCTGAACACTGAGTGCAAAAATAAACAAATGTTCTAGCATAGTGCTAGCATATATGCTAAAACTAGCATAGATTAGATTAGCTACATAGCTAATAGATAAACAAAGATCACTCGCCCTGCCTTCTAAACATCAAGTTAGCGCCATGTTAGGAGTTGATAAAATTCAGCAAAGCTGAACACTGAGTGCAATATAACCAAATGTTCTAGCATAGTGCTAGCATATATGCTAAAACTAGCATAGATTAGATTAGCTACATAGCTAATAGATAAACATGTTTGAGCACCAAGTTAGAAGTAACAGTTTTTGTGCAGTGGACCACCCAAGAAAAAAAATTCTTATAGCATGTAACTAAAAAATTAGCAAATATATATTTCATGACAGAAAAAAATCTACTTATGAATTTATCTAATTAGCAATATAGCTACTCTCAATGCTCATGCTCAATGTTCATGCTCCAAGTTTTAAGTTGGAACTTTTCTTTTGAAAAAAAAAAAACAACAATAACTAAATAAATAAATAAATGCTCATTTTAACACAGGCTAATACTATTAGATTAGCTTCATAGCTAACAGATAAAGCTTACACCCTGTCTGCTGGACATGTTTGAGCTGGAAATTTTAATAATTTAAAAATAAAGAACTTTTATTATTTTTTTCAGCTTCCAGCAAAAACATCCCATATAGCACTGCTATTTCCCACATCAGTGGACCGAATTTCACATTAACCGCCGGAACAGAATTCCAGCCTCTAACAGAGACGCCACCGAGTAAATACATGAAGGGGCCAGACGGCCCTCGTCAGCAGCTGGCACAGACAGGCTCTGTCGCGAGGCAGGCACTTCTAGAGCAAAGAGGAGGAAGCACTGCGGAGACATGAATCTGACCGGTCCAGTTAAAATCATCACACGCACAATTTCCAATAAACAACCTGCACTGTTACAAACGAGCTCCCGCTCTGATATGAGCCAGCCATAATGATGATCATGACCCTCTGCATGCAGCTGGGCTCACGCTAACTCCTAGCTGGATCTGTCATTGAGCATTCCTCTGGTGATGCCCGAGCCTCCTCCACACAACACACTTCATACATCAGCGATGTCCACTGATCTCTGCCCTGCCCTGCTATCACAGGAGTCATAAATTAAGGGCCTAGTGAAGGGGCCAGAGGGCTGAAGCACTCCTACTGGTGTGCTCCTGTAAAGCTCTGCAGCTGATGAAACTAGAAAAGTGCAGAGCACAGCTTAGGCTTGTTGCTAGCTGGGTGCTAAAAGTAAACTGAGTCTATGGGAGGAACGAGGGATAGATAAACAACACATAGAGGAGTGTGGGTCAGTTTGGCTGTGGAGACTGGGGATCTGTGCAGTTTGGTGGCTGTAGGTCAAAGGAGACAGCAGGGTTTGAATGGGGGTGAAAATGAATAGGAGACTATAGGAAGAATGTGATGATGGGAAGAAGACAAACAGACGAGTTCGGCTCAGACTAACATTGTATTTGTACTCGGGGATCTGCCCTGAGACAGAGTGTGTGAAGCGATGCCTGTCGGTCAAGCAGAACTACAGCAGATGGGCCTGGACTTTTTCTCCCCATTCATTCTGTATGGCATTCTGTATTCTGGCATGATTGCTAGCACACATGCTAAAACTGTTAGCACTGCTAACACATAAACAATGACTACTCGCCTGGTAAACGTGTCTGAGCACCAAGTTAGACAAAAAGAAAAATCCATGTTCAGGGGCAGGTATAGCTAAACCATGTAGATTCCATTGTTCTAATGGCGACGGCAATATATACATTGTTTTGAGCATTAATGTTTCCCAATCACGCAATAGCTCTACGAATTCCATGAGTGCCATATGAGAACATGTTACAGGACCAAATAGTTGGAACTTACTTTCGTTGATGTTGTTATGTAGAGAGACCACCCCCCAAAAAAAAAAAACCCCCAGTATAAGATGACTGACTGGATGATTAATGATGCTCGTATTTAGCAAACATGAAAAGTAGACTTCATATGATTAGGAGCGACTGTCACTATAGCAGTAAACAGATAATACAAATGAGAAACTCCTGGCACGCTTCACATAAAGCATCCCCCCCCCCCCCCCCCAAAATAAACACTGCTCAAGCTCCGACGAGTTTAGAGACATAAAGCAAATTTCTTCGTTTTACGAGGTCGCTGTACCCACACTCTCTAACAACCATAAAATAAGCGCCTATAGACAAATGTAAAGACAAACAAAGTGAAGGACATTTTCTATAAATTATCTAGCAATATAGAACTAAAACTTAGCACAACTGAAAATGTATCTTGAGTGCAATAACAAGCAACATACTCATTCTAGCTAGCGCACATGCTATAATGGCCGTCCTTAGGATATTAGCTAGACGCGCTAACAGATCAAACAGAGTATTACCGTGTCCACGCAAACTATGTCTGAGCACCAAGATAGATGTTATAGTTTTTGGGAGGTGGGCCACCCAACGGAAAACCCTCACTCTGGTATGTAAGCTAAACTTTAGAGTCATTTTGATGGTGACATCAAAAACATTCCTGCAATTAGCAAACAGCTACAGTTCCGATACAGCTAAATAAAATCATGTTGTCCTAGACACTACTTTCTACCTTAGGAACTTTATCTCGTTGGAGATGAGGGATGAATATAACTTTTAAGCTGAAGTTTTGTCTGCGGTGAGTGTGCAAAACTTATACAAGGAAAGTACTCAACAACAATACTAGCATAAATACTAGATACATAATCTAATGCTACAAACATCAGCTAGATTAGCCTACATATGATACAGAATCTCAACGAAAGACTACTCACCCAGTTGTCCATACTGAGAACATAGAATTGGAACAAGCAGTTTTAGATGTTATAGTTTTTGTGAGGTGGACCCAGCATAAGGAAAAAACCCTCTATGATGCATGACAGATAAAATTTAGATTAATTTTAAGGTTGACAGTATTAGTTACATAATCTCTCTACAATTGTCTATCATATAATTACACGAATATAGGTGCTACTCTCGAGATGCCACTATAAGCAATCATTGAGCAAATATCTAAGTGCGATGAAGTTTTCACTTGTTTGGGGGTGTTGGATCACCCAGTACAGGCATAAATAAATAAATAAATAAATAAATAAATATTCTAGGATGTAGAGGTACATCACGGTACTCTACTGGTTCAGAGGACTTGAACAATATGGCGCAGTGAATTACCGTAGCAGCCAGTATCTGATTTTACACTGTCCATGTTTGTACAGTGTGTAGAGCTGCTAATCTGATTGACATCAGACTTAAGGAACACTGCAATAGTGAATTCAGCTCTGGGGAATTTCAGGTCTCTTCAAAAAGCCACCGGCACTGATAAAGAAAACACAAACTGATTCCACCCCATCGGAATGGTGCAACGGCACTGCCGAAGGACAATGCAGTGTGCTCTGGCACAGAACCCCTTCAAAAAGCTCTCCAGTCGCCATTCAGCCTAAAGACAAAAGAGCGGCGTGGCAAGAGTCTTGCTGGTTACTATGGAGAAGCTCAGCTATGGCCCCCTCGTGGAGCGAGTGCTGCCTGCCTGCCCGGAACAGCCCACACTTCGGCCTTCCCACAGCCGCAGCAATGAGCGGAGAAATAGGTCACTGCCTCATTAAGGAGAAGCCCAACAAATAAATGACTGCTCCCCCAAACACTTATCCCCCCACCATAGACACCGAGAGCTGCACCCCCAGTACGGCCTCCAGACGGGACAATCCTGCTGACATGCACGTGTTTCACAGAGAGTACAAGAAAGAACAGCTAGTGGTCATAGTGGAGGCCGGGGTGGGCAGTGCGTAGGGGTGGGCAAGATCACCAAGTCCTTATCTTTATAAGTCACATCACATTCCATTACAGTGTGCAGTACTTACAGAGCGCTGAGCCGCTGCACATTACTTTACAATGAGAGCACAGCACCGCCAGGTACACAGTACTTCCAGTGGCTGTGGTAAATATGTCAGTGCCTTAGGTAGAACCACCATTAGCTGTGGTACGTACGCCAGTACCTGAGGTAGAACCACTGGTAACTGAGGCACATATGTCAGTGCCTGAGGTAAAACCACCATTAGCTGTGGTAGAACTGCCAGCGCCTGAGGTAAAACCACCATTAGCTGTGGTACGTACGTCAGCGCCTGAGGTAAAGCCGCCATTAGCTGTGGTACGTACATCAGCGTCTGAGGTAAAGCCGCCATTAGCTGTGGTAGAACCGCCAGCACCTGAGGTAAAACCACCATTAGCTGCGGTAGAACCGCCAGCACCTGAGGTAAAACCACCATTAGCTGTGGTACGTACGTCAGCGCCTGAGGTAAAGCCGCCATTAGCTGTGGTACGTACGTCAGCGTCTGAGGTAAAGCCGCCATTAGCTGTGGTACGTACATCAGCGTCTGAGGTAAAGCCGCCATTAGCTGTGGTAGAACCGCCAGCACCTGAGGTAAAACCACCATTAGCTGCGGTAGAACCGCCAGCACCTGAGGTAAAACCACCATTAGCTGTGGTACGTACGTCAGCGCCTGAGGTAAAGCCGCCATTAGCTGTGGTACGTACGTCAGCGTCTGAGGTAAAGCCGCCATTAGCTGTGGTAGAACCGCCAATGCCTGAGGTAAAACCATCATTAGCTGTGGTAGAACCGCCAGCACCTGAGGTAAAACCACCGTTAGCTGTGGTAGAACCGCCAGCGCCTGAGGTAAAACCACCATTGGCTCTGGTAGAACCGCCAATGCCTGAGGTAAAACCACCATTAGCTGTGGTAGAACCGCCAGCGCCTGAGGTAAAACCACCATTAGCTGTGGTAGAACCGCCAGCACCTGAGGTAAAACCACCATTAGCTGTGGTAGA
>JAMWET010007440.1:0-20000 GCA_024036415.1 Prochilodus magdalenae | reverse complement strand
ATATGTGTTATGATATGACTGTGTGGATTGTAGACCTGCATGGTTGGTTAATTTAGACACATTTATTTGACATGTCCTACGGTGAATATACTTGGATGAGTCCCAGCACCTGACTGAGAGGGCCATAACAGTTATTACTGTAATACTGTATACGTGTTATAACACGGGGAGGGATAAAATATTACTGATGATGCGCCAATGATGTCTGTGGTTTTACAGTTTTGTCAGAATCACGATAGAGAAGGAGAGAGAGAGGATCTGGCAGACATAGTGGTAAGAGAAAGAGAGATTAAAAGAAACAGAGGGAAGAAGAGAGAGACAGTAAATTAGAGAGCGAGAGAGAGAGAGAGAGAGAGAGAGAGAGAGAGATGCAGAGAGATAGAGAGAGGATCTGATGGACCTAGTTGTAAGGGAGAGGGAGAAAGAGAGAGATGGGAAGAGAGAAAGAGAGAGAGAAGGAGAGAGAGAGAGAAGGAGAGAGAAAGAGGGAGGATCTGATGGACCTAGTTGTAAGAGAGAGGGAGAAAGAGAGCTAGATGAGAAGAGAGAAAGAGAGGGAGAGAGCAAGAGAAAGAGGGGATCTGGTGGTCCTACTGGTGTAAAAGAATGAGAGAGAAAGCGAAAGAAAGAGGGGATCAGTGGTGAGAAAGAGAGAGTGAGAGTAAAAGATAGAGAGAGAGGGGAATCTGGTGGCCCTAGTCATGAGAAAGAGAGAGAGAGAGAGAGAGACAGAGAGAGAGAGACTGGTGTAAGAGAATGAGAGAGAAAGAGAGAGGTGCAATCTGGTGGTCCTAGTGGGGAGAGAGAGAAGAGGAGAGAGAAAGGAGGAGAGAGAGAGAGAGGGAGGGAGAGGGAGAGAGGACCAGTAATATCAGCTTGTCCAGCAGCTCAGTGTACACACTGTGGTTCAGGTTTACTGTCACCTCAACCAAAGACAAACCAAACATCGTAGGGGGGCTCACTCACCGGGAGCTCATCTTCATCCGTCTGGTGTTAATTTGCGTTTAAGGCTTGATGATTTTGGAGCTCGTTTTTGAGTCTGTATGTCTCATTAATGTGTAATAACGTATGACGTGGTCTGAAAAACTCAAAGCTGTAAATCCCAGCCGAGCTTTTTAAGGACTGCTGCTCCATCCCACTACAGAAACCACAGCGGTGTAAAGTTATACTGGCTGATATGCGTGTTCCCTCAACTCAATCAGCCGAGTTTCGCATACTCTGTCATTTAGCTCAGTACACAGTCTACCGTATCCTCAAACACGGAGTTCCGTCTTCCGTAGATCAGTCTGTCCTGTCTCCGAGAGGGCAGATTTTTTTTTTTAACTGATGGAGATTCACCAGAGGAGCAGGCACGGCTGCATTCTTTACCTTTTTCAGGCGTTTCGGCACTCACGGCTTATCCTGAAGGCCAGTCTCGTCAACCCCTGTGGTGTGTAATAACAATGTTAGGAGATGACATACAGGGTAGCAGAGTCACCCCCACATCGACGACACCACCACCCCACAAAAACAACAGTGACCCAGATTAATCCCGTCACATTCCTGGGGTTGTAAGGATTCTGGAATTCTGGCTGATAGCAGGTGTGTTACAGTCACAGTGATGCCAAAATGATCCTACAGCAGAAAACAACAGGCAGTGGATTCAACACCTAGTGCACAGTCATCATCTCCTCCCAGAAGGAGGTGTGGGAGTGCGGTGGTGTTGGGAAGGAAGATGAAGGTGACCAGGATCAATAACTGATGATAAATTTAGACTGATATGATCAATATTTACTGAGCTACACATACAGAAGTCTGTCTCTCAGTATGGCGTCGGGTGCCGTGTTCGCTAACCCAACACGCCAGACGTCTCGGTATGGAGCTGTAGAGGTTCCTAATGGAGTCCTGTGATAATCCATCCCATGCAGCTTGAACATCCTCACACAGTTCCTACAGATGGTGCGGTAGGGGTGGGGGTGGAGGGACACCAGGCCTTCTGCACGTGTGATGTGTGACAACAAGCCATTTATCAGTTCACCCACAGACGTCATTGTGGTTCGTGCTATAGAACTTGGAACCAGGAACCAACTTGAGGGGAAATGCACCAAAAGTTTCAAAGCTAGGTACACAAACCAGAACGGAACCGGTTCCATGTGCGCTGTAAATGGGCTCATAGTGCATAAGAATTGCCCGTCCTCTGTTGTATCTCTGACTATAGACTTTCAAAGTGACTCGTGTCCCGACCGTGTCCCGAAATTGGTTTACTTGGCGAAGCAGTCGGGCACAAGCCTGCACTACGATCACTAAACACCACCCCAAGCGCCGGCTGGAGTTGTGGTCAGCATGTTCTCTGGAGTGATGGATCACACTATCTAGCAGTCTGATGGACATATCTGGGTTTGGCAGATTCCAGGAGAATGCTATCTACAGGAATGCACAGAGCTAGGTTCGGTGGAGGGGGGGTGATGGTTCAGGGGGATTTGGGCTTGGATTCTTAGTTCCAGTGAGGGTGATGTTAATGCCACGACACAGAAAGACATGCAACACAGTCATGTGCTTTGTGGCGACCGTTTGGGAAAGCACTCCACCGGTTCTGTGTCACTGGGCACAAAGCGAGGCCCAAAAACATCTACCATGTAGCCTGGATCACATATTTGACCTCCACTTCTAACCTTCCCATCCCGCTTCCTGGAGAGGCCTGTAGAGTAACGGTGGAGTGCATTCGGGAGATAATGAAAGGCTGAGTGTGGATCCACTGAAGTACACCGGAACCGCGATGCAGCTGCGTGGCTTGACCAGGTCACCCTAAAAAGGAGCAGATTAGATTGCGGGTGTTGGAGTCTTTCGGAGCTTTCAGGGAGGTAATGCTTCATGCCTCCGTCCACTTTCCTCAACTCCTAAACACTGAGCTGATTTATGGGGTACTGCGCAGAAGGGTCAAGGGGTAGCACTTCGTCTTTGGGTCTGTAGCGGGAGAGACGGTTTTTATGGGTGGGCCAAAGGTGAACAGCACAGTTCTCAGTGTCACACTCAGACATACACTTACACGTATACGCTCAGACGTTCGTTATTACGCAGTGTCAGGACATAGACTGTCATGTGTAAATATGCAAATGAGGCAAATCTACTTCAATATGAGCCACAGAGCAGGTATGATGTGGGTGGTGGATCATTCTCAGCACTGCAGTGACCCTGATGTGGTGGTGGTGTGTTAGTGTGTGTGGTGCTGGTGTGAGTGGATCAGACACAGCAGTGCTGCTGGACACCTCAGCGTCTCTGCTGGACTGAGAATCGTCCACCAAACAAAACTATCCAGCCAGCAGCGTCCTGTGGGCAGCATCCTGTGGGCAGTGTCATGTGGGGCAGCGTCCTGTTGGGCAGTGTCCTGTGGGTAACGTCCTGTGGGGCAGCGTCCTGTGTCCACTGATGAAGGACTAGAGGATGACCAACACTGCACTGTGCAGCAGCAGATGAGCTATCGTCTCTGACTGTCCATCTACAAGGTGGACCAGCAAGGTAGGAGTGTCTAATAGAGTGGACAGTGAGTGGACACAGTGTCTAAACACTCCAGCAGCACTGCTGTGTCTGATCCACTCACACCAGCACCACCCACACTAACACACCACCACCACGTCAGTGTCCCTGCAGTGCTGAGAATGACCCACCCCCCACATCATACCTGCTCTGTGGGGGTCCTGTGGGGGTCCTGACCATTGAAGAACAGGGTAATACAGTACACAGGGAAACAGATGGACTACAGTCTGGACCTGTACACCTACAGAGTGTCCTGTATGGTCAGTGGAGCTGATGGAGTGCACGGTGAGTGTAGATACAGGGAGGTGGGTTGATGTTCTAATTGTAATCTGTAAATTTTTATTAGACGTATCTGTCCCAAAAGTATATCAAAACAAACAACTTCACACACACATGTACACATGCCCCCTTAGTCATCAGACAACCAGGAAAAGAAAACATTCAAAGAGTGACCCCCCTCCCCCAGCCCCCACCCAACCTCAGCCTTATCTACACGGGCCTCCCTCCCTCTGTCAGCTTCATACTGCCCCTTAAGCCTTGCCAACTCAACTGAAACCAATAATCCCATCCCACACGTATACCTCACTCAGCAAGAATGCCACTATAATGGCTGAGCATGATTCACCTACAGGGTTTTGGGGGAGATATTCACAGTTTCACCCAACTGGTATCACTCCAGCTGACTCCAGATTCACTCCGAAAGGGTCATTCCAGAGACCCAAGGCCTGGTGATCTGCGGAGCAGGGAGGGAATCACTCAGATTCGCTCTTACTCACATGTTTACAAACCGCGCTGCAAACAGGTCGCAGTTTTCAGGACCTCTCATGAACACCATGAATCATCTGCGCGGTTGCTCAACAAGGCTCGCTTCATTGTTATCTCCAGCAGAACAAGAACAAGAAGAACGTGGGAAAACAAAACTGTGCCGAGCCGAGCGGTTCATAACGGAGCTGCTGACTGAAGCTGTCCCGGCTGCGGTGAAGTCACCAAAGAGAGATATAACGAGCTTAATCTGATTAGCCAAAACACAGACCAGATTTAGGGCACAACCCCCCTTTCCTTTAAACAAAGGAGTCCTGCCCCCCGCCGGATTCAGCTCCAGCGACGAACAAGGGCTGTATACACGAGGAACTACACGCATGTGAGTGTCAGTGAGGTGTGAGCATCAGCTGCTGGTAAACACCAATCGCACCAGTGGACTCGTATGAAGCGCGTACATTCGGTTTCTCCACTAAAGTACACTTTAAAGACGCTGCTACTGAGCTGGAATGTGAGTTTCGAGGCTAACGTAGCTTACAGCTAATCCTTTAGCATTAATATCGCAAACTGCTACATACCAAATAAACCTAATAGCATTGAACAAACACCATGCAGTTCATCTCACCCCTCCCATAAAGCACGGTAACTTGTTAAACTGACTGACTTATAGTACAGCTTGTAATCTGAGGCTATATGGCATATCCAGATTGTATCCGGATGGATTTTCGATATTCTGGACGGTGAACAAACAAATGAAATCAGATTTCTTTTTTTGTCTCTCTGACCCAACCACACATTTGAAGGCGGTTTGAAATATGGAATGTCAGTCGGATTTTTACAGATGTGTCTCAGTCTGGACAGTCTGGCCGGTCAAGCCGGATTTCAATGTCTTCTGTGTCACTCACAGCACGCCAAACAACGGCAATGTGAAATCCAGAGTAACTGAAGTGCTGGGATTCTAGAAGGGCGCTGACAGGATGAGGGTAACAGAGCTTGGAGGGTGAGATGATGCACCTCTGCTTCCACCTATAAAAGCCACGTCACCAGCACAGCTACAGAGTTACTGACACCTACATCACTGACACAGTAAGCTATGCAGATAGATTGGTGATGTCGGGACACACAACGATCTCACAAATATCAGTGCGGACAGTCGTCTAAAAAAATCTGATCTGAGAAATTTGCCTGCAGTCTGAACACAGCCTAGCCTAACCTGTGTGGTTTCCACTACTTAATAATATTCAGTAACCAGGATCAATAACTGATGATAAGTTTAGACTGATATGATCAATATTTATTGAGCTACACATACAGAAGTCTGTCTCTCAGTATGGCGTCGGGCCGCCGTGTTCGCTAACCCAACACGCCAGACGTCTCGGTATGGAGCTGTAGAGGTTCCTAATGGAGTCCTGTGATAATCCATCCCATGCAGCTTGAACATCCTACACACAGTTCCTGCAGATGGTGCGGTAGGGTTGAGGTGGAGGGACACCAGGTCTTCTGGTTCATCTTGGTGCTGACGCACGGTGCCGTCCCACACACGGATTCGTTGGGCAGTCTCCAACCAAGACTAAAGATCGGAAGACACGTCACTGAAGAGATGACCCGCTGCCATCTGAGCGTCACTCCATGACAGTCTGGTACGACACCACTGCAGTCTTTGGTGACGGTGACGTGGTGTTAAGGACAGTCGTGGTAACGGTCTGTGTGCATGTAGTACTGCGTGGTGCAGCCGCCTGCCGATGGTGCTGCACTAACAGGATGACTCATGGAGGACTCTGTGGCTGTTGGGTCACTTGCACATGCTGGACAATCCATCAGTTCTCTCTCTGTGGTTCATGTAGGTCTCCTAGATCCTTCAGGTCACTGGTGTGTGCCTCCTCTATCCACTAGCGCCACCTGGGTGCTGTGCTAGTATCCGTGCTATAAGACCATCCCGCTTCCATGAGCCCTATGATGCGACCCCTCTACAATTCCTTGGAATTGCATTTGAACTCGTCTTTGAGGCATACGTTCCTTGCACAGGACCAACACAACACAACACAGTCAGAATGGGAAGCATGCACAACGGGACTTCCTTACAGAGATAGTCAGGGACAGCGATAAGGCCTGTTGATAACAATGCATGCTGGGTAGTGAGATACCAGCTTCCACACTACCAAACTCAGAGACCTGCCGTGTGGTGAGAGGGGGAAGCTGCGTAAACCTGATCATCACAGGGTCAGGCCACCCAGTCCCTCACTGACATATGGTCCAATAAAAGAGACGGACTTTGCTCACAGAGCAAAAACACCGCAAAGCAGATTTGAGGGGCATCTCGGGAGGATTTGCACAGAGACCTGGAAGATTCAGTAATCGCCTTCTGAAGCAGCTCAGTGTGCCTGGAGCAGGACAGACTCCCGCATCACCAAACCCTATCTGTTTATCAGAGTCAGGAGGGCCAGGCTCACGCCTATCACTGAGATCACCGAGCAGACTCACTGTGTGTTACTGTGATGTGATGTTATAGGACCTTTCTAAAGACCAGAGCGCAGAATGTTTTTTAATATTAACAGACATTTTTATATATGTGTTAATAAGAGCTACAGTGCACCAGCGAGCTGGAGTTCACTACAAGATATATATATATATACTTGCTTTTTTTGATTGTATTTTAATATGATTATCTTATATTTTATGGTTTATTATTTTGTAGAAGTATGTTAATACTTGGTTTAATTCTGTAAAAATAAATTAGTTTTCAATGGGTTTTTAATGGGAATGCAAATATACTGAGGCTGGGAAAGTAAGATCAGTGGTGTTAATAATAGATAAGTGATCAAGTGTTCAGGGTCTGTTAAATCTACGTCAGTGGGTGTGTACACCAAAGCGCCACAACATCAAAACCACCACTGGAATTCACTACAGGAGTCTCTAAAACTTGGTTTATTTATTTATTTATTTATTTTAACTTATTTCCTTTTATTTAATTTTAATTTAAATTTAAACTTTAATACTGTTTTTGTTTTAATTATTTTTTTATAATCCGTTTGACTTATTAAAATGTTTATTTTAATTTATTTTTGTCTTTTTAATTAAATCTAATTTATTTTAATATTTCTTTCTTTTTTATCTTTTTGATTTTATTATTACAGATTGCTTATGTTGTCGATCTCACTTTAGTTTAACCAAATTCAGTTCTATTTTATTTTCTTTTTCAGTCCCTTTGAGATGCTTGGCTGCATTGCACCCTCAACAGAATTCTGAGTGAAATCAGAAGTTGATTGATTGATTGATTGATTGATTGAATGATTGATATGACCACAAGTATATGTACACCTTACCATCACACCTACACACCTTTTGCATATCTCCTTCCAGACCTGGGGCATTAATATGGAGCTGGGGAGACTGTATTATTGAAAGTAGGCTCCCCAGGCCATCACACCAGCGGTGGGGGAGTGTGTCGCTTCAGGTGGGATAGAAGCTCTCACCATGAGGCCTCCATATTTGAACCCCACCACCCATACGGTTCCAGTTCTTAGCTGCCAGGGTTTCTCGCTCACGACGACAAATGAAGACGATGGTGGCTGGCTGTCAATGGCAGGACAGGTAATGTCAAGTTTCTCTCTCTCTCTCTCTCTCTCTCTCTCTCTCTCTCTCTCTCCCTCTCTCTCAGCATCCTTTAAAGCGTAATTTGTTCACATGCAGGTTCAGTCCTACCCTCTTGTCACCCTCGCTGGCTGGGCTATAAGCAGACTGAGCAGTTCTGATGGAGCGGACCACCCGGTCTGCAGTAATCTGAGCGAGAGGGCTAATTCAGGTCGTTCACTCACTCACTCCCAGACCCCCAACAAAACAAGCCCTCTATTAGAAAGCTGAGAGTGAGAGTGTCATTCAGAGGGGGGTTGAGTCGCTCCTTAGGGGCCAATATAAAGTCCACACTTTTGTTCCACTGCAGGTGATGGAGGGGTATAAAACCATGATTGCTGAGCTCATGTTGGGCAACTTGGTTAAAGACCTAGGCCTCAGAAAGCAGATTAGATTTGGGGGAAGATTAGAATGAGGAAAGGGTCTGATTACAGTAGAGGGATAGACTAAAATCTCAACTCTAAATCTATCATAAAATGGTGATATGAGACATTAGCGTACCAGCAGGATTGATCACTGTAATGGCCTCCTAACTGGACGTCCAAAAAAGACAATCAGACAGCGTTAGCTGATTCACAATACGGCCGGCAGAGTCACTTCCACTGGACACCAGCATGTTACAATACAGACTCTGAGGTTCTAGTACTGGTCTATAAATTGTGGAATGGTGAAGGACCAGTGCATTAATGCGGCGATATGAGCCGAGCAGAGCTCTCAGATCCTTAGTCAAATCAAAAATATGTAGATGTACTTTTTACAGCAGATCATAAAGCAGCTTCACAAAGATTCCGGGTCCCCCAGTGGGCAAGCCAAAGGCGACAGTCACCAGGAGAAACTAACTCAGAGCAAGAGGAAGGGAGCTCTGCATCAGACCACACAGGACGTGGCAGAGAGCTCCTCATATGTATGGGAAAGTTTCTCTGCATTAGACCACACAGGGATGGGCAGTAGCTCCCGATCACTGACTGCATCAGAGGATGTTTATTCCAGAGCTGGGGGCCTTTGAATGAAAAGGCTCCGCCCCCTGCTGCAACTTTATTAATTCTAGGTACTAATAGTGAGCCTGTAGCTTGCGATCTCAGTTCACATGTTGGTTCATAGTACGAAATAAGTCCACTAGAAGCTAGGAACACATCTGGGCTAGTCAGGTAGTCCTGCCTAAGGTTAGGACTAAACTTAGAGATCAGCAGTTAGAGACTATGAAGCTTTAAAATGGGGAACCAGTACACAGAGAGCAGCAGAAGAACTCCGGTACTAGACTCTTTTAAACCCAGACAGCAAACATTTCAGTCTGAGGAGGTTTCAGCTCAGGTTAAACACGGTTAGCATGTTAAACACTTTGGAACTTTCTATGCTAATTAGATTTTTTAGTTTATTTATTTATTTTTAATATACTGTTTTAACTTTAATTATGTTTTATTTCAATTTGTTTTAGAATTAAATCTAGAATTTTGCTTTTAGAATTTAGAATTTTGTTTCTCTGTAAAGCTCTTTGAATGACCACAGTGTATGAAAGCTGCTATATCAATAAATTAGCCTTGCCTTGCTTCATGTACCGTCTGTCTGTGAGGGCCTGTGGACGTCCGGTTCCTATCACCACCATAGTCAACCATTATGACTCTTTCTCTAGAGCTGGATAAACGTATTTAATGATGCAGATTTTTGGAAAAACTCCATGGAATTCACCTGGAAAGCATCACCAAACGCCCTGCTTGGCCGGTCCTGACGGAGGCTGTATGCTAATCGTTCCTGTTTTAGACTAACATCAAAAACACCAGTTACTCCTTAAAATACTATCCACCCCGTGTCCCCCTTTTCTCACCCGTGCATAGCTGGAGCGTGACCTATCCCAGCTCGGCAATAATACGAGTATCTGGCCAGGCAGTGGGGGATCAGCCAGAGTCAGCAATGTAATACTTTGAAGGCCTGACTAATGGAGGAATATTGCATTCTTAGCTTTTAAGATCTTTGTCTGCCTGTTAGCTTACGCTTGAGACATCACAGGACCCTCACTGAGGTAAACCTGGAGACGTTCTGCACTTAGAGGATATTAGACAGAATGTGGAGACGCGACAGAGCCTACAGACACAATAAGGGCCGCATATATTTCCAAACCCGTTTATACCGCCAGTGTCTCCGAAACGCTAACTTTACAGGAGAGGCCAAAAACCTCCTCTAATTCTAATGTTAGTCAATGGAACCAAACGTCTTTCGAAGCAGGTCTGGGCCATTTCTGTTGGTCCATCAATCGTGATATTTCACTCAGTGTAAACACCAGCTGATGTGACCAAATCATGCAGAAAAGTGAAAAACAACAAACTTACAGCTACGTGTTTATCTTTGGGCAGCGATGATGAGCTTTATTAATAGACATAGTCCTGTATGTTCCTGTAGCGTACTTGCATGTAAGCCTTTACACCCAGCTGTGGGAGCAAACAGCATTAAATGAACTATAGTAAACTTTAAGAAAAGGTTCCCCCTGCTGGTCACTGTGGTGAACTACAACAATACAAAATCCACTAACAGACAAAAAAATACACACACACACACACACACACACTCACACACACACACACACACACACACACACACACACAAACACATACACACACACACACACACACAGACATACACATATTTAACCCATCCATGTGTAACCCGGGCTCTCTCATAGCCCCATTCTGCGTTGTGGAGAAGTACATTACATACCTGCACAAGAGTTTTCACACACAGAGACACACAGCATTAAACCAGCAGCTATCGCCCCGCAGATCTATGTACTATGTATTCATGTACTGTCTAGTTAGCATAGCTTTCTGTGGCCAGTTGCAGGCCACGCTGTGTTAAGCTCAACATCACCACAGAACAAATATGGATTAACCACGAGATCATACACTGCTTAGCTTTCTGTGGAGTCAACCAGAGTCTAGTGTACGTGTACTTCGCTGATGTATGTAGAAATTAACCCAAATAATATACAAAGAAAGAGCGATTGAAAAGAGGCTACCTCACCACATCAGCGCGTAAAGAAGAGACTGATGAGAATGTCATTTATAACTCACTGGCAGAATGGTAATTCAATATGGCAATGATATATACATATATATTTAAACTAAGTTAGCTCATATCTAGTGAAACATTTTTCATTTTTCTCAGTATTAATCCAGCTACACTCTCCCCTGCTGATTTTTCATCCATACGGAGAACACAATAAAAGAACATCACATAACAGTGAATTAGAAACAGACTCAGGAACAGAACTATGAAACATTATAGTAAGCCGTACAAAAAAAATCACTGAAAGAAAAAAAGTGTAGAAAAAAGAGTAAAAAAAAGAGTAAAGCAAAAAAGAAAAAAGAGTAAAGCAACGACCACAAACAAACAAAAAAATATAAACTAGCCCAGCACCTCACTAAAGCAACCAAGTAACCAGGTGTAGTCAATAAGTCAAGACCCAAAAAAAAGTCTGTCAGCTCAGAAGCTGTCCAGTAGTGGACTAAGAAGGTTATGGGTTAGCTACTCTGACAACCAACCATAGAAGACATGCCGAATACACATCCCATATCAGAACCACACTCAAGGGTACCAAGTAAAGGTCCATTCCCTTGATCAAATAACAGCACTGCCTACTATTCCACCACCTACTATTACCACCTACTCACATACGTCAGTGCTCATACCATAAGGAATAACAACACTGCAACAGGTCCTGTACCCTATACGGTGCTGTTCTTCTGAAAAATTTCCCAACCAGTTGTGTTGAAATGGTCGGATTGAGCCTATTGACAGGTTTAACAAGCCTCCCACGCCTACTGCGAACACCACCTTTCACAGTGCTACACCCAGGACACATACGGGCAACAACTTCTAAACAGGCCTCATCATCTTCAGTTCCAATCCTCGTGGCACCTTCTGTTGAGACCTCGGGCACAGGTGTGCTCTCCACTTGGGACAGAGAGAAATCTTCCCCAGTACATTCGACATATTATGGACACTTCCCTCGCCCTCATCATCAGAGAGAGCCATCTCTCCATCACAGGCCTCTGTGAAGCTCTGGTGAGGGCCACGTGCTGCAACATCCATTTCATGAACCACAGTATCACCAGCTGGTAAATGACTTTCTCTGCAAGATGCGTTCGCTGGAAGGTCTGTGACCCACCGAGCAGTCCACTCAGTCGACTGGGTCTCCTGGTTCAGGCCCACCGAATAAGCATCACTCTGGCTTCCACCTGAGAGTGACAGCTGGTCCTCTGTCTCGTGTAAGTCAGGCAGCGGCAAAAAGTTCACAGGCATAATGAGATTTCTGTGCTCTGTCTTTACAATGCCATTCGGCGCTCTGATTTGATACGTGTTCAGGGACGAGTTCTTAGCCACTACAATATACACAGCGCTTTCCCAACGATCAGCAGTTTCCTTTTTACCTCACTCCCCTTTATTAGCAAGCAAAACTCTGTCCCCCACGTCCAGTGTGTGGCCCCTCACCTTCCGGTTATACACTTCAGCCTGTTTGTGCTGTTGTTTGCTAGCATGCTTTTGAGCTACACTCATGGCCTCCCTAAGATTCTCTCCCAGGGACTGGACATACCTATCGATGTCAGTCCTCTCCCCATACAGGAGAACACTCTCAAACATAAGATCAACAGGCAGCCTGGGAGTTCGGCCAAACATTAAAAGAATGGAGCGTGCCCAGTGGTTTCGTGGATCGTGGAATTGTATGCAAAGGTCAGAGTGTTAAACATCTTAGGCCTTTTTGCCTTCAACTGGGGAGGAAGGGCATGAATCATGTTTCCAAGTGTTCGATTCATCCTTTCAGCTTGCCCATTCCCCATTGGACAGTAAGGGGTTGTATGGGACTTGTCAACTCCTGCCATTTGGAGCAGTTCAGCAATCAATGAATTTTCAAACTGGGCACCCTGGTCAGAGTGCATGCACCAGGGAAAGCCATATATGCAGAAGAAGCTGTTCCATAGAACACGAGCTACAGCTTTCGCTGACTGGTTTGGGCATGGAAATGCACATGCCAGTTACAACCAGCACGTCGGCTGAATCGTTGGCAGAATTTTCTGCTGACCAGACGTCAATGCAGACTAGTTCTAGAGGAGCCGAAGTCACAACAGAGACCAAAGGAGCCCTGGCCTCAGGCTCAGGTGCTTTGCTTACAATACATCTCCTGCAGTTGGATGGACATACGTCTTCACATCCCACCCAGGGTGTCCCAGTAGAACCTCTGCCTGGCCAACCACAGAGAACGCTGTTGACCTTGCTGTCCAGCTTCGTCATGAATTCCCTTTACTACAGTGATTCTAAGCACCTCAGCAAAACATATCCTGCACAGCATCCACATGATGATTCTTGGCTTCTTCCAACAAGACTGCATAAGGTGTTCTTGTCAGTCGATGCAGGACGAGTGGCTGTACAAATGGCTCTCTACTAAGAGCATCCGCTGCCACACTTTTAGGCCCCGGAATGTACAGGATGTCAAAATGAATGGGGCCAATTTCCCCACCCAACGCTGTTCGCAAGCATCCAGCTTTGCCTTGTTTAAGATATGCGCCCGTGGGTTATTATCAGCCTATAACTCTCAGACAGAACAAACTGGAAGCAATATCACTTTTTGATTCGGCACCATACTCTGCCTCAAACACTTCCTGTTTCCTGCCAGCTGAAGGGGTTAATACTGTATATTATAGCTGGAATGATGGCTAAATGGCTAAGCAGCTAGCACAGACCTATCCGGGTGTGTGTTCAGATGTCGTATGAAGTGTGATGTGGTCGATCCAGTGTCTGTAATTTGTTTCCCACACTCTCTGCACGTCGCCACTCTTCTGTTATATGCTAGGATTGTGAATTCCCTGTAACCAAAGGCTACCCCGTACGGCGCTCCCGCCGAAGCCATGCTACAGAGTCGTGTTTACACTTGGCGCCGCTCACTGATATCACGCAGGCGCTGAAGTCGGATGTTGTGATTGGTCCGTGTCCGTGGGGCGTGTCCCAAATCAATGAAATACAGTACACATACAAAAAGGAATTATTCACCTGTAACTTCCGCACACCGTGCCTGGATGGTAATGTGTTATTTTGGACTGAGTCCGAGTCGAGTCGGGAGTCATTATAGACGAGTTACAAGTCAAGCCTGAAGTCTATTTATATGCAACTCAAGTGCAACTCGAACTCGAGTCGCTAACTCGAGTGCCCATCTCTGGTACAGAACAGTTTCCGGTGAAATGTTGGTAATACACCACTGTACCAAGAAAAGAGCGTATCTTACTGGCGGAGGGAGTAACACCTCCAGGCTCCATGAGATCGGATCCAGACACTCTAACAATGGCCTCTACCTTGTCAGGGTCACTCGAAACACCCTCACGAGAAATCACGTGTCCCAAGAACTTCAGACTTCCTCAAAAATTGGCATTTTCTTGGTGATAACTTCCAAAGGTTCAGAGAACATATCTTGAACACCATTTCCAGGCGTGTTAGGCTCTCTTCTTCAGATCTGGCAAATACCAACAAATCATCCAGATAAGAAAGGACGCTTAGGAAATTCTGGTCCCCAAAGATTGTGAGCATTATTTGCCTAAAAGTAGCTGGACTACTGCACAAGCCCTGAGGCAAACGAGTGTACTCATGAAGCCCCAAGGTGGAGGAGAAGGCTGTATATTTCTTGTCCCCTTCATTCCGGGGTATCCCATTTGATCCCAGAGGTCAAATCCATGGTGCTAAAAACATGTTCCCACCGAGCGCTGCTAAAGCGTCGGTCTGATGTGGAAGTGGATGGGCGTCCTTGATGGTGCGAGTATTCAGCCAGCGCAAGTCTGTGCAAATCCTCAGGTCACCATTCTTTTCCCACACCAAGACCAACGGAGAGGCATACTCACTAGTGGATGTTCGAATGATGTCCTTCTCCTCCATCTCATCCAGGGTTTCTTTCAGTTTGTGGTAATGAGCAGGGCCAACCTCCGATAAGGCAAACGAAATCAGTCAACCTTATGCGATGGCAAAACCCTCGCGCTGCTCCAATGTCCAAGTTGCCGTGAAAAGACAGACTCTTATTTTTCGATCAGGTCAACAAGCCTATCCTTCCAGTACGGAGACACTTGACAGCCATCAATAGGTATTTCATGCAAACCCAGCCCAGTCAACTTACAGTCCCCAGTGCCAGAGTCACTGTCCATGCTTCTAGCTGCGAGACTGTCACATGAGGTTGCGCTTCGAACTCTCCCAGCATTCTGGTATGTTCTTTGTTTTCTGGAAACGTCTTCATCGAAATCCTCCAGAGCCATACATGGATGCATGTCAGCTATCGCAGCTATCTCAGCATTCTATGTTCTAGAGGAGGTGGAACAGAGCTAGAACTGCAGTTCTTACAGTGTTCTGGCATAACGTTATCTCAGTAGCCGTTGGATTGACAAGATTCGCACAGTGAGAAGTGCATGGCTCCACCAGGACTGTACTGCCAGTAGAGAGTTCAGTTCTTGGTGGCAGGCGGCCCCACACCAAATGTTCAGTCATGGGCAGAAGAGTAACCGCACCTTTAATCCTCAAAGTACCAACCGTGTCAGGGATGGCACTCCCCCTCCATCTCTCCACATTGCACACAAGTCGAAGAAACTGGCTGCTATCTTCATGACATGTCATATCAGGTTGATTAGCCACTCGCCAGAACCCGCCATTGGACTTGAAATGTCTGATTAGAGACAGATCTGATTAGAGGAACCAGAACTTTGAATTCATAGACCTGTAGCTTTATGTTGCACATTCCTGCTGGGCAGTTCTGTTTACCTCCACAGCCCACAAGGATAACGTCAACATCCGAACTGAGAGTGGTGACCCAGTGTCAAGCATAGCCCTCAATTCCAGCTTACCTTGGACCAGGACAGTAGAGTAAACTCACTGTGGCTTGTTCTCATTGTGTTCTGTATAATTACTGTGCTCGTTTTTGGTGGCGTCTCACACAAGAACGAGTAAACAGTTTTAATATCATCATGCTCACTGGAGGAAACATGGAGATGCCCACCACTGCCCTCCCCCAAATGGAGGCCCTCTAGTTTCCCTGGTGTAGTCTCTCTGCTCTTGGGACTTGTTTTGGTGAGCTACTCGGACATGCCTCTCGTGTGTGTCCTGGAGGATAACACTGGAAGCACAGTTTATGCATCTACAGTGGGCATTAGTGCTGTGACCAGTGCTCTGGCAGACTTTGCAAATATAAGCACGTCATGCATTCTGTTTCTGCTGGCTAGGAGCCTGTGAAGACTGAGTATTACACACCAAGGCCCTTTCCAGCATGTTCAGTAACTTATCCAGAGTATTCCCTTCAGGTGGCACAGACTCTGACTGACACCCACCTTCGGACATGGCAGAAGACACAGTGCTGGACGCTTTTGGACTCACAGTAGTGATTGCATGCTGATAAACCGGACCCTCACATGCTTTTCGGTCTCGCAGAAACTCATCCAGGAGGTCCTGTACCTCACATGCTGTCCGCTCGCACTGGGGTTTGCTCATGAATAACAAGGAGAGATTTTTATCAGGGCAGTTTCTGATAAACATGACTGCTAGCTCCATACTCTGCTTTGACATTGTCCTGCCTTCGCTTCTGAGATGCTGCTCTGTCTCTATGTCTCTCGCACGGCCCATGAGTTTGTTAACCAACTCACTAGTTAGTTCCTGGCCTTTGAATTCACCTTTGTTAAGGTAGACCCTCATCAGATCCTCCCATTCGAAGATGGAGTATTTATCTGAAGCGTCTCCACGAAAGAAGGGAGGATCCACCCTCTCAGTTTTCAAGACAAGGTTTAGCTTGGAGGCATCTATGGTCATAACACCACACTGACTATAATGACGGCACTGCTGGCAGTCATGTTGAGGATTTTCAGCACCTAAAGCTCTATAACCCTCAGATTTCTCCTAACAGCATCACTGGTTTCATTGCTAATGTGTTCATCCTGATCACCGTTTAATGCTACAGTAGTATTTACTACATCCAACTCAAGCGGGGGCATATCATGGGCTACTGGGGTGGAGAATCTTTTCCCAGCCTGGTAAGCAGCAGGCTCATGTGAAGTGTCAGGGAAAGCGGTGAAATGCGTCTGCGGAAGTACTCCTTTGTCCGTGGCACGAGGATGACGTCATCAAACGGCAGCACCAGCGGTGCTCGGCTTCAGCAGAACAGTCGAAGGGTCACGGCACCAGTGTCACCCGGGCTCTCTCATAGCTCCATTCTGCGTTGTGGAGAAGTACATTACATACCTGCACAAGAGTTTTCACACACAGAGACAGACAGCATTAGACCAGCAGCTATCGCCCCCGGATCTACCTGCCCATTAAAACCTGCTTTAAACTCTATACGGTGCAGTTACAGTATATGTGAAATTACAGGCTACACAGTTTGGACAGTATACAATGAGCGACCATCAACTCTCATGTACTGTCTAGCTAGCATAGCTTTCTGTGGCTAGTTGCAGGTCATGCTGTGTTAGGCTCAACATCACCACAGAACATCACAAATATGGATTAACCACCAGATCAAACACTGCTTCAGTGGAGTCAACCAGAGTCTAGTGTACGTGTACTTCACTGATGTATGTGGAAATTAACACAAATAATATACACAGAAAAGAGCGATTGAAAAGAGGCTACCACACACATCAGCACGTAAAGAAAAAAGAAGAGACTGATGCTTCCTGTTATTTTACCCTCTGAATACCCCACCCACACAGCCACTCCTTCAAAATAAATGGCATTTATAACTTACTGACAGAAAGGTAATTCAATATGACATATATATATATATATGTGTGTGTGTGTCTGTGTGTGTAGTGTGTCTCTGTGTGTGTGTGTGTGTGTGTGTGTGTGTGTGTGTGTGTGTGTATGTGTGTCTCTGTGTGTGTGTGTGTGTGTGTATGTGTGTCTCTGTGTGTCTGTGTGTGTATGTGTATGTGTATGTGTATATGTGTGTGTGTGTGTGTGTGTGTGTGTATGTGTGTCTCTGTGTGTATGTGTGTCTGTGTGTGTATGTGTATGTGTATATATGTGTGTGTGTGTGTGTGTGTGTGTGTATGTGTATATGTGTGTGTGTGTGTGTGTGTGTGTGTATGTGTGTCTCTGTGTGTATGTGTGTCTGTGTGTGTATGTGTATGTGTATATATGTGTGTGTGTGTGTGTGTGTGTGTGTGTGTGTGTGTGTGTGTGTGTGTGTGTGTTTCGCTGCATGGATGGGTTAAATGCAGAGGGTAAATTCTGCTGAGCGGAAACACGAACAGTCAGTGGTTCAACAGATGGAACAGAGTTCCCTCTGGTGGCAAAAAGTCATAACTGCAGTTCTTACAGTGTTTCAGTGTTCTGCTCTACGACTGAACTGCTCTTCATCATGCAATGTTGGGTTCTGTACTGTGCGACTGCATCCCTTAGCCTCGCCTGTTCAACAGAATTCCTGACCTGGTGTCCTCTGTGTTTTGTGTCCATCAGTGTTCTCTCTGTGGTGCACAGCATTACCCAAATAGCTCATGCAGTGACTGGGAATCTCCCCACATCACCACTGAAGGATCGTGCCTGGTAGTACAGCTGCCAATGCAAACACAGCCAGGATTTTCAGCTTCCCAGCAGTCCAGTCCAGTTAGCATAGCGATCTAGCCTCCTTCTCCATTCATCAGCTAATGAGGAGTCACCCCAAAACCAACCCAAAGCAGCTGCTAGTTCCTACAGCCTACCAAACAACCCGCATGACCGTACGCTTCCATACACCCGCAGATTCAGCTACTTCCTTCACACTATGGTCTTTGGCCACGCCCACATGCAGTCCCTCCTTTTAGCCAATCATTAACATCTGCTCTGGAGCGTTTACCACACATGGAACGAGACATTCCCTGCACTGTAGCACCTCTTCCCAATCTATGGATCCCGTCACTCACACCCCGCAGGGATTTATAGCCCCATCGTCCTCATGCAGCGCCATCTGCAGGAGCCTGGAGTTACTACCACCTTTAACACACAAGGTGACTCACGTGTTGTCGGATGAGATTATTTACATGCGTGTGAAGAGGGTGGAATCCAGGTGAATGATTTTATGGCAGAGTTAAACATCTATTAATGTTTATGGCCTCCATTCAGTTTCAGGTCCAGCAGGATGTTAATCTACCTGTGAACACTTGAACATTCAGATCTACTGAAACTGAACCTCATTAAATACTATGGGGATTACCTGAGTGCTGATGAGACCAAATGACGTTCCTCCTCCTCCCACTGATGTAGACTGGAAGGGTTTGTTTAACCCTCTGTTCCCTCCATCTCCGCAGGTGAGCACGTTTTATGCACACACATAGATTGGATTAGATGAATAGCTGATAAACTGATAATCAGCCCACATAAACCATGAAGGAGGCAGCTTCCTGAGCCAGGCATGCACACCGGAACTGTAGGCTCACGTGCAGTATAGCAGACACCCCACTTGGCATAAGCTCGTTTCAGGGAGGACCCCAAACCAGGATCCTGTCTAAATACGCTCTCATCTCTGTACCTGACTGACCCAACACCCACCATTACAGACATCCAGCGAGCAGTGGTGTCCTCCATGAGTCCTCCTGTTAGTGCAGCACCATCAGCAGACGGCTGCACCACGCAGGACTACATGCACACAGACCGTTACCACGACTGTCCTTAACACCACGTCACCGTCACCAAAGACTGCAGTGGTGTCGTACCAGACTGTCATGGAGTGACTCAGAATGGCAGCGGGTCATCTTCAGTGACGAGTCCCGCTTTAGTCTTGGTGGAGACGCCCAACGAACCCGTGTGTGGAGGCACCGTGGTCAGCACCAAGATGAACGGTTTGTCGTCACACGTCCAGAAGACCTGGTGTCCCTCCACCTCCACCCCTACCGCACCAGCTGCAGGAACTGTGTGAGGATGTTCAAGCTGCATGGGATGGATTATCACAGGACTCCATCAGGAACCCTTACAGCTTCCATACCGAGGACGTTCTGGCGTGTTTTGGGTTAGCGACACGGGGGGGGGGGGGGGGGTGGACGGCCGACGCCATACTGGAGAGACAGACTTCCTGATATGTGTAGCATCAATAAATATGGATCATATCAGTCTAATTT
>JAMWET010007439.1:0-139131 GCA_024036415.1 Prochilodus magdalenae | reverse complement strand
TTACACAGACCTGTTAATTGGATGTTCTTTGACCAAGGCATATAGTGTTTACTGTGTTTCTGAGCACATTAATCTTATAAATTCACAAAATGTGTGAATTAATTCTCTTGTATTAATCACTGATGTGTTTTTCTTTCTGTCGCTTGTGCAACACAAACCACTAAAACTCTAGGTAAGATTACCTCGTACCAGTATGTGCTGTTTAATGACAGAGAGTGAACTGCACACCAGGAATCTGAAACCAGTACAAGCCCCCTCTGCGTTTTAATGAAAGTTTGTGTTGTCCTGTTCTAATGTAACATGTATTGTACATTTTTTTCCCTCTGATGGTATTTTATTAGTCTATTTACAGTTTATATTCCGTTGCTATAGTGAGGGTCCTTTTAGAGAATACACACAATTTAAGTAGCCATCACAAAGTGCACTCGTTTCGCTTAGAAGTCATTTTAATGTACAGTCACTTTTTATTTGTTGATATTGTGTGGGGTGTAAACAGAGTTTTTAAGCACATATTAAATATTTTATGGGTATTTTTTTTTTTAAAATGTTCAGCAATAAAGAGAACTGTGGCACTAAAAATAAATTATATTTAGGTTCCCGACCCTATAGAATAAGTGATGGAACGGGTCCCAGGGGTGGCAGCAATTGGCAGTTCAACATTGTGGGGTCATATGTTTGTAATTTGTTGCTCTTTGTTTTTGTTTTCTTCACTTCAACCACGAAAACGCCAGGTATCAATAATCCTACCTGGAGTTTTCGTGGTGAAGTTGAAGAAAACAAAAACAAAGAGCAACAAATTACAACACATATGACCCCACAATGTTGAACTGCAATTGCTGCACACCCCTGGACCCGTTACATCACTTCATCTATAGGGATCGAACCTAAATATAATTTATTTTTAGTGCACAGTTTCTCTTTATTGCTGAACATTTTGTAAAAAAAAATCCCCATAAAATATTTAATATGTGCTTAAAACTCTGTTTACACCCCACACAATATTCAACAAATAAAAAGTGACTGTACATTAAAATGCACTTCTAAGCTGAACGAAGTGCACTTTGTGATGAGCTTCTTAAATTGTGTGTATTCTATACAGACCCTTCACTATATCAACAGATATAAACTATACATAGACTAATAAAATACCATAGAGGGAAAAATTACAATACATGTTACATTAGACAGACAACACAAACTCATAAACGCAGAGGGAGGCTTGTACTGGTTTCAGATTCCTGGTGTGTGCAGTTCACTCTCTGTCATTAAACAGCACATACTGGTACAGAGTAATCTTACCTAGAGTTTTAGTGGTTGTGTCTGCACAAGCGACAGAAAGAAAACACATCAGGTGATTAATACAGAGAATTAATTCACACATTTTGTGCATTTATAAGATTAATGATGATCAGAAACACAGTAAACAATATATGCCTTGGTCAAAGAACAATCCAATTAACAGGTCTGTGTAACCAAAATAACATTTGGACTTTTTCCTTATGTAGTCTTTCGACTTAGAATAGTTTACCACACAATCATGTGGGAATCATTTAAACCCTACACTTAGAAAATAGTACAAAGACATCACATCACGATGTGGGAAATTGTAATGTCTACTCTAAATTTGGTGCAAGCAACATGTTTCAAAACAGTTGTGACAGGTTCATGCTTGCTACAGTGTCAATTACCTCTTCTTTTAACAACAAAGTACTGACTTGTTTCCAATGAACTAAAATAGCTGTGAATGTTCCACCAGGGGTTTTAACACTGACAACTGCAGGACAGATTGTCCTCTAGGACAAGAGTCAGAAACTACATCATCACTAGTGTACATAATATCTTGTACATCTGCTCTTCTGTACACTCTATAGACACTTTACTGTATATCCTGTACAGCTGGACTCCTGGACACTCTATACACTTTACTGTATATCCTGTACATCTACACTCCTGGACACTCTAGACACTTTACTGTATATCCTGTACAGCTGGACTCCTGGACACTTTAGATACTTTACTGAAATACCTATATATGCACATTGTCATTGTCATTATCTCCTAATGTTTGTGGCCTCTGCATATTTATTTACTTTGTTTTACTGTGCTGTAATGTGAAAATTGGACTGGCTGCTAAATTTCCTCAATAAAGTATCTATCTATCTATCTATCTATCTATCTATCTATCTATCTATCTATCTATCTATCTATCTATCTATCTATCTATCTATCTATCTAGATGAACCCCTGTTACATCACTTAATCTATAATTTAAATATGATTTATTTTTAGTGCACAGTTTCTCTTTATTGCTGAACATTTTGTAAAAAAATCCCCATAAAATATTTAATATGTGCTTAAAATTCTGTGTACACCCCACACAATATTCAACAAATAAACAGTGACTGTACATTAAAATGCACTTCTAAGCTGAACAAAGTGCAATTTGTGATGAGCTACTTAAATTGTGTGTATTCTATACAGACCCTTCACTATATCAACGGATATAAACTGTACATAGACTAATAAAATACCATAGAGGGAAAAATTACAATACATGTTACATTAGACAGACAACACAAACTCATAAACCCAGAGGGAGGCTTGTACTGGTTTCAGATTCCTGGTGTGTGCAGTTCACTCTCTGTCATTAAACAGCATGTACTGGTACAGAGTAATCTTACCTAGAGTTTTAGTAGTTGTGTCTGCAGAAGCAACAGAAAGAAAACACATCAGGTGATTAATACAGGGAATTAATTCACACATTTTGTGCATTTATAAGATTAATGATCATCAGAAACACAACTACTTTAAATTTGGTGCAAGCACCATGTTTCAAAATAGTTGTGACAGGTCCTGTTGCTACAGTGTCCATCACCCTTTTCTTTTAAAAACAAAAAGTACTGACTTGTTTCCAATTAACTTAAACAGCTGTGAATGTTCCACCAGGGGTTTTAAGATTTGGTATGATGTATTTATAGTGTTTTCAATTAAATCTAGGGTTTAAATAATTTGCACTTCATTGCATTTAGTTTTAATTAAAATTTCACACAGCATCTTACTTTACTGGAAACATCAGAACCTTTGAACACACTTTAATAAACAGCAGCTTAATCAATTCTAATAACTTGTTAATAAATGTTAATAAATCCTTGATTGGTACAATTATATTAATAAATACCAAAATGTCAATAATTATTTTGAATAGTAGAAATCTGTTATTATTAATATGTTAATGATTGTTATTTGATAATTAAAAATGAAACACTTATATGTATTATGCATTTACATAAATGCAATTCATAGTGATATTCAGTTTTGAATTAAAGTAGTAATGAAGTAGTACTTTACTTTCTTGCTAATGTGTGATACATAAACCTGTCCTTAGTGTGTAATAGTATAAAATGCTTTTTAAAAAATATTTTTAGCATAATAAAACACGAGATACTATGCTATTCAACAGTTAATACATTTTAGGTATTATTTCTTTCTGGTATGTTGGGTTAGTTCCTGTTCTGCTTTGCTCTTGCTCACATCTCTCACTTTAGAACTTTAGTGTGTTATGTCAAACTAAAAAATACAGAAAAAGAGAGGAACAGAGATGCAAAGTGCTGAGCTCTTTAGTAATATATCTCTCCCCTATAAAGGGAAATTAGTGAATTATAATTGTGTCTTCGTAATGAATAAACACAATTGATTTTATATTGTTAGTTAACTCCTAATGTTAAACCATTAACACTTCAGCTGTTACTCTTTTGCTAAATTGTTAACACACCAATGTTAATGTTCTATTACTTAATATTAGTGAGTAAACACTCATTGTGTAGTACAACTGTATCATTTAGACTAGTTTTTTTCTCTGCACCAGTATGTGATCAGAATATGGTTTCATTTCCCTAGTAAACACACTTATTCATACGCACAGGGAACAAGTGGAAATATAACAGTCAGGTATAGCAGTAGAGGTAAACACCTGCACAGTAAGCTGATGAGCAGAAGGATGGACTGATGAACTCATATACATAATAATTTCCTGGGCATGCTTTCACTTGAATAGGGTAGGATTTGAAGTAACAACAGTCATTGTTCCAGCTCCCGCAGACCTGCCGGCCGACCACTCCATCTTCCAGCTCTGGGTGAGGACCATTTAGCCAGAGAGGGGCATCAGTGCCACAGCTGTGCTCACTGACACACGAGTTTGGCATCTGAACACTTTTCTCCTCATAGAAAAGTCGATACCATCCGTTCCAGTTAGTATGCACGTCACACGCGTAAGTGTTGTATGTGTAACTGGTAGATCTCCAGGTGTCGTTCAGTACATTGTAGTTGAAACAAGGGTCAACACTGGGAATGGTAAACGCAACTGTATGGAAACATTGAAGAGATGCTTAGTATGATACACAGGTTATGCTAACCGTAATATTTGGTTGAATGTTTATTAACAAAGCAAATTCTTGTTTTTGTCTGTTCTATTAAGGATGCATGCTGTACAATTATTTTTCCCTTGTAAAAAAAGAAAAATGGTTAAAATAATAAATAAATAAATAAGATAAGATAGATAATCTGACACCCATAACACACTAAATATGGTATTTTGAAAAACTGCATATACTGAGCAGGTTTAAGGAGATGTATGCAAATGTTGGGTGAAGCTCATTTAACCTTGCATTAGTTAGTTTTGAAAAAATGTTTCCTTTGGGGCAGAGGCAGATAATGTCATATCAAAGCTGTCCATGGACAAGACCAAATGTACGAGTCAATATCCTACCTCTGGCCATTAGTTTACCCATTGAATTTTTTTAAATTTTTTATCTCCAAATCTTTCTCTTAAAGGCTGTGCAAAATTCATCCATTTTTTTCACTCCCTTAACATCTAAAATGTAGCTAGACATCTACTGGATTTTATTTGTATAATTTATTTAGTAAAATCCTTTTCATTACAGCATTTTTAATTGCAAAATGCTTGTGGTGTCTCAACATGAAATGTATATATTATGAGTAAATAAAATGATTGTTTAACTGACTTCCTACCTATGAATATACAATCGGGTACTTGTGTAATGCTCTTAATTACAATATCATCAACACTAAACTGTGTAATCAGATATCAGAGCATGAGAACAACTAGATTCCAAGGAGTGAAATAAGTATAACATTTGTAACAGCAAGCTGGCACCATGTGATAGAACAGTTACTGCCAACATTCCAGGCCAAAATCAGAAATGTTTAGCAAAATAATAAAATGTACTGTTATACAGATGAAGACATAAGAGGCTTCATTTTAGATTCAGCATTCGTGTATTATCAGTGAACATCATTCATGACACCAACATAATATAATGTAACATCAGTAAAGTTACCTGTACAGTATGAAGGCATTGGGATTGATAATGCTGGTTTGACAAGCTTGTATACATAGTATTGTCCTGAGCAGGCTTTGACTTGGACTGGGTTGGATTTGTAGTATCTACACTGGTTTTCATACGCTCCATAGATTTCTCGGGTCACAATGCCGTCTTTTAGTCGGGGATGAGGGCCAGCAAGCCAGAGTGGTGTGTATCCACCACATGACACGTAGGAGTTCACACACCACTCAGGAAGCTGAGCACTTTCACCCTGAAGATACAGCCGGTACCAGCCAGACCATTCACCAACAGTATCATCATGACCGCGGTAGTAACTCTTTGTGGTTCTCCAGTAGTTATCAAGAACAGTGTAGCTGTCACAGGGATCAAAGCTGGAGTTGCTCTGAGTGGTTACTGTGGATAGAGACATTATAGATCAGCAGTATATGAATGTAGACACCATGAGAACATCCACAGAACCCAAATCCCAATCACTGATTATTACAACATGGAGTTGATTTTACACTGTAACACTGAACTAAATATTATATCTATGATTTTTACTTTTCATTTATTATGCACTGTATGGCCTGAGTGCATGTGCACTTGTGAATTTAATGGAATTCTGATTAAAGTTCACAGTGACTTTGTTGATTAATTCATATAATAATTAAAGCAACTTACACATAGTGCTATTGAATTCTCCATCAGCAGCTGCAAGTGTTGGAACAGGAGTTGGGGTTATGCTGCTGACATCTGTAAATATTTTTTTAAAACATTTAGACACAATTATCATCTAATGCAGACAATGTTTATTTGAGAATTATCACCCATAAGTAATTTACCATTAGTATGATAACAATACTTATAATAATGCTTATATAATAATACTCAACAAAAGACAGTCACTGTCCTGATTATTGGCACCCTTGGTAAAGATAGTTATAAAAAAATACTGTTTTTTTTTTCTTTCAAGAACTCTTTAGTGTCTTATACTTTGATGTGTTCATAAAATGACATAGAGGCCAAATAATTGAACTTAATAATTAATACCTTAATAATAATTGAACAACATGGAGGGTATTAAAGAACATACAAATGAAAGAAATAAAGGGTGTGTCTTTCAAGCAGTTCAAAATCTACACACGTGAAACTGCCCATTACTAATAATTACAAAGCTGTAGTAAATAGGTATGTTTTTAAAAGTGTGTTTTGCCCCTACACACATACAGGAGCATGGTCAAAAATAAAATCCCCAGAGATTTGAGATTTTTTTTTTAATGGTAGCATTTTGTTCTTACCTCTGGAATAATGAGGTAAGCAATCTTACATTCCTGCTAAAAAATACTATGTGGAAGGCACAGCAGAAGTTCACTAGACGCTACTACACTTCATAGTTACCCATAAAAAACATAGATGTCTAGTAGTGGCTAAGTAGTGGCTAGGACACTAATGAAATGTCAAGGCATGAAATGTATTAGGTGATAGAGGGTATTTGGAGGCACTTGTACCCATTCCAACTGGAGCAAAGAGGTCACTCATAGTAGGGCTGCTCTCTAGAAGTCGACGAGTTGAATCGTCAGTCGGAGACCCTTTAGGTCAACCTACAACACTTGTCACTGACAACAGTGACAAGCTTTTTTTTCATAAAAGAGACTAAAGCTTACAAAAATGCACAAGAACTTTAAGAATGTAAAAAGACATTTTAATCATTATTAAAATGTGAATAATGAATATATAAGTTCTAGCTGGGCTGTGATGCATGCTTGCTAAAAATTTAAATCCATGTGGCGGCGTGCACTGGCGGTTCACCAGGAGGAAGCTAAAGCTGTGAAGCTGAGAGACACGGGGGGACGATGTCTCAGAGAAAGTCTGGAGGAGCTTTTGAAGAAGAGAATCTGAATGAATTAAACTGAATTCTGCTCTTCATTCAGTCAGACATCCAACACTGCTTCAAACGAGTGTGCTGACTTCCGTTTTAGACAATACGTCTGTTTGCGGTGAAGGAAAAGCGGGCCAAAGACGTTTGTTTTATTATAATTTTATTATTTTAGAACCTAAATGACAGATACTTTTATTCATTTGTTTACAGTTAAGATCATTTTTATTTAAAGATAAGTACAGTCACTTAATATGCCTGCTGATAAACGAGAAATAATTATTTCAGTGCGGATAATACTAAAAGGTTATTAATAATAATTAAAAGGTTTCAGGTATACCATTTTTCTTTTTTATTTAAAAATAATTTAAATATTGACCAATTTCATTTTATTTAGTAGTTAATTATTTATGATAGATGAAAGACGAAGGGCCGTCCTACTGAAGAAGCTGTTAAAAGTGAAATTAAAAAGACTATAAGTTATAAACGCTAATGTTAAGTAAAATACGTGCATGCTGCCCTACACTATATTCTGTAACGCAAGGCAAGTTTATTTGTATAGCACCTTTCATACACAAAGGCAATCCAAAGTGCTTAATTAAATCAGGCTCCAGTTCAGATCGGTCATCATATGCCATGCCTCTTTTAGTTCAGAAATATGTTCCTGCTGACTTTCTAAATGAGGAGGACGTCAGATCTGAAACGTATGCAAATTTATTTAACTGATTACTAGATAATGTACATGGAGAAAAAATATGAACGATTAGTTGAACGTCAGGCAGGACGGCGAATCTAATTCGACTGAATCTATCAGCCCTATCAGATAGTGTGACTGTGGGACAGCATGGTAAACCTGGATTGAGAGTGTGTGATTTAGCAGGCCAAGTCACTGTCAGGCTCCAGAAAACACCCTTGCACGTTGAGGTGGAGCATTATCCTGTTGATAGGTACCATTACCATTAGGGAAGAACACTGACATGTATGGGTGCATTATCTCCTAGTATTGGCAAGTATCCACTGGCGTTCAGAGACTTATGCAGTTGTATTAGAGGTCCAAGATTATGACGATGAACCTTGACATAACACTGTCGCCCACTGAACACTGTTTGCTCAATGGTTATGCCTGAAACTTTCTGCTGTGGTCCAGTGTTCATTACAGAGCCTAATTGATCAATTATGCTGTTAGGATACACTCAATGTGCAAGATATCCATTCCTGGCAGCTCTAAATCCCTCTAAGTTAACGCTTCTTAAAATGTTATCACCTTTTACCAGGTACCCTATTATCATGCCCTTTTGGACATCAGGTAAATCATGTCTTTGCCACAATGACCATTTTGCACTTTGGTACAACTGACTGGTGTGCTTGCTTATTTTATGTATTTATACGTAGCATCTGTGACGTTCATTGTTTTATTGTTGCAGTAAATAATATTTGTCATATTTAAAATTATGATTGATTGGTCCCCTAGAGGGCTATGGTCAATAGGTTAAAAACCCACTGATTGACATGTTTAAATGAAACATCCTTACCATCCGGCAAGACTCTAATTCAAGCTTCCTCTCGAGACTGACTGGAATGTCACTATTACTGTGTTAATAAAGTGAAAACTACAACTACTGCTTCCAAATACAAGTTGGACTAAGAATTGTGTTTTGAAGTTAAATAAAATTTCATATCATATTTAATAAACATTAACATTTTAACAATATTTTAATGTAATTAAATAATATTTATAATATTTTACCGTAATTAAAAATGATTTCTTCGCATTTCTAATGTCTTAAAAAAAGTTTCGTCTTTCCAGTCTTGACCTTGAATAATTTAAATCTTGATGTTGACTTGGACTTGATGAGCTTAACTAATACTAGATACTCTGATTTATGGACAGCAAACACAATGTATCTTTAAAAGGTTTTGACCAAGTAACAAAAAGAGGACAGAAGGGATCCTTTATTAAGGAATAAATATTTATGATTGCAGAAAGGAAAGCAGTCAGAAATGCTGGTGTCACCCATAACTAGGAATCCAAAAGTGATTGTATAATAAGGTTCTACTGTTACATATTTGGTTTAGTAAATGTAGTTGAGCATCCTTTATAGTGAAAACATTTTTTCACACTAGCACATTAGACTGAATGACAGGTCTGAATTAAACTGGATTCATAATTGTTTTAAAAATATCTAAAACCTAGACAGTGGTGCATTTCATTCTCTGGCAAGAAACTGTAGCTGAGGCTTCCTCTTTTACTCAACCTGCTCACTATATTCTTTAGCATCACATTTCACTCTGTCCTTTCTCTAATCTATCTCCACTAAGTTTTATCCTTCTCTTTCTGCTATGTCCTGAAATGAACTGTATTTGTCAGTGCACTAAACATGTGCTGAGTGAAATCAAAGCAATTCCAAATTATGACCATGCCAACATTAATGATGTCAGACCAATGAAAACATATACTCAGTCATAAGTACTCTTGATAGTTAAGTGGACCTTTAAACTCAATACAATGTAAACTTTGTCTGTCCCACTTTACCTGATGTCTCACTCATCTTGCATCATTAATAATTACATTACAAGGTGTATTAAATGCAGTGTTACCTGTACAGTAAGCTGCATTGCTCAAGGAATAGCTGTAGTAGTAGTAGTAGTAGTGGACTGGACGGACAAGCTCGTACACGTAGTAGTTTCCTGGACATGCTTTAACTCGAACTGAGGTGGAACCAAAGTAACAGCAGTCCTGCATTCCACTTCCTGCGTTCCCACAGACCTGGCGAGTGACCACTCCATCTTCTATCTCAGGATGGGGACCGTTGAGCCACAGACTGTAATAACTACCGCATCTGTATATAGGAACGCAGCTCTCTGACATACGGATGTTCATCCCATAATAGAACAGTCGGTACCAGCCGCTCCAGCTGAAGTCACTGTCAGAAATCCACAGTCCAGTCTCATTATTAGCTCTCCAGGGCTGATCCAGGGAAGTGTAGCTAGTACAGGGATCGTAACTGGGAATGCTCATCACAGCTGTGAGGGAAACAGATAAAATGTTTGTAAATTGTTTTTAAGGGCAGTGATTTGATTTGCAGTAATGAAAATCCACATTTTACATAGCTGTAGTCTAGAGAGCTTTTATAATGATACATCCATATACCTGATTAAGTTTATACACCACAAGCCTACAGAAGTATTATCAAGCCTACTACATCATTTTCCAAAAATATGCAGCCCTATATGAATACATGATATGGCTATATACAGCTGTATGTGAAAATGTACACACCCATGATCAATTTCTGTTTGGTTGATTTGAAAATAAGCTTACATATCAGTTACAGAAAACAAAATATGTACTTGTTCTACTAATTGGATATTTTCCATTTATTTGCTTATTGTAGCATATTAGAGAAATTTAAGGTTATTCTTACACCCAAGTATGGCCAAAGCTTTTAAAGTATGTAATTCTCTAGTGTACATGTTTCAACAGCATGTTAAGTTTTAGCCACAGCTGTTAGCAATCACGTACTTCCTGTATTTAAGCCACACACAAACACTCACACTTTGCGAAGCTTTGCCAAACCTAGGTTAGCAATTCTGAGCATTTACTTCTCTTGTTGTCTTCTTCTGGTTTCCGACTCCTTTCGTTCCTCGACTACTTTTTCGCCTGATCCCTCCTGTTCATGTTGTTACTCCCCGGTACGAATCTCTGCTTTCCCACTTTGGTTTTCCCCTTCTGTCTATCCCTTTAAACGTGTTTGCCCTCGCTGCTAGTTCTATCTGGTTCTGACCTCCGCCTGTTCCTGACTTTGTTTTAGTGTTTACCGTTATTGCTCTGTTTACAGGTGCTTATTGAGATTGTCTGATTGTTAATAAACTGTTTCTGGCTTTTTAGTTCTGCAGACTTCGGTCTTGGAGTCTTTTTGCCTAACACCATCAAAAAACATGCTTAAGGTTGCTAATAATGTTTCGATCCTTCATCAAATTTCAACTTTCACTGGTCACAAAGGGGGGAAAAAGAAATTCTAATTGGAAGCTTTAACAGCAACAGCAGTTATGTTCTAGCATACTGGCACATTGCAACTGACACATCAACTGAGGTGTGGCAAATAAGCAGCTAACAACGGACGTTTAAATGAGCTTTTTCATGATTAACATATTCACTACAGTAACCTCCATAATTAGAGTTACACCAGAAACCCTTTCTACTTTTAGTCTAATGCCCTACAAACTTACATCTTAACTTCATATAATAACTCCTCTAAGCTTCTGTCTGCTAAGCAGCAAGACACCATGCCACTATCAAGATATAACACACAATCAAATACATCTGCTCCATCATTCTTCTCATCATACAACAGTAGTACCAGTACTGTTTACTTTAAGAACCATCTTAACACCCATTTTCTGGCTAGATTAAGCTCCTCCACCGAACCTTATAAAGCCTAGTGTGCTATGGCTCAGATACTCAAACACTAAATCATCTGACCAATCCTTTTTTCAGAATCCAGCTTCTCCATAACCAAGTGGCACTCATATCAAGCAGAATCCGTCGTTGCAGGACAGGACGCTCACATCCTGTAAAGTTTTTGCAATCAGATCTAGACCTTAACATGTTTCTGATTCGTCCTGGAGTTTTCTAGGCATCTGGCCTTCTAGCTAGAGGTGCGAGGTCAATCAGAATTTTTGAGAGTTAAAGCTGGACGACTAGGAATAAATAAGAGCCTTAAAAGGCAAACAGCCGATACAAGACACAAGCAGGGCTTGAAAAGCCAATTTCCAAATTTTAAATCCTGTCTAATTTTTAATCCTGTGTCCGAAAGAGTTCAACACTTCTTTCTCAGTTTTCACCTATTTCTTTTTTGTTTTATACTTACTCAGGGAGCTTGAAAGTTTTAACTGGTTTAATCAAGAGACAAGTTGACATGGCAGAATGAACTCAAGACTTTCAGACAGAAGAAGATGTAGTGCTTTCCTAATGTAGTGTCGGAAGGTGGCCCGAGCACCTGGGAATTAGCCTTTCAAGGCCCAAATCTATCTGCTTGTGGCAGAAATGTGTAGAATGGTTCAAAATGGCTAGATCATGAGGGACAAGGGGTATGGGTCTTTTACTATGATTTTGTTCAGGCCCCCATAGTCAAGGCAGGGACAACAACCCCATCCAACTTCACAACAAAGAAGAACCCAGCCCCTGCCAGAGAGGTAAAAAAAACATGCTCTTTGGAGGAGCCAAGGAAAGACTTGGGTGGGGGTTTAACTACCAACCTCTAACTCCCATGTGAACTCACTGTGCTAGTGGAGTAAGCAAATACAAAATATATTGTGTATTTGAAAGAAACAGGTAGTCTGTGAACATGATACAATACCTAAGGTAACTGGTTTAATTAAAAGACAAGTGCACATGGCAGCATGAGCTCCAGACTGAGCACAAAGGTGAGGGTTGGCTTCCCCCCAAGAAGGGAAACAACAGGGGCAGTGCTACTTTCCTAAGGATGAAAACCACTAAGCTACAGAATGAAATGAAAGTCACATTTGTTCACTGTACTGTTCAGAATAAATTATTAGCACAAAGAATAACTACTGATGCAGCATTACCAGAATATCAGTAAAGTTACCTGTACAGTATGAAGGCATTGGGATTGATACCGCTGGTTTGACAAGCTTGTACACATAGTATTGTCCTGAGCAGGCTTTGACTTGGACTGGGTTGGATTTGTAGTATCTACACTGGCTTCCATACGCTCCATAGACTTCTCGGGTCACAATGCCGTCTTTTGGTCGGGGATGAAGGCCAGCAAGCCAGAGTGGTGTGTATCCACCACATGACATGTAGTTCACACACCACTCAGGAAGCTGAGCACTTTCACCCTGAAGATACAGCCGGTACCAGCCAGTCCATTCACCAACAGTATCATCATGACCGCGGTAGTAACTCTTTGTGGTTCTCCAGTAGTTATCAAGAACAGTGTAGCTGTCACAGGGATCAAAGCTGGAGTCGCTCTGAGTGGTTACTGTGGATAGAGACATGATAGATCAGCAGTATATGAATATAATAAATCCCAATCACTGATTATTACACTGCAGCACAGTAACATCAGTACACACTCAGTAATCATCTGACTTCCATTTCAAACTGTATCACTGAAAAAACAGCTTATTATACTCATGACTTTTACTTTTCCTTCATGTGCTGCATTTCATACTCTGTATGGCCCGAGCGCATGTGCTAATTTGACTAATCTTCATTAATTTACTGGGATTCTGATTAAAGGTCATCATGACTACAGTATTAATTAATTTATAAGATGTTTAAGAGTCTTAAGATTGAAGGGTCCCTAAAACAACCTACACATAGTGCTGTTAAATTCTCCACCAGTGGCTGCAGTTGTTGGAGCAGGAGTTGGGTTTACAGTGCTGACATCTGTAAAGAAGGAATTTAGAACTATTACTTTGTAGCACTTGACAAAAGGAGTAAAACATTGTTAAACATACAGAACACTTAATTTCTAGATATTGCCAGAAGGTAAAATTCTAAAATCCTAAGCCCCCTGAGCTGCTAGAGTCACCTAAGCATCATCCCCACCATGGGTCTCCTGCCCGGGTTTCTCCAGTTCATCACCCGACATAACTACAATGTTTACAATGACCAGCATCTGCTCATGATCATAAACTCTAACTCTCATTTAAACAGAGAACCTATGAGTCAGCTCTATCGTTGCAGTTACCTCCTGGATTAATCAGACTGTATCTAATAGATGTTCTAAGATGCTTCTCCTGTTCTGTCTTTTTCTCTTCATCTGGGATCGACACGAGGGGTTGGGTTCCACCCTTGAGCCTGGTTCCTCTCGAGATTTCTTCCTTACCCAAGGGAGTTTATCCTCGCCACTGTTGCCTCTGGCTTCCACCTGGGTCTTGGAATACTCGCACTGGGAGCTGACGCTGCCGACTCCCGTGCAGATTGTGAGTATTATTTATTGTGGCTGGAAGGTACACTCAAGTGTACGCTCAAGGGAGTTTTTAAAAGGTACAACCCAAACCACACAGAGATATCACTAAGTGATATAACTATAACTACCAGCCTTATATTCATATATATTTAGCCGTGCTATGAGGAACCCAGGTTTAAATACAGTGATAAGTGTTATGTATCATACTGCTGCCTGCATGTGCGCTCTGAAAGATGGGATTAAAAAGGATTATATCCTAATGGCTATAAAAAGGTGTCTTACTGAACCTAAAAACTCTAATTTTCCTGGCATGTTCTAAAAACAGAGCAGTACTTTAAGTCTACTTTTCTATGGATTATTTTTACATTGGTCCAACACTCAGCTTTTACTAAGGAAGGTTCTCTGCTGGATGTCTTGTGTTTATCCATATACAGATGTGTAAACATATTTTGATTTGTTTTATACTCAGTGGTATCGGATGATTTTCAAATTATGACCAAAACCATATTCATGATATAAGACCAATGAAAACAGCTTCTGAATAATAAGAACTCTTGTGGTAATTATTCATGATATTTAACTGTATCACTCAAACTGCAATACAAACATGAAGCTTATCTGTACGGGTTTACCTGGTGTCTCACACTTTCTGAACTCTGTTTAAAATGACAGTGTAAACAGTGTTACCTGTACAGTAAGCCGCATTGCAGAGGGAATAACTGTAGTAGTAGTAGTAGTAGTGGACTGGACGGACAAGCTCGTACACGTAGTAGTTTCCTGGACATGCTTTAACTCGAACTGAGGTGGAACCAAAGTAACAGCAGTCACTTCCTGCATTCCCACAGACCTGGCGAGTGACCACTCCATCCTCTAACTCAGGATGAGGACCGTTGAGCCACAGGCTGTAATAAGTACCACATCTGGATGTAGGAACACAGCTCTCTGCCATACGGATGTTCATCCCATAATAGAAGAACCGGTACCAGCCGCTCCAGCTGAAGTCGCCGTCACAGATGTTTAATCCAGTCTCATTATTAGCTCTCCAGGGCTGATCCAGTGAGATGTAGTTATCGCAGGGATCGTAAGTGGGAATGCTGATCACAGCTGTGAGGGAAATCATTAAATGGAGTGAAATATATTGATTTTAACTTAAATTCTAACTGTATATTGTAAGTTTTGTACACTAAAATTTCTGCTAACACTACCACTGTATAATAATATTTTTGGGCACATTTCATACCAGTGAGATCTCCATGTGCTTTACAGATGGTTGCCCACAGTAACAGAAGATACTGTAAGTATTTTAAATCATATAAGCCAATGACACTGATTAAGTACCAGTGAGATGTAGAAGAGTTTTCATGCTGAGAATCAGTATTTTAGATTTTTCTTGATTGAGTTGTAAAACATTTTGTGTTTTCCACTGAGATGATCTAACGAATAGTTTCTGAATCTGTCTACCGAATGTACATTATCAGAAGTAATAAAAATGTATTCTTGCATTTCACCAGCAGAGCTATGAACGTTTATATCATATTTTCTAAATACATCACGTAGAGGTAACACGTACAAGGAGAAAAGTGAAGGCCCTAAAACTGAACTGAAATATAACATTGTTCTAGGTAGTAATGTTCCAGCCAGGAAATGTCTTCTGTTTTTTTTTTCTTCAACATTCCTGTAAATTCTAGGTATTCACAAGATCCTACATGTGGTACAACCTACCTGGGTACCACTTATTTATTTTTGACCAATAAGCTTGTAAGTAAACATGCCAATTAATTAAACTTAAAACTTTAGCTATTAAATCAAAGCACTATTTAACTCTGTTAATCAATTAACCAGCAACAAGGCTAGACATTTTGCAGTACTTGCTGTACATAGCAAATGCATTAGCATTGCACCATTTCAATAAAAAAAAAAAAAAAAGATCATTTTTCTATACTGTTATGCTTATCAATTACCACAACACTGAAAGAGTATAACAGAATATCAGTGAAGTTACCTGTACAGTAAGAAGGCATTGGGATTGATACCGCTGGTTTGACAAGCTTGTACACATAGTATTGTCCTGAGCAGGCTTTGACTTGGACTGGGTTGGATTTGTAGTATCTACACTGGTTTCCATACGCTCCATAGACTTCTCGGGTCACAATGCCGTCTTTTAGTCGGGGATGAAGGCCAGCAAGCCAGAGTGGTGTGTATCCACCACATGACATGTAGTTCACACACCACTCAGGAAGCCGAGCACTTTCACCCTGAAGATACAGCCGGTACCAGCCAGTCCATTCCCCAACAGTATCATCATGACCGCGGTAGTAACTCTTTGTGGTTCTCCAGTAGTTATCAAGAACAGTGTAGCTGTCACAGGGATCAAAGCTGGAGTTGCTCTGAGTGGTTACTGTGGATAGAGACATTATAGATCAGCATTTATAACATTTCTAAGTAAAGCTCAGGAAACATTTTTCATGGGGTAGTAATGGGAATACTTCATGATTTTGAGAGGGTGTTTGAGCATCCACCATCACCCCTCCTGAAATCAGGCTTGTGTATGGCATGTGCTAACGTGCACAAGACTTTATGAACATATTATGGCATAATACGGCAAACGGACACAGACCCCTTCTAAAGGCCCCCACAAACAAACCGAACTTGGGAGGTGGTCTTAGTTTGGTTAGTTTGTGGCTCGTTTCATGGTCCGCTTAAAATGTACATTGTGAAAACAAAGCAGCCTTGGTTTCAATGAACAGAGTCTCGAGGCTTGCCGTAACCAGTTTCAATTCTCACAAATTAAAAACTTGAGAAAATGGCTGCTCGTCGAATTGTGTGGTCTCAGGAAGAGGCCGCTGCACTTTTGGATATCTGAAAAGAGGACCACATCAAACGTCAGCTCTCCGCAACGCATAAAAATATGAAGGTTTTTCTGTTGTTTTTAGAAAGCATGAGGATACAACAGGATGGCACTTCAGTGCTGCATGAAAGTAAAGAAAATGAGACAAAAGTACATTAATACACATGACAAAATCAGAGCAAGCGGAGAGTCCACTGAAATTAAGGAGACGTGTCCTTTTTTTTGAAAAACTAGATGAAATTTTGGGGACAAGTGCCTGTGCTAACCCCACAGAGGTCCTTGAAGGGGGAAGCGTTGATCTAACGAGCGATGGAGAACAAGGTAAGGTTACAATATTCTCTCTCTCTCTCTCTTTCTCTCTCTCTGTTTTTTTTTAAGTTTAGCATCAGATTAATGCATAATAGAATCCTTTTTTATTTTGTTTTGTATAGAAAGAGATGGCAGCAATGTTGCTGAAGGCAACAGTAATCCTGATGAAAGGGATGCTTCAGCAGACACTGCAGGCTCTACAGATCCACCACCAGTTGTAAAGCGGCCATCAAAACCTAAACATCCTAATGATAAGCTCCATGATAAGCTCAATAACTGAGCAACAAAGGCGCGATTTTGAGCTGTCTGTCACTAAAGAAGATGAGCGACACCGCAGAGAAATGGAATTCGAGCGAGAACGCCTTAGGCTTCAAATGGAGATGGAGGAGCGACGCCGACAGGCCCAAATGGAAAGTGACCAAGTCATGATGCGAATGGTTGCTCAAGTGATGGGTGCAGCAATTTCTCACACTTCACCTATTCCCACACATTTTCCTACTCCCACCTGCACCACAGAGAAGATCCACCTTTCACTTACTCACCCTAGCTCACCAGTCATCTTCTATGCCTTCAACAAATAATCAGAAAGCCTCCACTCATGGCACCAGTGAACCACCACTGTCATTAGTTTTACATGAAATAAACAGGTTCAACAGCTAAATAGCTCACTGACAGCAGGTTTGATGGCTTTTTGAGGTTTGGGTCTGTTTTGGCCTAATGCTCCAGAACATCTAATATGCCTAGGTTATTTTTGATCAGTGTTCTTTGCATTTGTGTAAAGACCAGTTTGTTTTATTGTTTATGTTCTGGTGGTAGAATGTAGTAGAGTGGTAACTCTTCCTTATGCAGTAGTGTTTATTTGTGTTCAGGAGCATTGATATGTTTTTCAACTTTATATACAAACCGGATTCCAAAAAAGTTGGGACACTAAACAAATTGTGAATAAAAACTGAATGCAATGATGTGGAGGTGCCAACATCTAATATTTTATTCAGAATAGAACACAAATCACAGATCAAAAGTTTAAACTGAAAGAATGTATCATTTTAAGGGAAAAAAAATGTTGTTTCAAAATTTCATCAACAAATCCCAAAAAAGTTGGGACAAGGCCATTTTTACCACTGTGTGGCATCCCCCCTTCTTCTTACAACACTCAACAGACGTCTGGGGACAGAGGAGACCAGTTTCTCAAGTTTAGAAATAGGAATGCTCTCCCATTCATGTCTAATACAGGCCTCTAACTGTTCAATCGTCTTGGGCCTTCTTTGTCGCACCTTCCTCTTTATGATGCGCCAAATGTTCTCTATAGGTGAAAGATCTGGACTGCAGGCTGGCCATCTCAGTACCCGGATCCTTCTCCTACGTAGCCATGATGTTGTGATTGCTGCAGAATGGGGTCTGGCATTATCTTGTTGAGAAATGCAGGGTCTTCCCTGAAAGAGATGACGTCTAGATGGGAGCATATGTTGTTCTAGAACCTGAACATAGTTCTCTGCATTAATGGTGCCTTTCCAGACATGCAAGCTGCCCATGCCACAAGCACTCATGCAGCCCCATACCATCAGTGATGCAGGCTTCTGAACGGAGCGTTGATAACAACTTGGGTTATCCTTGTCCTCTCTGGTCCGGATGACATGGCGTCCCAGTGTTCCATAAAGAACTTCAAACTGTGACTCATCTGACCACAGAACAGTCTTCCATTTTGCCACACTCCATTTTAAAAGACCCCTGGCCCAGTGCAAACGTCTGAGCTTGTGGAGCTTGCTTAGAAATGGCTTCCTTTTTGCACTGTAGAGTTTCAGCTGGCAGCGGCGGATGGCACGGTGGATTGTGTTCACTGACGATGCTTTCTGGAAGTATTCCTGAGCCCATTCTGTTATTTCCTTGACAGTGGCATTCCTGTTTGAGGTGCAGTGACGTTTAAGGGCCCGGAGATCACGAGCATCCAGTAGAGTTTTACGGCCTTGACCCTTACGCACAGCGATTGTTCCAGATTCTCTGAATCTTTTGATGATGTTATGCACGGTTGATGATGATAACTTAAAAGTTATCTTTTTGCGCAACAATGGTGGAATTGGTGACCCTCTTACCATCTTGGCTTCAGAGAGACACTGACACTCTGAGAAGCTCTTTTTATACCCAACCATGTTGTCAGTTGACCTAATTAGTGTTAATTGGACTTCCAGCTGTTCGTTATATACTCAGTTTCCTTTTTCCATCCACTTATTGCTACTTGTCCCAATTTGTTGACGCCATGACATTTTAAAACAACATATTTTTCTCTTAAAATTATACATTCTCTCAGTTTAAACTTTTGATCTGTGATTTGTGTTCTATTCTGAATAAAATATTAGATGTTGGCACCTCCACATCATTGCATTCAGTTTTTATTCACAATTTGTTTAGTGTCCCAACTTTTTTGGAATCCGGTTTGTACAATTTATGGCAAGAAGCATCCGTTGATTTTGAAATCTCTGCAGCAAAATTCGCCTCCTCCATGCTTGTCTCCTCTTTAGTGTTTTGAAACAGTCTTGGTGTTTCAAATCAATTCTGTTTTTCTTCTCTTTTTTCCCCTGCTTCATGAAAACATAGCAGAGCCAAACTGCAGCAACATAAAAAGTGCCCATTTTGAACACACTACCCATAATTCAGTGTTACATAGCTGGGGTCTGAGTTCTCAATGAGTTGTAGTGTGAACAGAAAGCGGTCTGAGATCTCATCAGTGCTAAAGAGGACCAGTAAGAGAATTCAGTCCTCTTTATAGTTCACTTACAATGTAAACACAAAACGCACTGAGGTCATTGGCATCTGGTTCCCTTTCAGGTTCACATTAACATATATGAACTATATGTGAAAACACTGTAAAACAACCTACACATAGTGCTGTTGAATTCTCCACCAGTGGCTGCGGTTGCTGGAGCAGGAGTTGGGGTTATGGTGCTGACATCTGTAAAGCAGAAATGTAAGAGTATTATTCTGCACTGCTGGAGTATCATTTCATCCTGTTATCATTTCTTTAAAAAGAAGAACTGCGATTCGTGAAACTCTGTTGGATCCATTGCTTTGACAATATAACTGACTGGCTGTTGAGTGGTGTACAGTGAGTATCAAAGGTCTACACATTGTTGACTGAAGATCATCATTTCAGATGACATTTCCACCTTCAGTGTGACCCATAATCTGTACAATTCCACCGATAATCACCTCAAAAAACTGATTGCATAAAATTAAGAACCCTCTTATAACTGTGATGCTTGTGCTCAAGAATTTGCCTAATCAAATTTAAAAATTCAGCTGCACTAACTTCTGGCAAGTTCTAGTTGTATAGTATATATATATACAATCTCCTTTATTCTTCATTTGTCACTGGAGAAGGAGGATGAGGGTGGCGTTAGACTGTAAACCCTGTATTGGTATAATGACAATAAAGTTGAATTGAATCGATATTTTGCCATGCTAAATCAAGTTTGTCAGAAAGTGCCACCATGCGCGTAATTGGGGCCCCATGGAAAGATCAAGCGCAGGGTAGTAATCCTCCTTGACATTTTCTCAATGTGCAATTGCAGCAAATGCTATGGGATGTGAAGCAGCTGAAACACATCAAAGGGATCTGATTGTGGGACGTGATTCATAACAGTCAGTAAACAGGAGATTCAACAGAAAGGGGACATTACCAACAACGTGGAGGGTCACCTCAAAAACTCTATGTTTATGAAATTAAGAAATTATTTTAAGCACTGAGGCTACCAAGAGGCTTTTTCTTTAACTTTTCCTTTTCTGCAGGAACTTTTTCTCTGGCAAGTTGCTTTCTGGTGTAGTGTACCAGTGCCCTTTACAAAGGTGCTCCTATAATCTGTTTTTGTCTCGGTGTGGGATTAGGGTGGCGACGACGGAAGCCCGCTTTCTATCAAAGACAAATTCTGTTTTGGAGTTCCGGCTGTAGTTTGCCCAGAAGGATGCCGCTGATTCCGGTCTGGTGAGATCAAGGTCGAATTTTTTGGCCATTTTTCAGCCACAGGAACTGGGGCTTTAGTCAGTGTGGAGGGAATTATGAACACTCCCATCTCGGTTCAAAAGCTAAAGATGAAGGGGGAGTTTACCTTTCAGCACAACAACAACAAAAAGCATACCCTCAAATCAACAAAGGAATACCTTCACCAGAAGAATCGGACAGATCTGGAGTGCTTTTGCAAGGAAGAGTGGGCAAAGACGGCCAAGTCAGGATGTCCCAAGCTGATAAAAATCTAAAAGACTGAATACTAATAATATGATTTCATGTTTTCACCCTAAAAGTGGGGTCTCTTTATCAATAGAACTCTGCAGATCATGGGTCAGAATGAGGGTGGAAATACCTCTGAAATTATTAATATTGGTCTGATTTTCTTACATGACATTAACCGGGCATTTTAGCAGGTGTGTGCAGATCTGTGATATCCACAGTATTGTACTAGAAGGGCAGTATGCCCAAATGCTAGAGCCATGTGCAGGCTACTGTGGGGATGGAGCTGAGGTGTTGCAAAACGGCATTTTGTGAGGGCACTTCAGGATCAAGGTCTATTATTACTACATTTAAACATTTAAGGAATAAATGTGATCAGATCAGGCTGGTCTTTTAAAAGCATAAAGGTATTGTTATTGTGATATTAGTGAAAATGTATAGATCATTAGGATGCAGTGTTACCTGTACAGTAAGCCGCATTGCAGACGGAATAACTGTAGTAGTAGAAGTAGTTGTAGTAGTTGTAGTAGTAGTAGTAGTAGTAGTAGTGGACTGGACGGACAAGCTCGTACACGTAGTAGTTTCCTGGACATGCTTTAACTCGAACTGAGGTGGAACCAAAGTAACAGCAGTCACTTCCTGCGTTCCCACAGACCTGGCGAGTGACCACTCCATCCTCTATCTCAGGATGGGGACCGTTGAGCCACAGACTGTAATAAGTACCACATCTGTATGTAGGAACACAGCTCTCTGCCATACGGATGTTCATCCCATAATAGAACAGTCGGTACCAGCCGTTCCAGCTGAAGTCACCGTCACAGATGTTCAGTCCTGTCTCATTATTAGCTCTCCAGGGCTGATCCAGTGAGATGTAGTTATCGCAGGGATCGTAACTGGGACTGCTGATCACAGCTGTGAGGAAAATTATTAAATAGAGTGAAATATATTGGTTGTAACTTCATATTGTAACTGTATATTCTAACTGTGTAAGTTTCAGTAGATTCACTGCTAACACAGTAAACAGTTGTTTGATAGGGTTTTCATCATTCCCAAAAGTTCTAGGTATAAAAAAATTTAATCTGTTACACTATCTAATTCTACACAAGCTGTTTACTTTAAATAACAATCTGTTAATTAGAAACTGTGTGGTACAGACTTCAAAGTACTGTGTAATAAAAATACTACTATTACTAATAATAATTATAAGAGCTTAAACTTGACTAAACTTTACTAAAGCTTTTATGACAATTAATATGTTGTAAACACATTTTTCTGACTACCTGAAATGGACAAACAGAAAAAGAAACCATGGCCAGTGTGTATGAACTATTTCATAATATCAACAATAATATGTATAATTCATAATATGGACTGGTCAATATACTTTTTCAGTTAATGCATATTTAATAGAATATTTGTAGTAGCTATAAAATCGAATAACTGTCATTTTTCTTATATCGTTCATCAATCTTTCTCTAATCTTTCTGAACAAAATACATGGTTATTATGAATAAATTAAATACATATAGGAAAATAAAATGATGCCTGTAATATCAGTAAAGTTACCTGTACAGTAAGAAGGCATTGGGATTGATAACGCAGGTTTGACAAGCTTGTACACATAGTATTGTCCTGAGCAGGCTTTGACTTGGACTGGGTTGGATTTGTAGTATCTACACTGGCTTCCATACGCTCCATAGATTTCTCGGGTCACAATGCCGTCTTTTAGTCGGGGATGAGAGCCAGCAAGCCACAGTGGTGTGTATCCACCACATGACACGTAGTCCACACACCACTCAGGAAGCTGAGCACTTTCACCCTGAAGATACAGCCGGTACCAGCCAGTCCATTCACCAACAGTATCATCATGACCGCGGTAGTAACTCTTTGTGGTTCTCCAGTAGTTATCAAGAACAGTGTAGCTGTCACAGGGATCAAAGCTGGAGTTGCTCTGAGTGGTTACTGTGGATAGAGACATTATAGATCAGCATTTATAACATTTCTAAGAAAAGCTCAGGAAACATTTTTCATGGGGTAGTAATGGGAATACTTCATGATTTTGAGGGGGTGTTTGAGCACCCACCATCACCCCTCATGAAATCAGGCTTGTGTATGGCATGTGCTAACGTGCACAAGACTTTATGAACATCTTAGGATTGTGAGTAAAGCTCAAAAAGTCTGCTGTGTTGATTTCAGACTAAAATGGTGAGGAGTCAGAAGGAGTGAGTCTCTAAAACAACCTACACATAGTGCTGTTGAATTCTCCACCAGTGGCTGCGGTTGCTGGAGCAGGAGTTGGGGTTATGGTGCTGACATCTGTAAAGCAGAAATGTAAGAGTATTATTCTGCACTGCTGGAGTATCATTTCATCCTGTTATCATTTCTTTAAAAAGAAGAACTGCGATTCGTGAAACTCTGTTGGACCCATTGCTTTGACAACATAACTGACTTTCTGTTGAGTGGTGTACAGTGAATATAAAGAGTCTACACACAGATGAAGATCAATCATTTCAGATGTATTTCCACCTTCAGTGTGACCCATAATCTGTACAATTCCACCGATAATCAAGACTAAGTGGTTGCATAAATGTAAACACCCTCTTATAACTGGGGATGTGGTTGTGCTCAGAATTTGCCAATCACATTTAAACTCAATTCACTACACTATTTATATATATATATATATATATATAAATATATATACACATTCTTCAACTGCACTGGAGAAGGAGCCTGACCGTGTTTCGTTATACTGTACAACCCTGTATTGGTATAATGACAATAAAGTTGAATTGAATCGAGTTTAAACTCATGATAAATATTAGCCAGAACACAGTCGCCACCATTTAAAGTAATTCTGACCAGCCCCATATAAAGATCAACTGTTCTAGTAATGCCTCCTGACATTTTCTCAGTTGCATTTTACAGCAAATGCTATGGGCTGCAAAGAGTTTACAACACATCAAAGGGATCTGATTGTTGACTGATTGTATCAGTCAGTGACATTACCAAGACGGGGACATTACCAACAACTGGACATCACCTCAAAAACTGATGAAAAGAAATTAAGAAATTTGGTCCGTGAGGCTACCAAGAGGCCTACAGAAACATTAAAAGAGCTGCAGGAACTTCTGGCAAGTTCTAGTTGTGTAGTGCATGTGCCAACAATCTCCCATAATCTTCATTTGTCTCGGCTGTGGGATAGGGTGGCGAGACGGAAGCCCTTTCTATCAAAGACAAACATTCAAGCCCGGCTATATTTTGCCAAAGCTAAATCAAGTTTGCCAAAAAGATCTGGAGATCTGGTCTGGTGAGATCAAGGTCGAATTTTTTGACCATAATTCTAAAAAGTATAATTGGTGCCAAGCCAACACTGCGCATCTCCAAGATGACGCATGATGGAGGCTGCATTACACTTTGGGGCTGTTTTTCAGCCGCAGGAACTGGGGCTTTAGTCAGTGTGGAGGGAATTATGAACACTCCCATCTCGGTTCAAAAGCTAAAGATGAAGGGGGAGTTTACCTTTCAGCACAACAACAACAAAAAGCATACCCTCAAATCAACAAAGGAATACCTTCACCAGAAGAATCGGACAGATCTGGAGTGCTTTTGCAAGGAAGAGTGGGCAAAGACGGCCAAATCAGGATGTCCCAAGCTGATAAAAATCTAAAAGACTGAATACTAATAATATGTTTTCATTTTTTCACCCTAAAAGTGGGGTCTCTTTATCAATAGAACTCTGCAGAGCATGGGTCAGAATGAGGGTGGAAATACCTCTGAAATGATTAATATTGGTCTGATTTTCTTACATGACTTAAATCGGGCATTTTAGCAGGTGTGTGCAGATCTGTGATATCCACAGTATTGTACTAGAAGGGCAGTATGCCAAATGCTAGAGCCATGTGCAGGCTACTGTGGGGATGGGGCTGAGGTGTTGCAAAACGGCATTTTGTGAGGGCACTTCAGGATCAAGGTCTATTATTACTACATTTAAACATTTAAGGAATGAATGTGGTCAGATCAGGCTGGTCTTTTAAAAGCATAAAGGTATTGTTTTTGTGATATTAATGAAAATGTATAGATCATTAGGATGCAGTGTTACCTGTACAGTAAGCCGCATTGCAGAAGGAATAACCGAAGTAATAGTAGTAGTAGTAGGACTGGACTGGATGGACAAGCTCGTACACGTAGTAGTTTCCTGGACATGCTTTAACTCGAACTGAGGTGGAACCAAAGTAACAGCAGTCACTTCCTGCATTCCCACAGACCTGGCGAGTGACCACTCCATCCTCTACCTCAGGATGGGGACCGTTGAGCCACAGAGTGTAATAAGTACCACATCTGGATGTAGGAACACAGCTCTCTGCCATACGGATGTTTATCCCATAATAGAAGAACCGGTACCAGCCGTTCCAGCTGAAGTCACTGTCACAGATGTTCAGTCCAGTCTCATTATTAGCTCTCCAGGGCTGATCCAGTGAGATGTAGTTATCGCAGGGATCGTAACTGGGACTGCTGATCACAGCTGTGAGGGAAATCATTAAATGGAGTGAAATATATTGGTTATATTATACATTATATAGTCTAACTCTACACAAGCTGTTTACTTTGAATAACAATCTGTTAATTAGAAACTGTCTGGTACAGACTTCAAAGTACTGTGTAATAAAAATACTACTATTACTAATAATAATTATAAGAGCTTAAACTTGAATAAACTTTACTAAAGCTTTCATGACAATGAAAATGTTGTAAACACATTTTTCTGACTACCTGAACTGGACAAACAGAAAAAGAAACAGTAATGACAGAAACCATGGCCAGTGTGTATGAACTATTTCATAATATAAATAATAATTTAAACAAATCGTAATATGGACTGGTCAATATCCTGGCACTGTACTTTTTCTGTTAATGGATACTCAACATTTCTAGAAGCTAAGAAATCGAATAATTGTCCCTTTTCTTATATCGTTCATCAATCATTCTTCTTCATTAACATGGTAGAACATGGTCATTATGAATGAATTAAATACATATAGGAAAATAAAATGATGCCTGTAATATCAGTAAAGTTACCTGTACAGTAAGAAGGCACTGGGATTGATAACGCAGGTTTGACAAGCTTGTACACATAGTATTGTCCTGAGCAGGCTTTGACTTGGACTGGGTTGGATTTGTAGTATCTACACTGGCTTCCATACGCTCCATAGATTTCTCGGGTCACAATGCCGTCTTTTAGTCGGGGATGAGAGCCAGCAAGCCACAGTGGTGTGTATCCACCACATGACACGTAGTCCACACACCACTCAGGAAGCTGAGCACTTTCACCCTGAAGATACAGCCGGTACCAGCCAGTCCATTCACCAACAGTATCATCATGTCCACGGTAGTAACTCTTTGTGGTTCTCCAGTAGTTATCAAGAACAGTGTAGCTGTCACAGGGATCAAAGCTGGAGTTGCTCTGAGTGGTTACTGTGGATAGAGACATTATAGATCAGCAGTATATGAACATAATAAAACCTGATCACTGATTATTACACTGCACCACAGTAACATCAGTACAAACTCAGTAATCATCTGACTTCCATTTCAAACTGTATCACCGAACATTCTTATCACGCTTATTATACTCATGATTTTTATTTTTCCTCTGTTATGCAAGTGCATTTGCTAATATTACCAAGCTTCATTAATTTACTGGAACTCTGATTAAAGGTCATCATGACTACAGTATTAATTCAGTTATAAGATGCTTAAGAGTCTGAAGAACTGAGAGTTCCTAAAATAACCTACTCATAATGCTGTTAGATTCTCCACCAGTGGCTGCAGTCACTGGAGCAGGAGTTGGGGTTACGGTGCTGACATCTGTAAAGAAGGAATTTAGAGATATTACTTTGTAGCACTTGATAAAAGTATTATCTGATGCTGTAAACATGTCAGGATTATTGACATTCATTTGCTTTGCCTGTATAAACATAACTTTTAGATAAAACCTTTATAATACCAGAATATTAATAAGCTAGAATGCTAGAACTAATATTAGAGCTCAACAAAAGGCACAGTGTTCGGTAACTGCACAGCGGGTGACATAAGTATTGAACACGTCACCAACTGTCTAAGTAAATATATTTCTAAAGCTGCTGTTGACATGAAATTGTATTTTACAACCCCATTCAATCCACACATGCAAAGAAATTAAACTATAGATGCCCATTGTCACATCCTTGTCTGTCTGTCTGTCTGGTCATGTCCATATGTTAATCTGGTTACTTCAGGTTATTGCACTACTCTTCCTTGCTCCACCCTGGCTCCACCCTCTCCCACACCTGAAGCTAATCTGAACTCATTTGGACATCCATTAAGACCCCTTTGTTTGCCCTGCTTGTTGCAAAGTCTTTGTTTCTCCCTCATGAGTTCTAAGCCGTGTTTCCCTTTGGGTTCTGTTCCTTGTGTTTTGTTGTGTTTGTGTTTAATTCTGAGTTTGACCTTTGTTTTGTTCCTGGCTGTCGTCACTCTCTCAATGGACATGTCTTTGTTAATACCCACCTGTGTTTTGACCCCTGTCTCCCAGACAAACTTAAATAAAACCATGGTGCACTGTGCATTTGCAACCTGCCTCAACCTCCAGGGTACATTCATAAATTATGTGTAATATAGAGAAATGACATAGGGAAAAAGGATTGAACACATGAAGAGATGCAAAAAACCCTTGGGATGTCATGGCACCTGCTAAAATCGATTATTAATTAGAAGGCAATTCTGCCACTTAGTGCAAATTAATATCAGATGGTTCAACTGATGGCCTATAAAAAGGCGCCTCATTAACAAGTAACCCACAAGAAACATCTCATGATGGGTAAAACCAGTGAGGTCTCTCAAGACCTTCACAATCCTATTGTTACAGAACATACTGATGGCATTGGTTACAGAAGAATCTCTAAACTACTGAAGGGTACGCTGAGCAATGTGGAGGCCATAATCAGGAAATGGAAAGAGCATCATTTCACCATAAACCATCCACGACCAGGTGCTCCCCGCAAGATTTCAGACAGAGGAGTGAAAAGAATTATCAGAAGAGTCGTCCAAGAGTAAAGGACCACCTGGGAGAGCCAGAGAAAGACCTGGAATCAGCAGGTACAGCAGGTTTCAAAGAAAACAATAAGTAATGACTCGAGCTCCATGGCCTGCACACACGTTCACCACACTTCAGACTCCAGTGCTGAAGAAAACAGCATGACATTAGACAAGGCTGTGAAGTACTGGGAGAATGTAGTCTGGGCAGATGGACCAAAACTGAACTCTTTGGATGCCATAACACACACTGTGTTTGGAGGTCAGAAGGCACTGGATATCACCCGACAAACCCCATAACAACAGAGCAGTTCAACATACAGCACTGACACTCTATATATCATCGAAGGAAGGATGAATGGACAAATGTACAGAGACATTCTTGATAAAAATCTGCTGCCATCTACCAGGATGATGAAAATGAAACGAGGCTGGACATTTCAGCAAGACACTGATCCCAAACACACAGCCAAGGAACTCTCAGTTGGTTTCACAGAAAGAAAATAAAGCTTCTAGAATGGCCCAACCAATCACCTGACCTCAGTCCAACTGAAACTCTATGGAAGGAACTAAAGCTCAGAGTTCATAGAAAGAGCCCAAGGAACCTTCAGGATTTCAAGCGTGTTTGTGTGGAAGAATGGGCCATAATCACACCTGAGCAATGCACATGACTAGTCTCTCCATACAGGAGGCCTATTGAAGCAGCTGTCATAACCAACAAAGTCTTTTATACCAAGTACCTAATACATTTAAGCGTGTTCAGTACTTTTTCCAGGTGTCATTTCTCATCATTACACATAACTTAATTTAAGGGCATCTATGGTTTAATTTCTTTGCATGTGTGGATTGGATGGGTTGTTACTGGCGCCTGGTAAGAATTTCAGGTCAATAGCACCTTTAGAAATATATTCACTTGGAAAGATGGTGACATGTTTAATACTTATTCAGCCGCTGTATATCTGACTGTCACAAGCTTGTTAAATCTAAAAATGTTAAAGCTGTACTGAGCATAGTATTCAGCTCTGTAAAACAAGCTCTGTAAGACAATGTAAAACAGTGTTACCTGTACAGTAAGCCGCATTGCAGAAGGAATAACTGTAGTAGTAGTAGGACTGGACTGGACGGACAAGTTCGTACACGTAGTAGTTTCCTGGACATGCTTTAACTCGAACTGAGGTGGAACCAAAGTAACAGCAGTCACTTCCTGCGTTCCCACAGACCTGGCGAGTGACCACTCCATCCTCTATCTCAGGATGGGGACCGTTGAGCCACAGACTGTAATAAGTACCACATCTGTATGTAGGAACACAGCTCTCTGCCATACGGATGTTCATCCCATAATAGAAGAACCGGTACCAGCCGTTCCAGCTGAAATCACCATCACAGATGTTCAGTCCAGTCTCATTATTAGCTCTCCAGGGTTGATCCAGAGAAGTGTAGTTATCGCAGGGATCGTAACCAGGAATGTTGATCACAGCTGTTAGGAAAATAATGGAACTGAGTGAAATACATTGTTTTAAAAGTAAAACATATGTCTTTCAACATATCTTTGAATTTTCGTGGGTTTCAAGGCTTTATAAATAGCATCAACAGGCTCATCTCTCTGAATCTTGTATGTTTTAAACAGAAAACACACTTTAGAGATGGCCCCTACTGTTTTTGCTGACGGCTGCATTGATTTCAGCTTTAGTAATCAAGCGTACTGGGCGAAAGGAAAGACTGGGACCTCTGAAGAAATTTAACGCCTGTAGTTTGTTTCCTGGATTACCACAATTTAGAAAATGCAATTACCGGACTTCCCTGTCTGGTTAAACAGCAACAGCAGGTCTGTAGGGTTAGAGCAGAGACACTGACTGTAGGTCAGTGCAGTCTCAGAGCAGGAGTTGAAGGTGGAGCCCCTAGAGTTTAGTTACTTTATTCTCCTACCGGTAACTCTAGCTAAGCTACAACTAGCCAAACCACACAGTCATGTACCTTTCCTCCATATCACTGTTCTCTCTTTACTACCTTCATCCACAACACAGTCCAATAATCCAGACCTCCCTATTTCTTGTGTAGCCGCTTCACTCTATGAGCTACGTCGTACATTGACCTGTGCTGTTCTCCCGGGCTCTGACAGGTTTCCAGGTTTGCGCACATTGCAACAGAAATCACCAGTTTATGTTTAAAAAAAAAACACCCTGAAAAATCGTACATATTTAAAACCGAATGCAAATATGTAACATAATATTAAATCAAGTCATTTCGAGACACCTGCCTCAAGTCTAAGTCAAGTCTCAAGTCATGAAATACCAAGTCAAAGTCGACTCCAGTCTTTCATCAGCAACAAGTCTGACAAGGCAACTCAAAACCCCCAGCTCTGGATTTTCCTCTATTTTTTCTATACTGTTATGCTCATCAATTACCCAAACACTGAAAGAGTATAACAGAATATCAGTAAAGTTACCTGTGCAGTAAGAAGGCATTGGGATTGATAATGCAGGTTTGACAAGCTTGTACACATAGTATTGTCCTGAGCAGGCTTTGACTTGGACTGGGTTGGATTTGTAGTATCTACACTGGCTTCCATACGCTCCATAGATTTCTCGGGTCACAATGCCGTCTTTTGGTCGGGGATGAGAGCCAGCAAGCCACAGTGGTGTGTATCCACCACATGACACGTAGGAGTTCACACACCCCTCAGGAAGCTGAGCACTTTCACCCTGAAGATACAGCCGGTACCAGCCAGTCCATTCACCAACAGTATCATCATGACCGCGGTAGTAACTCTTTGTGGTTCTCCAGTAGTTATCAAGAACAGTGTAGCTGTCACAGGGATCAAAGCTGGAGTTGCTCTGAGTGGTTACTGTGGATAGAGACATTATAGATCAGCATTGATAACATTTCTAAGAAAAGCTCAAGCTCATTTTTCATGGGGTAGTAATGGGAATACTTCATGATTTTGAGAGGGTGTTTGAGCACCCACCATCACCCCTCATGAAATCAGGCTTGTGTATGGCATGTGCTAACGTGCACAAGACTTTATGAACATATTAGGATTGTGAGTAAAGCTCAAAAAGTCTGCTGTGTTGATTTCAGACTAAAATGGTGAGGAGTCAGAAGGACTGGGTCTCTAAAACAACCTACACATAGTAATGTTGAATTCTCCACCAGTGGCTGTGGTGGCTGGAGCAGGAGTTGGGGTTATGGTGCTGACATCTGTAAAGCAGAAATGTAAGAGTATTATTCTGCACTGCTGGAGTATCATTTCATCCTGTTATCATTTCTTTAAAAAGAAGAACTGCGATTCGTGAAACTCTTGGATCCATTGCTTTGACTTTATAACTGTGACTTTTTGTTGAGTGGTGTACAGTGAGTATAAAGAGTCTACACACAGATGAAGGTCAATCATTTCAGATGTATTGCCACCTTCAGTGTGACCCATAATCTGTACAATTCCACCGATAATCAAGACTAAGTGGTGGCATAAATGTGAACACCCTCTTATAACTGGGGATGTGGTTGTGCTCAGAATTTGCCAATCACATTTAAACTCAATTCACTACACTATTTATATGTATATATATACAACTGGACATCACCTCAAAAACTGATGAAAAGAAATTAAGAAATTTGGTCCGTGAGGCTACCAAGAGGCCTACAGAAACATTAAAAGAGCTGCAGGAACTTCTGGCAAGTACTAGTTGTGTAGTGCATGTGCCAACAATCTCCTATAATCTTCATTTGTCTCGGCTGTGGGATAGGGTGGCGAGACGGAAGCCCTTTCTATCAAAGACAAACATTCAAGCCCGGCTATATTTTGCCAAAAGGATCTGGAGATCTGGTCTGGTGAGATCAAGGTCGAATTTTTTGGCCATTTTTCAGCCGCAGGAACTGGGGCTTTAGTCAGTGTGGAGGGAATTATGAACACTCCCATCTCGGTTCAAAAGCTAAAGATGAAGGGGGAGTTTACCTTTCAGCACAACAACAACAAAAAGCATACCCTCAAATCAACAAAGGAATACCTTCACCAGAAGAATCGGACAGATCTGGAGTGCTTTTGCAAGGAAGAGTGGGCAAAGACGGCCAAATCAGGATGTCCCAAGCTGATAAAAATCTAAAAGACTGAATACTAATAATATGTTTTCATTTTTTCACCCTAAAAGTGGGGTCTCTTTATCAATAGAACTCTGCAGATCATGGGTCAGAATGAGGGTGGAAATACCTCTGAAATGATTAATATTGGTCTGATTTTCTTACATGACTTAAATCGGGCATTTTAGCAGGTGTGTGCAGATCTGTGATATCCACAGTATTGTACTAGAAGGGCAGTATGCCCAAATGCTAGAGCCACGTGCAGGCTACTGTGGGGATGGGGCTGAGGTGTTGCAAAACGGCATTTTGTGAGGGCACTTCAGGATCAGGCTCTATTATTACTACATTTAAACATTTAAGGAATGAATGTGGTCAGATCAGGCTGGTCTTTTAAAAGCATAAAGGTATTGTTATTGTGATATTAATGAAAATGTATAGATCATTAGGATGCAGTGTTACCTGTGCAGTAAGCCGCATTGCAGATGGAATAGCTGTAGTAGTAGTAGTAGTAGTAGCTGTAGTAGTTGTAGTAGTAGTAGTAGTAGTAGTGGACTGGATGGACAAGCTCGTACACGTAGTAGTTTCCTGGACATGCTTTAACTCGAACTGAGGTGGAACCAAAGTAACAGCAGTCACTTCCTGCATTCCCACAGACCTGGCGAGTGACCACTCCATCCTCTATCTCAGGATGGGGACCGTTGAGCCACAGACTGTAATAAGTACCACATCTGTATGTAGGAACGCAGCTCTCTGCCATACGGATGTTCATCCCATAATAGAACAGTCGGTACCAGCCGCTCCAGCTGAAATCACCGTCACAGATGTTCAGTCCAGTCTCATTATTAGCTCTCCAGGGCTGATCCAGTGAGATGTAGTTATTACAGGGATCGTAACTGGGAATGCTGATCACAGCTGTTAGGGAATATAGATTTATATTAATGGAGTGAAATATATTGGTTGTAACTTCATATTGTAACTGTATATTCTAACTGTGTAAGTTTCAGTAGATTCACTACTAACACAGTAAACAGTTGTCTGATAGGGTTTTCATCATTCCCAAAAGTTGTAGGTAGGTAAGTTCTAGATATAAACAAACTAAATATGTTATACTACCTAACTCTACACGAGCTGTTTACTTTGAATAACAATCTGTTAGTTAGAAACTGTATGGTACAGACTTCAAAGTACTGTGTAATGAAAGTACTACTCTTGCTAATAATAATTATAAGAGCTCAAACTCTACTAAACTGTTCTAAAGCTTTTATAACAATTAAAATGTTGTAAACACATTTTTCAGACTATCTGAAATTTACAAAGAGAAAAAGATACTGTAATGACAGAAACCATGGCCAGTGTGTATGAACTATTTCATAATATAAATAACAATATAAATTATTTATAATATGGACTGGTCAATATCCTGGCACTGTACTTTTTCAGTTAATGCATATTTAATAGAAAATTTCTAGTAGCTAAAAAATCGAATAATTGTACAATACCTGTACAGTAAGAAGGCATTGGGATTGATAACGCAGGTTTGACAAGCTTGTACACATAGTATTGTCCTGAGCAGGCTTTGACTTGGACTGGGTTGGATTTGTAGTATCTACACTGGCTTCCATACGCTCCATAGATTTCTCGGTTCACAATGCCGTCTTTTGGTCGGGGATGAAGGCCAGCAAGCCACAGTGGTGTGTATCCACCACATGACATGTAGGAGTTCACACACCACTCAGGAAGCTGAGCACTTTCACCCTGAAGATACAGCCGGTACCAGCCAGTCCATTCACCAACAGTATCATCATGACCGCGGTAGTAACTCTTTGTGGTTCTCCAGTAGTTATCAAGAACAGTGTAGTTGTCACAGGGATCAAAGCTGGAGTTGCTCTGAGTGGTTACTGTGGATAGAGACATTATAGATCAGCATTTATAACATTTTAAAGAAAAGCACAAGAAACATTTTTCATGGGGTAGTAATGGGAATACTTCATGATTTTGAGGGGGTGTTTGAGCACCCACCATAACCCCTCATGAAATCAGGCTTGTGTATGGCATGTGCTAACGTGCACAAGACTTTATGAACATATTAGAATTGTGAGTAAAGCTCAAAAAGTCTGCTGTGTTGATTTCAGACTAAAATGGTGAAGAGTCAGAAGGAGTGAGTCTCTAAAACAACCTACACATAGTGCTGTTGAATTCTCCACCAGTGGCTGCGGTTGCTGGAGCAGGAGTTGGGGTTATGGTGCTGACATCTGTAAAGCAGAAATGTAAGAGTATTATTCTGCACTGCTGGAGTATCATTTCATCCTGTTATCATTTCTTTAAAAAGAAGAACTGCGATTCGTGAAACTCTGTTGGACCCATTGCTTTGACAATATAACTGACTTTCTGTTGAGTGGTGTACAGTGAATATAAAAAGTCTACACACAGATGAAGATCAATCATTTCAGATGTATTTCCACCTTCAGTGTGACCCATAATCTGTACAAATCCACCGATAATCAAGACTAAGTGGTGGCATAAATGTGAACACCCTCTTATAACTAGGGATGTGGTTGTGCTCAGAATTTGCAAATCACATTTAATCTCATGTTAAACAGTAATCAGTACACAGCTGCCTTCATTTACAGTGACTCTGATTAACCCCATATGAAGATCAGCTGTTCTTGTAGGTTCATCATCAAAGGAATCTTACTGTTGAAAGGTATCAGTCAGGAGGAAGCATTACATATACCATGGAACAAAGTGAAGACGATCAGCGAATCCAAGAAGTGGATTAAATTTGGCACAACAGTGACATTACTTTGACATGACACTTTGAAGCGTGGTGTTTTTCAGCTGCAGGAACTGAAGCTTTAGTCAAGGTGGAGGGAATTATGAACAGTTCCATATATCAGTCAGTTCAGATCTCTGCTATAAAGCTGAAGAGGAATAGGGAGTTTACCTTTCAGCACAACAACAACCCAATGCATAGCTCCAAATCAACAAAAGGACAGCTTCACCAAGAACAAGATCAAAGCTTTGGAATGGTTCAGCTAGAGCCCAGACCTGAATTCCTGAATTCCATTCACAATCTGCAGGGAGACCTGAAGAGGGCTGGACACGGGGGATGCTCTCGCATTCTGACAGATCTGGAGTGCTTTTGCGAGGAAAAGTGGGCAAAGATGGCCAAGACAGGATGTCCCATGCTGATAGACTCTTACTCAAAGACTGAATGCTAGATCTTTATTTTCACTCCTCCACACTGAAAGATTTCAGTCTTCCACCCTAACAGATTTCTAGCTCGAATGCTAGAGCCTTGTGCAGGCTTTTGTGGGGACAGGGCTGAGGTGTTGCAAAAGGGCATTTGTGGGGGGCACTTCTGGAAGAGTTTCTATCAGGATCTATTATTACTACAAAAACATTTAAGGAATGAGTGTGATCAGATCAGGCCGGTCTTTTAGAGGCGTGTTTTAAAGCGTACCCTTCCCTACAGGGACATTTGAAGTTCATACAGGCAATGCACAGTGGCCTCCTCAGCAAATACAGATCATCAAAAGGACACTATTCATATTGATATGAATGGGGGCCCTGCAGACCCTTCCCTGTGCACACCACTGAGAAGATCTAATATTAGAACTCGAACAAAAGCAGAAACAAGTATGTTCCCCTCATTCATATCTTTTGTAATTGTGAGCATGTTAAATATTAATTTAATAAATGATGTATTTGGATTCACAAATGAATAGATGCACATGTAAACTGTTTTAGGTAAAGTAGGACAGTGCTATAAGAAAAACATTGTTATTGTGATATTAATGAAAATGTATAGGTCATTAGGATGCAGTGTTACCTGTACAGTAAGCCGCATTGCAGAGGGAATAACTGTAGTAGTAGTAGTAGGACTGGACTGGACGGACAAGCTCGTACACGTAGTAGTTTCCTGGACATGCTTTAACTCGAACTGAGGTGGAACCAAAGTAACAGCAGTCACTTCCTGCATTCCCACAGACCTGGCGAGTGACCACTCCATCCTCTACCTCAGGATGGGGACCGCTGAGCCACAGACTGTAATAAGTACCACATCTGTATGTAGGAATGCAGCTCTCTGCCATACGGATGTTCATCCCATAATAGAAGAACCGGTACCAGCCGTTCCAGCTGAAGTCACTGTCACAGATGTTCAGTCCTGTCTCATTATTAGCTCTCCAGGGCTGATCCAGTGAGATGTAGTTATTACAGGGATCGTAACTGGGAATGCTGATCACAGCTGTGAGGGAAATCATTAAATGGAGTGAAATATATTGGTTGTAACTTCATATTCTAACGATATATTCTAACTGTATATTGTAAGTTTCAGTAGATTTACTCCTAACACTGTGAACAGTTTCCTGTTAAAGTTTACAACATTTCTAGTTCTAGGTAGGGAAGTTCTAGATAATGTGTAATAACTGTTCCTTTTCTTATATCGTTCATCAATCTTTCTGTAATCTTTATGAACAAAAAACATGGTTATTATGAATAAATTAAATACATATAGGAAAATAAAATGATGTCTGTAATATCAACAACTTACCTGTGCAGTAAGAAGGCATTGGGATTGATAACGCAGGTTTGACAAGCTTGTACACATAGTATTGTCCTGAGCAGGCTTTGACTTGGACTGGGTTGGATTTGTAGTATCTACACTGGCTTCCATACGCTCCATAAACTTCTCGGGTCACAATGCCATCTTTTAGTCGGGGATGAGGGCCAGCAAGCCACAGTGGTGTGTATCCACCACATGACATGTAGGAGTTCACACACCACTCAGGAAGTTGAGCACTTTCACCCTGAAGATACAGCCGGTACCAGCCAGTCCATTCACCAACAGTATCATCATGACCGCGGTAGTAACTCTTTGTGGTTCTCCAGTAGTTATCAAGAACAGTGTAGTTGTCACAGGCATCAAAGCTGGAGTTGCTCTGAGTGGTTACTGTGGATAGAGACATTATAGATCAGCAGTATATGAATATAGTAAATCCCAATCACTGATTATTACACTACAGCACCGTAACATCAGTACACACTCAGTAATCATCTGACTTCCATTTCAAACTGTATCACTCAAATAACAGCTTATTATATTCCTTTCTTATGTGCTGCATTTCATACTCTGTGTGGCCCGAGCGCATGTGCTAATTTGACCAAGCTTCATTAATTTACTGGAATTGTGGATTCAACAACCTGAAATCGTGAGTAAAGTTCATAATGTTTACAGTGTTAATGGGTTCATAAAATGGTTAAGAGACTGAAAGAATGAGATTCCCTGGAACAACCTACACATAGTGTTGTTAAATTCTCCACCAGTGGCTGCAGTTGCTGGAGCAGGAGTTGGAGTTATAGTGTTGACATCTGTAAAGAAGGAATTAAAAAATACATTTTTATCAGTGTTCAGCACTGTGACATAAATATAATTTGATAATGAGAAAATTTCAGACTTAATGTAACCAAGGGATTTCATTCTGCACCTTTACTTGCCAATATAATCATCATCATATTAACATCATCAAATATTTATATACTAGAATGTGCTATTTAAATAAATGTATTTAACTGTGTATTTTTGTGGGTAAGTTCTGTTGAATGTATTTCTAGTTAGATATTGGAAATCAAATAAAAAAGTTTTTTATTGACTGTTTTGTAGGTTAATTTCTTTACTATAGACTACTAGCAGTTAGACAAACATTTTGTAACAAAACAACTCATGATATCTGGCTAATAATAATAATTATGACCTGAACTGAAAGATGGACTTTAGTGCATTTCACACTCATCAAGAACCCACAGCTGAGGCTTCCTTTCTCACTTAACCAACTCTATGTATTCTTCCATACCACCTTTTATTCTGTCCTCTCTCCTTCTTCTTTCTTCATTATTAAAGGTGGGAAGATTGTATAATTGTGTTGTATTAAAACTGTCACACTTTTCCCAGCATGTTTAAAAACACCAGGACATTCGTAAAACCTAATAGTTAGAAGGAAAGTTCCTGTTTGATTACTTCTTTTTATACATTCTTATATATAAATAACTTAAAATTGTGTGTTCAGCCGAATTAGTAAAAATAAGACCGAATAATTTATACCTAACAACGAGGATTTTTAATGACGCCGTTACATTTTCTAGTTGCCAGATTTACACTAGCTCTGAAGCTAACAAAGTTTTTTAATCGTTAGCTTCAAAGCTAACGCCATCAGCTCGGGGCTAACACCCACTTTAACGCGTTATTTCTGCACTGCGGGTCACACCGGAGTACGCTGACACTTACTAGCTTATATTCAGCTTAAAGTATTCGAGTTAAACGGAGGTCCAAGCAGAGTAAAGAGCAAAACCGAGCCGCCACAGCGAACCAGAAAGACAGCAGCTTCTCAGCGCGCGGTACACGCACGCACGCACACCTCCTCCCTCTACCCGCGCTTTTTGTCTTGCTGTCGGCGCGCGTGCCGCATCCTCCGTAAAGAAACACAAACCCCGATTGATACACTGGTGGTTGAAGGCCAAGGCAGAAATACATTAAGCCTATTTAATTCATGTAATGGTGAAAAAAGTGTCCAAATTAATGAAAAACCATGTTCGGTATTCCACCTTTGCCAAATGTTTCATTTAGTTCAGCTTTGGCCGACCATTTTAATTTCGGTGTCCGCAGTTGAAGCAGTAGAAACAAATGCTGAATGATACGTGCTATTGTGATAACTATTCCAGATATATTGCACTGGATCTATAACTCAAACAGCAATAAAACATAAAGATTATTGTTCTTACTTCACCTGGAGTCTCTCTCACTTTTGCTAATCTCACTCTGTTTAAAATCACAATTCAAACCCATCGAATGCAGTGTTACCTGTACAGTAAGCCGCGTTGCAGAGGGAATAGCTGTAGTAGTAGTAGTAGTAGTGGACAGGAGCGACAAGCTCGTACACGTAGTAGTTTCCTGGACATGCTTTAACTCGAACTGAGGTGGAACCAAAGTAACAGCAGTCACTTCCTGCATTCCCACAGACCTGGCGAGTGACCACTCCATCCTCTACCTCAGGATGGGGACCGTTGAGCCACAGAGTGTAATAAGTACCACATCTGGATGTAGGAACGCAGCTCTCTGCCATACGGATGTCCATCCCATAATAGAAGAACCGGTACCAGCCGCTCCAGCTGAAGTCACTGTCACAGATGTCCAGTCCAGTCCCATTACTCCCTCTCCAGGGCTGATCCAGAGAAGTGTAGTTACTGCAGGGATCGTAACTGGGACTGCTGATCACAGCTGTGAGGGAAACAGGTGAAATGTGGGGAAATATTTTGACTGTTCACTTAAAATATCAATACTTAGTGCTGAAAGTAGATCAGTGAAAAGCAATGATCCATTTTTGGGAAGTAGAAACACGCTACATGCCACGCCCACCAAAATGACATTATATACAATTACTATAATTAGTAATAAACTATAAATAATACTAATTAAAATGCATCATACTCCTGCATAGGGATCCTTCACTTCTGTCTTCTGTATGTTTTTCACCTTGAACATACACAATACATACAGAACTGTGGCCACATTTCAAACACCTGAGAAAACTATATTTAGAAACATGTAGTGAGCAGTTATTTGCTAAGACTAGAATAAAATGCAAACAATATTAATACACTTTATTAATATAAAAGTATCTTATGTATGTCAGTGTGTCCATTTGAATATTTCCAGTTCTCTCTTGCTGGAAGCACTGTGTTGTTTGTAGTTATCTTCCAGTACCTCGTTTGGCTAATTAAAAGTTCAACAATTCATTATATTAAATTACAGTTGGTTTTCTCCAAACCAAATTCAGAAAATATCAACTACTTGGAAAAATACATTCTTCATTCTGGTTTCACAGAACCAAGAAATGGCAAAGGAAAAAAATACAGGATGATAAACGAATAGTAGATATTTCCAGTACGGCCACACAGTCAGGAAAGAATCGACAGAGGAGTCACTTTACATTACCAAAGATCTGCCCATTCTGGAAATCTGCTGATGCATCTTTCGACAACAAACCATGTTTCACCTAAATGCAGCCAATATGAAACGCTGCCTTCTAATTTTTTTTTTTTTTTTTTCTGAACTTTCATAGAACAGGAACTGGTGTCACCATAGTGATGGAACGAGAAACATCATGTGTGGTGCCTGGTTTCCTCAGAACGCAATATTTGACATTAATGCCAAAGTGTTCAGTCTTGGTTTCTTTAGGCCATAGAAACTAATTTCCCATGGTCTGAGAGTTCTTCTAGGTGAGGTTTAGTGTATGTGTAATTGAAGATTAGCGTCTGCCTTGTTGCTGTAAACCATACATATGTCTTTTCTCTTAAAACCACTCCTCTATGCTGCGTTCTGCCCATTTTTAGCTATGGTGCATGGTTCCAAGGGGGAGGGAGAACGGAAAATAGAAAGGGAGGAAAGGGAAACCCAGAGTTTTTTTAGCTGTAATTTAATTTAATAAGCTCCACTTCGTTCCCGAGGATTTTTAAACAAGTACTTGGACGTATATATGGGGATTCTTGAAAGTTTGTGGACCTTTCATCGGCCACAGTTACAGAGCTGCTACTGTAAAGGACTGTTTTTAGTTGTTGTTTGTTTGACTTAGGACAGCGGAGCAAGTGTGTCTGTAGCCTTGTGTTTAGTCAGTCAAAAGTGAAACTCTGTAGTAAAGAGCAAAGAGAGAGAGAGAGGGAGATGTTTTTCCTGGCTTTTTTTTAAAGGAGTTCAGTAAGACAGTGTTAAACAGCAACTCGTGATCTGCCATTAGGAGTGCTTGGTCACAATTCTTAGAGCGTACACTGTGAAGGAAAAATATATTAAAAATAATTTTAGAATAAGACAAAATACCCTGAATTCTTTACATAATATTATTATTCATAAGTATGGATAAACTAGGTCTCCTAGACGTGTATATGAATGTCTAGACAAGGTAAACTCTGTATTCTGCCATCTTGAAAGTACTTTTCACTATAACTGATTTCAGAGCCACCCCTGACGTTTGTATTTCTGTCCCGCAAAAGGGCTTAAATCAGTCAGATGTCAGTGTTTCCCTCAAGCAGACAGAGATGGTTTGTGTGTGTGTGTAGTTTGGTGTGGGCAGGTCTGCTCTGGTTTATGTAGATCTTGGTCTGAAAACCAGTTCCACCTCAGCCCTGGTCTTACTTAAAAGAATTATTAGTTCTGCTGTTTGGTATTTACTGCTGAAATGTACTGTTCAGTCTGAACCCAGGATATTTTAGGTTTTGTCTGGTCAACTATATTTCATTTGTAAACACACATGCATTCCTGCATTTCAGACCTGCAGCACATTCCAAAAGAAGTTGGTACGGTAAAGCATTCACCATTTTTAAGGTTGAACATTTTTACTCACAACACTAAAAAGCCACCATGCCTTTGTAATGGGAGCAGCGTGCGCATTATCTTGTTTAAAATGCACTGACATCCCTGGAAAAGCGGTCTTCTTGAAAACAGCATAATGCTGCATCACAGAAGTGTAAATGACCTTTGCCGATGGCACTGACACACTGACCCCGTACCATGACTTTAACACTAAGCATCCATGCATTCCAAAAAAGGTCTGGATATCTGATACCTCTGACCACAGTACACAGTTCTATGGTGTGATGGTCCAGCCCAGAGAAGTCAATGGCGCTTCTGGACATGGTTAACATATGGCTTCTGTTTGGCACAGTAAAGGTGAACTGGCACTCGTGAATGTAACTCCGTACTGTGGTCCTGGACAAAGGTTTGTGAAAGCAATCCCTGGCTCATGTGGTTATTTCACCTATTGCTGAATAATGGTTTCTGATGCAGTGCCATATGAAGGGTCAGGCATGATCTTAGGCTTGCATCCTCAGCCTCTTCCACTGAAATTCCTCCCTATTCCTTCAATTGTTTAATGATATTATGCACTGTCATGCATTGTTGACAAATTGTTGACTCATTTCTGGCTTTCTTTATCTGTCTACAGTTCATTGTTGTTAATGTTCTTGGGTAAACAAAGCGGGGACCTACCTGCACAGTATGTAGGCATGGCCAGTGATACATCTGGCTTGCTGAGCCTGTAGACGTAGTATTGTCCTGAGCAGGCTTTGACTTGGACTGGGTTGGATTTGTAGTATCTACACTGGCGTCCATACGCTCCATAGATTTCCCGGGTCACAATTCCGTCGTTTGGTTTTGGATGAGGGCCTGCCAGCCAGAGCGGTGTGTAACCACCACATAACATGTAGTTCACACACCAATCAGGAAGCTGAGCACTTTCACCCTGAAGATACAGCCGGTACCAGCCAGTCCATTCAACAACAGTGTCATCACGATCGCGGCTGTAGCTGCTAGTGGATCTCCAGTAGTCATCCAGAACAGTGTAGTTGTCACAGGGATCAAAGCTGGCATTTGCTGAGGTATAAGAAAAAGAGGAGCCATAAAAATGTCTTTTAAACTAGTAATGATGTGTTCTCACGAGTTCTTACGTAAAGTACCCTTTTACAGTGACATGACCTTTTTCCATCTCTCTGGATTAAAACACATGTTGATAATGTCCTCACTGAACAAAAACTAAAGATTAAATAAATTTAAAAAAGCACATTTTTTTCTACAAATAACAATGCGGTGTATGAGTAATAATAGTGGTAGTAGCATTTTTTATTTTTGCTTATATTTTCATCATAAAAACTGTAGGGGACGTATATTATATTAAATAAACACTTTCAAATTTAGTCAAAATATTTTATTTCCTCTGTTTGTTTAGTTTTAAGACAAGTGATTGGTTTGCTGTTAGGCTGTAGTACAGATAATTTGTCATGATGTGCATCATGCAGATTATCAGTCAGTTCAGGGTACATTTTCATGGATCTTTGTACATGCTAGAGTGTTTGGCAAAAACCTCATAACAGGTCTGTATGATAATTTATATGCATACATTGAAAATGACATACACCTGTCATTGTCCATTGCTTAATTATTGTTTTATCTATTCCTGCACAGTGTGCTTTTTCTTCAAGTTGCCTGCAAAACAATAACAACTTACTCATAGTGGTGTTGAGTGCTGCACCAGTTGTTGGAGTAGCTGATGTCATATTTATGGAGTTCACATCTGTAGAGAACATTCTTTATTATTAAATGATTTATTATAATTATTATTATATTGATTACATTCTTAAACGTAATCAGATGGCATATTAAAAAAAGTGACACTCTACCTGTACAGTAGGCTGCATCGCAGTAGTTGTAATAGTAATAGTAGTTGTAGTAATAGTTGTTGTAGTAGTAACTGTAGTAGTAGAACTGGACTGGACGGACAAGCTCGTACACGTAGTAGTTTCCTGGACATGCTTTAACTCGAACTGAGGTGGAACCAAAGTAACAGCAGTCACTTCCTGCGTTCCCACAGACCTGGCGAGTGACCACTCCATCCTCTACCTCAGGATGGGGACCGTTGAGCCACAGACTGTAATAAGTACCACATCTGGATGTAGGAACGCAGCTCTCTGCCATACGGATGTTCATCCCATAATAGAAGAACCGGTACCAGCCGTTCCAGCTGAGGTAACTGTCACAAACGTTCAGTCCAGTCTTGTTGTTGGCTCTCCAGGGCTGATCCAGAGAGGTGTATTTATTGCAGGGGTCGTAACTCGGACTATTAAAAGCAGCTGTGGAGGAAACATGTACAGTTTTAAGTGCAGGATATGAGACCTTTCTACACTGTGGAAAGTGCAACCTAAAACAATTAGATTTTTTTTCCAATCAGTTGAATAAGTTTTACTTTGAATCGTTCTTTCAAAGTCCTTTGTAGGTTGAATAAACCTAATTTATTTTCTTATAAGAAATAAGAGTCTTTTTTTACGTTGGACAAACAAAACATTTTTACAGTCTATGGATTACAGAAATGCGAATAATACAAATACAACATATCAAATATTAAAATTGTATTGTCTTTTGTAAATATGGATGGCCATTTTTTCAATTTGATGCCAGCAATACATTTTAAAAAAGCTGGGACAGGAGAAACAGATAAGTGTTAAACTTGTATGACGTTAAAAAACACCCGGTGATGGTAATTAGGTTAACTGGCAACAGTTCAGTAACATGATTGGGTATAATAAGAGCATCCCAGAGAGGCTAAGACTTCCAGAAATAAAGATGGGAAGAGGTGCACCAATCTGTAAACAACTGTGTAGGCAAACTTGTGTATTTTATCCTCTATGTTACATAATCATTCAATGGTTAAATGATTTAGAGAATCAGGAGAAGTCTGTGAATGCAGGGGGAAAGGCCCATAAATCACTGCATAGGCTCAGCAACACGTCACGTAAGACAATTTGTCACTGTACTAACAAATTCAAGAAGCTGAAGTGAAAAAGTGTCCTGTTGAATGAAAAATCCAAAAGGGGGACAGGGACCATCTGGGTTCAAAAGCCGGCACTTATGATGGTATGAGGTGGCATTTAGTGCACATGGCATGGATGCCTTGCTTACAGTGGGGTGCAAAAGTTTGGGCAGCGTTGTTAATTTTCCTGATTTACCTTTATAAAGCATTGATTGTTTGGATAAAAAAATTCTGTTAAATATATCATATAGGGGACAAAAAGTGATATTTGAGAAGTGAAATTAAGTTTATATGATTTACAGACAGTGTGCAATAATTGGTTAAACAAAAGTAGGCAGGTGCATAAATTTGGGGACTGTTGTCATTTCATTGATTTCAAAACCTTTAGAACTAATTACGGAACTCAAATTTTGGTTTGGTAAGTTCACGATGACCCGTGACCTCCATACACAGGTGACTCCAATTATGATGAAAAGGGTATTTTAAGGGAGGGGAAACAGTTAAGTTTTTCTCCTCCACAAGACATCTCTCATCTTCTCTGAAGAGTCGCAGCATGGGAGTCTCAAAACAACTTTCAAATGACCTGAGAACAAAGACTGTTCACCGTCATGGTTTAGGGGAAGGATACAGAAAGCTCTCTCAGAGATTTCAGCTTTCAGTCTCCACTAGGAGAAACACTGTGAGGAAATGGAAGACCACAGGCACAGTTCAAGTCAAGGCTCGAAGTGGCAGACCAAGAAAAATCTCGAATAAACAGAAGCGAAGGATGTTGAGAACTGTCAGAGTCAACCCACAGACAGTTGACAGTTGATTTTCTCCGCCCACATCACAAACAGAGCCGCTTGAGGTATGCTAAAGCACATTTGGACGAGCCAGCTTCATTTTGGAATTAGGTGCTGTGTTATTTGGGCATAACAAGGGCCGTTATGCATGGAGGAAAAAGAACACAGCACTCCAAGAAAAACACCTGCTACCTACAGTAAAACCTGGCGGTGGTTCCATCATGCTGTGGGGCTGTGTGGCCAGTACAGGGACTGGGAATCTTGTTAAAGTTGAGGGACGCATGGATTCCAATCAATATCAGCAGATTCTGGAGACCAATGTCTAAACACTGCGCAAAATCTACTAATGCATTCATGCAGAGGAACAAGTACAACGTTCTGGAATGGCCATCTCAGTCCCCAGATATTATTGAAAATCTGTGGTGTCACTTAAAGAGAGCTGTCCATGCTCGGAAACCATCAAACCTGAATGAACTAGAGATGTTTTGTAAAGAAGAATGGTCTAAAATACCTTCAGCCACAATCCAGACTCTCATTAGAAGCTATAGGAAGCGTTTAGAGGCTGTTATTTCTGCAAAAGGAGGATCTACTAAAGGTTTTTTTTTGGTGCCCAAATTTATGCACCTGCCTAATTTTGTTTAGACAATTATTGCACCCTTTCTGTAAATCATCAATTTCAATCAATCAATTTTTTTATCCAAACAATCAATGCTTTGTAAAGGTAAATCAGGAAAATTAACAATTCTGCCCAAACTTTCGCACCCCACTGTATCTGTGAAGGCATCAATAATGGTGAACCACATATACAGGTTTTGGTGCAACATAGACAGCAATCCAGGCAACATCTTTTTCAGGGAATGTCTATTCCTGGATTAGTCCTGTACTTTTCTTCTTTCCCAAATAAGGGAGACTGGCGGTCTACATTGTTTAAAATTCACATAGACAGAGGAGTATTCTCCTGAGCAGAGAAAGACTAATAATGCATTGCTGTCATGTTGTCCCAGGATATACACTCTCGGGACACTTCTCATGCCAGCCACCAGAGGTCTAACTTGTCTAAATTTTGAGGAATTCTGCTTCTACTCCCTCTTACCTAGCCCCTCCCGCACCTGCCCTCGCTCACCTGCTCCCTATCCCAGCTAATTATCCTTCCCTTTAAATAGCCTTCCCTTTGCTAGGTGTTTGTGAAGCATTAACCACTGGATTGTTTTGTACTGGCTGTGTCTTAGTGATGCTCAGTTTCTTCAATTTTTGAATAATTATTGTGTGTTTTGTTGCTTTTTCAGAGTATTCCCCCAACTTCTGACCCTTGAGTCCCTCATGCCTTGGTTTTTTGCAGTTTGTATTATTTTTTTTTTAAATTAAATTTCATACAAAAAAAATCATTGGGTTTTTTTTTTGTGCCGTGATGAATATCCTCTGGGCTTTTTGAATTTTTAAGATTTCTACTCTGTTTTTGGAAAAGATTCTTGGCATTATACCTTTAGGACCCTTTTATGTTTTGCATTTTAGCAATTTTTGTGTTTTATTGAATAAATCCACCTGGTGTAAAGCCAACACCACATTCCACCATCCTGCAACATCCTGCAAACAGTCAAACATTGTGTGGAAGTGAGTGTGATGGTCCTGGGCTGCTTTGCTTCTGCAAACCTGAAGGAACTATACATTTTCCACTTGTCCGTTTGTGACCTAAAGCTTAAACGCAGTGGAATTCAAAAGCTGCAACAGAACAATAATCTGGAGCACAGAAGCAAGTCCACCTCTGTATGGCTCAAAAGAAAACAAAATTAGGGGTTCAGAGTGACCGAGTCAAATTCCTAAACTGAATCCCATTAAGATGCTGCAAAAAGGACAGTGATGTAAAAGACTCATCACAAGTTATCACAAATGTTTGATTGCAGTTGTTACTGTCCAGGATAACTCAACTCATTACTGAGTATAGGGGATAATTACTTTTTCACATGGATAATAAGGAGTTTGGATAAATCTGTATCATCAGTAAATGGAATAATCATTAAAATCAACTTTTTGTGCTTACTGGTGTTACTGGTGTTGCTGTGTGTGTGTGCAGAAACAGAAAGTGAGTGAGGGGGAATTACTAAAGTATTTACTTTTTAAAACTGCATATAAAACAAATAAGCACTCTTACCTGCACAATAGACAGGAAATGGGATTCCCACATTAACTTTTTCAAGCTTGTACACATAGTATTGTCCTGAGCAGGCTTTGACTTGGACTGGGTTGGATTTGTAGTATCTACACTGGCCTCCATACGCTCCATAGATTTCCCGGGTCACAATGCCGTCTTTTGGTCGGGGATGAGGTCCAGCAAGCCAGAGTGGTGTGTATCCACCACATGACATGTAGCCCACACACCACTCAGGAAGCTGAGCACTTTCACCCTGAAGATACAGCCGGTACCAGCCAGTCCATTCAAGAAGCGTGTCATCATGGCCGCGGTAGTTATTACTAATGGATCTCCAGTCGTCATCCAGAACAGTGTAGTTGACGCATGGGTCAAAAGAAGAGTTAGCTGGAGTGGTTGCTGTTGAAAGATTGAAATTTTAGAAACGTACCTGTCGTTTTGCTGATTGAAAATGTATTATTGGGTAGCCAATGGTTAGTTTGGTTTAAAAGTAAAAGCTCTGATCATTTTTATTTTTTACTTCAGTCTTTTAATAAGAGTAAATGTTTAACATTGTGCTACCAATGAGCACACCATGTTGGGCATATTCAGCACAACTACACAATATACATTCCACAACTACACAATTTATATTTAAGAAAAATGTTAAAAAGCACTATTAATTAGTTAGAATTCTAATATTTATAGTCTGGGATTTTGGCCATGATGTGATTTTAGCTTCCATTAGCTTCTTGGTCATTGCTGGCTTATCCTAATGTATGGTACATGCCTGAGAAGCAGCGGAGAGTAAAAACTGTCCCCAGCAATCTCAATTATCCATGTTTACAACCACTACTCCCCCTATATTACTTCAATGATTCAAATATGTGCATCAGTTTCACAAGGGGAACACATAATATGAACATGGCTGGTGTTTAAAGTTAATAAAATGAATGAGGAATTGACTGTAACCTACTCATGGTCCTGTTGAGCTCTGCACCCGCTGAAGTAGCTGTACCATTGGTCTGAGTTATCGTGGTGATGTCTAAGGACAGACACATCTTAAATATTATATTGACCCAACACAACAACACCTGCTCTCCAAGGCCTCAGTATGAATAATACAGTACCTGTACAGTATGTCATGGGGCAGTATGTCGGACGGACAAGCTCGTACACGTAGAAAATTTCATGGTAAACATGAACAATTAGTTAAAACTCGTACTAAGGTGGGGAACACATAAAGATTATACACAGCAGTTTTACATACCTTGCGGAGCTAAAGAAAAATCATACCACTAACTTGAGACCTGGCGATTGACCCCACTCACATCCTCTATACAGGTATGGGGGATGTTTTTGTTGTTGGTTCCTTGAGCCACCACCAGACTTGTAATTAAGTACCCACCTCATGGATGATAGGAAACGCAGCTTCTACTGGGAGCCTAATTTTTATCGGAGTCCAATCCATATATTATAGAAATGAACCGTGGGCTCAGCCGCCAGCGCCAGCTGAACAGATCACAACACACGTCGCAAGCTGAGTCTTTTACTAATTTGAATGCTTGTTCAGTACTTCTTATTTTTGGGGCTCGGAACTTATTTAATTTCTGAGGATCTCCTAGAGGATACAGGGAGTAATAGCTGTACAAATCAATAATATAAATCGTGATTTTATGACTGCTTTGTCTATATACCCTTGAGCGTCTTCGATGTGTCCAGCGAGATTCCGTAGCATAAAGGTTACTACAGGGGTCAGGGGGTCGTGGGTCGGGGTCACTGTTGTTTAAAGCATGTCTCGTGCGAACAAAATGGTTGAAAAAAAAGATTTTTGACTGTGTGCACTTTATACTTACTCACCAAATCCAAGTTGATGAGAGCCAACTTAACAAATTAGTGACGTGTGAAATGTAAACTCCATAATTGATTTCTTATTATGAGACATTTATTACACTTGCTGTACAAATTAAATTTCCATCCTTTATGTAGTTCCAGTAGTCCTTTAGTTTAAGCTTCAACTCCTCATTTGGCTGTATTTGCTATCAAATGAAAAAATGAAAGGTAGTTCAAAGATGTTGTATTTTGTATTTTTACTCTTAATAAACTACAACAAACACAGCACACAGTTTATTGTTAACTAGTATAATAATGACATTCCATAATAAAGCAATTAAGAAATCACAAAAAGCTGATAATCTGTCTCTTTCAATGTTTGCACCTATTTTTTCTATAGTCTACACATTTTGTATGGTTTTAATGTATAATTTTATATTATAAAAAATATTAATAAAATATTATTAATACACACTAATAAGGTATTGTTCAGTGCATTTAATATAATTTATGCGAAGTCAAAACTAATATTATAATAATGCATCAGTGCCACCTATTAAACATCAGTAAATATTACTTAATTAATTCTTTTTCTTCAACATCACCAACTAATGGAGAGTAATAGCTTTTATGATTTACTGACCATGCTGTGTATTCAGAAGTATGATCATCAAAATTACATTACAGTACATTATATAAAAAAAGCCTAATCTAAACCTAAGAGAGGCATTGTCATTTAAATAGTCAAAATGAAACTAACATAATCTAATAATCTATTTGATATCACTTAACATTAATTAATGCTTAAAGCTTAAATGCTTGTAGTATCAATGAAAATCCTTTTTTTTTCAGATTAACAGCATTATCATTTATAAATGAATACATCAAAATATGATAATACAGTGACTGATTAATTACCAACTTGTTCATTTTCAAACATACTACTTTAAAAAGAACTTCATCTCCAGTATTCATGCAATAATGTTAACACTGAAAACTGGATGTACCCAAAAATATTGGGTAGATTAAAAGCACTAAATAAAGTCTCAAAAGGGAATGTTTAAAAGTAATGTATAGTTTAATGGGTAGTACTGACTGTATATCATAACAAAACCGACAGACAGAAATATCTGCCAATACTGATTTCTGGCTACAGCCATCAAATAAGTTTTTTATTCCTTCAAAAAACTTGGCACCTTACACCAGGTTTGGCCGACAGGGGACAGATTTTCCCCTACTTACCCTAGGGAGACCATGTGAGCCAGGTGAGTTCTATGTGGCTAATAGTTAGCCTGCTATACCAGCTTTGACCACAAGGTGGCAGCTGATTTTCTTAAACCATTGTCCTTCATTAACCTGAACTTGTTAGGCAGTCAGTGCGCAGCGTTGTATTTTTCTCACATGGTTCATGAAGGGGACAAAAGTCGGAAAGAATTATTATAATATCTATGTTGAGTACATATATATTATGAAGAGGATAGTAACAGACTGCTTTACAGACTGGTGATAAAGCTTAACAGAAATGATAAATATTACTTAAAATCATATAAAGGAATGGCACATATTAAATTTAAAAAGACAAATACATAAAGGTGTCTAATACAAGTTGGTATTGAGTTCCGTAATTTAGAAGCAGAATTACAGAAATAATCTCTCTGTATTTTTTGTATTTTATGGAAGGTGTTTGCCGAAGGCCAGTATCTGCAGATCTAAGATCTCATGCAGGAACATAAACAGACAGTCTATAAGTACACATATGCAGGTTTTCATCCATCAGGGTATAATCACTGTGAATATGCCTTTAAAGTAATCATGGTTTTATATCAATTGTTGCCAGACATCTGTACAGTTTATATTATGTTTTAAAACTTACAAATATACAATAAATACAACAACAATACCATAAAAAGCCTGAATAAATTTAATAATGGCAATAAACTATATAGTTATATTAATAAAGGTACAGTTATATTACCAACTGAAGGTACTGAAGTATTACCCCAGTGACAGTTTAGTACCTTGTTAGTAACAGAACTTTAAAATATATGTTATTAAAGATACAGTTGCTGTCAAAATGGGGTTATATAAACTTTATTTTTTGTTTTTGTTAGGATCAATGTTGTTACATTTTCTACACATTGTAGGTGATGGATTGTTTACTTATGAACCCCAGTAAAAGAGCACGATTAATTGTATAAAATAAATAATTGCAAAATTTTCTTTAAAAAAATTAAAATAAAAATAACAAAAACATTAACTTTTTCTTCATATGTGACACATAGGTGTTGTCTGAGTGGCAGTTCTCGGTGAGAAGCCCAGCTGACAGCCACTGGAAATTCTTCTTCCTGTTATGCTGGCAAAGAACCTTAACTGAACCCTCAGGGACCAGACACGCATATCTTGGCAGTCATTAATGTTAATTAATATTAATACTTCTGGATGAGTGGGCCATAAAAAGCATATGCAGGTCTGTTTGGAGCATGATGTGCTTAGAATATTGCTGGGTTTAGTTAACATTTATAAAATAAGACAAAAAAGTTACAAAATTGGTGACACTATCAGATCTGGACCACTTTGATCTGCTGTAAAAATGTAGCCCATGCGGCACATTAGCAGAACAGTTCAGGTGAATTACTCTGTGTTTGGTAAAATGGAAGAAAGACTTCAGTATTATCTTTATTTTCATTAATCACACTAAAGATGTATAACTGTCTAGATATTTAGATAGCATTTTACTAGATTCAGATCTGCTCAGTGAAAACATCATAATGTACCTGCAGTTTTTGTTTCCCGCACAAGCACTCTGATTTTATCAGTTTATCATAAACTGGTGTATTTCCTCATTCGTCCAGATTTTCAGGAATGGAAGTTTTTTTTATTTGTTTGGTGCAAGAATGTCAAGAGTTTAATCTAATCTAGCTTTTAGATCTGTTTTTTAAACTGTATGTTTTAATAAAGCTTTCGGGCGAGTTCTCCCCTGTTCCACACTGACAAAAGAATTACCAAGAGTGTCATACATGAAAATAAATAAGAGACCAGTGTAACGTTTCTGTTTAAGCCTTTAGTGATTACCAGATTATGTGTAATGAATTTTGTAACATTACTGAGAAAAAAAAAAATCAGCAATTTCTGACACTTTCTGACTCTTGCACTAGGGAGGTTTTTACCTTACAAATTAATAACACAGAACTATAATAATAATAATAACACAGAATATAAACATTTGATTATAATATAGTTAACCCAAAAATTACACTACGCTCTTACTGTACTGTAAACCAGTAGGTTTCAGGAGCCATTTAATTTCATCATGTAAGAAACACAAAATCAAGCTTACGCTTTTAATAAGCTCCTAAAACTCCTTATTCAGAAGTTTTGTTCAAATGTTTTGTTTGTTATTTAGTGACCTTACAATGAGTAAAAAAAGTTTTAACCGACTTCTCACTCTCCTACATGAATGTTTGTGGAGGGCTGGTTTTATGTAAAGAGACTATTTATTATATTACAGCACTGTAGTGTTTTCACACATTTTTGTTTGATTTTCTAACAGTTGAAATTACACAGTAGAACAGATCTTCAGTAATCTTTATTAATCTGGGATTTATTTATACCATCACAGCCACTGGAAGATTTATCACTGTGGCAGATACTGAGGGAAAGGATAGAAGTTTAGGAGCCACTATCTATATCATTAAAAGCACTGCATGTACTTTTACCAGGGGTGCCAAGAATCTTGCGTATGGCTGTGTGAATAGATATTAAACATTTACAATCTCAAACATTCAGGTTGTTTCTAAAGCTCCCCAGGATGAGGAAACACCTGTGTTTAACTGAGAGTACAACACAGACTAACAGTAACATGTTTAAATGAAGCGTTGTTTGGTTTAACTAACATAAATAATACACTGATTAAAACGAACAACACAGAAAATGTGCACTAAAATTTTTAAATATTTAAGTTTCTTCTGTTTACAGTTGACAAAACAATGAGAGATGACTAATTATGAAATCACTAGTCATCTCTAGATCTAAATAATGCTGAGAAAGCTCTCACAAATACTTAGCTGGAACTTACTGTGTGTTAGCAGCAGTATTGGCATACACAGTGGGATTAGAAACCCCATCCTGCTGAACCGCTCCCAAACAACACACACCTGCCTGGAAAAACGAAGGACACTGTTACATTTAGAGGCAAATACATATTACATATTCGTTATTTAGTTAATCATGCAGTCATGAATACGTACCACTATGGAACTATGGAAGACTACATATATATATATATATATATATATATATATATATATATATATATATATATATATATATATATATATATATATATATATATACAGTCATAATAAAAGGTTTGCATACACGGTTTGGTTGATTATAAAATGTCAGGGAAACTAATCAGAATCATTAGTAACTGTATGTAAAAACTAAATCCTGTTTAATACACTAACCTAATGAAAAGTCTGTGATAAATTAACTTATCACTGTGATTAAAAGGTGATTAAAAATTAAGAAGTGAAGAATAATAAAGAGAGAGAATACCTGGAAAGAGAGAGAAACCTGGGCTGTAATCAGTGCACACACAATGCAGGCTCTCTGAAGACTCAGACGCTGCTCTTACTGCACCTGCATGCTCAGTAAAGTGCACTGAAACAGAGAATCTGGAATATCTTAAACCAGTTGTTCATGCATTCTGTGTGCTCACAGCTTGTTCCCGGTGTTTGTGCCAAAAATGTATAATAAAGAAATGGTTGAGATCTGAAGATACTTGGTATCAGTACAGATCTTAACTACTGCACACCACTGTCTTTGGCCATGGAAGTTGTTAGGGCAGGTGCTGTTACTGTAAAGTGGAATGCACTCTTGATGGGACCATTTTTATTAACTTAACATATTGAAAATTTTGTGGCATGCTCTCTAACTTTAGAGACTAACTTTTTTTTTGAGTGTTTTCCATTTAAAAAAGAACGGGGGAAAAAAGAGTCTGGTGTGCAGTAAACATGAACCCACTACACTAGACAATGTGAAGAATCTGAATTGACGTAGTTATGGATGTTACTGTAAGTCAGTGTAACTCTCTGTTCTAAAGGGAAGATATTACTGTACTTATTAATACTTTTTACCTTTCTGCTCTACACCTGACTGAATTCTCTCAGATTTACCTAAAGCATAATATTAATATGTCCCAGTGTGAATTATCACTGTGTATGATGTGATGATGTATAATACAGACATTTTAAATTCCTAATTATTGCTGTATAATGTTGTAGTGAGCAACCAGGTACTTAAAGTCAGCTGGGTTGATACATCCCATTATTGGCTCTCTGATGACAATTCTAATGTATAGGTTTATTTGTCATATGCACATGTTAGGACATTTATGCATTGGAATGCTTGTGCTGAGGCTCAGGTTGATGCTCTACAGGAGGACAAAACTATATACATACTAAACATATTAAACATATTAAGAAAAACATATTCAAAAATAAATGAGATATAAAAGTTATATTAAATAAATACTAAAAACCCAGAATATACAGAGACAGAGGGGATCTGTAGAAAATCTCTGACATATAAATTGAAACTGAAATTCTTCTACATATAAATATGTATGTTAATTTCTATTACTGTTGTATAAAGGGACTTAGTGATGTTGTCCATAGCGGTGTTATATAAGAGTATTAATAATAAAGTGTCCGAGTGCAGTGGTGTTGCTGGTGTTGGCGGTGTTGGTGAAAGGCTCACAGCTTGTTCAGGAACCTGATGGCTTGTGGGTAGAAACTGTTCATTACTCGGTTTGTTCTGGCCTGGATGCTGCGGTACCTCCTGCCTGATGGCAGTAAGGTGACCAGGCCGTGTGCTGGGTGGCTGCAGTCCAACTTCTGGATTTTCCGCAGGCAGCGGGACTGGTAGATGTCCTGCAGGTCTGGACGTTTGCTGCCTATGATGGACTCCGCTGTCCTCACCACTCTCTTCAGGGCCTTGCGGTCGTAGGCAGTACAGCTGCCATACCAGACAGTGATGCAGATCATGAGGTAATGCAATCTTATAATAAATGATCTCATATTAAATTATGTGTTTACGTTAGTTGCGCTACTTAAAGCAACCAGGCTCTCACCTGTTATTGGAGTGGTCCCCTCAAAAGGTACATCTTTAGTGCTTTATGCTAGATGAATATCACTGTACCATATTAAAACGATATTTTTTAAGTTAAGTTAAGAAGTTTATATGTTAAGAAAAAGTACACAAGTGGTTCTTTCTTTTATCTATGCTCCACATACAGTCCACTCTCATTCCAACGTTTTTGTCTCCAGTTCCAAGCTGGCCTTGAGGAAAGTGAGCCAGCCTCAGGAACAGGCTGAGGCCTCAAGCACACTGGGCATCCCTGCCTAGCATCCTGCTAGCCAAAGTCCAGTCTCTGGAGAACAAACTTGACAAGCTCTTGGCTAGGATTAGGTGTCATTGTGGCATTGTGGACTGCCTCATGGTTGAGCCCAGCAGTACTGAGTCACGCTATCCAACCAGCATGTTCTCGTCAATATACTACATGAATAGGAGAGTAGTTTCTGAGATGTTGAGCTGCTCAGCCTCAGGTTTTCTCCTTGCTACCTTCGTCTGGAGTTACTCTGACCATTGTCAGCCCTGTCTATATTCCACCCCATTCGAACACTGCTCTGTGTACACTCACACAGTTTCAGACGTAGCACCAGGACGCCCTATAGTTACAGGACTTCAGCAGAGCGTATTATTTGGACAAAGCTTTCTGACCTGCAGACCGACTGTCACAATTGTCCCATTAAAGGTATAGGTTCTCATTTGATTGTTTTAATAGCTAGCCACTTTATTTTTTTAGTAATATGTAGGATTTAAACTACAATAAGATGTATATGTATGCATATTTATAAATACAGATAGAGCTTGAAATGGATTGATCTGTACCACTTGTAAGTAAAGAACGCAAGTGCAGTAACCCGACTGGTTGTCCCTGAACTGGCAGGTTTTGTAGGTTTTTGTGCGAGTACACAATCAGATTACAGTTCAGCTGTAATTGGATGAACTTTGCAGGTGAGTGACATGTTGACGAGTGGCATAACTTACAAATTTGGTAAGATGTCTGATGAAGATGACCCAGCAGGAATAAAATAGGCACTGAGTAGACAGGGTTTGTAGTTGAGGGGGGAAAATCCCATTCAAAGCTTTATTTTCTGTATCCCTGTTAGTGGTGGCATTAGTTGTTTAATACAGTAATAATAATAATAATAATAATAATAATAATTATTAATAATAATAATAATAAGAAGAAGAAGAAGAAGAAGAAGAGGAAATATTTGATTTGAGGATAATTAAGAATGCCAACTGTAAAATACTTTCACTTAAGAATGATTTTTTTAAATGCAGATAAACTAGAAATATTTACACTCGTAAAGTACAAAGGTATGGGGAAAACTATCAGCAGTACATCTCGTGTATCCTGATTAGACTTGGTGTTGCTGTAGAAGAGATTGGGGGGGTGGTTGCATCCTTCATAGCAAGAGGAGCACTTCAGTCATTATTGTCAGTTCTGGAATTAAACCAGCAACCCTCCGGTTTGCAGGCGGGTTCCTAACCTCTAGCACACAACCCCAAAGCACAGACCACAGGACCAGACCAGTTCTGATGGCCCAACACAAAGACAGGGCAGACCTGGCAGGTAGGCTAAGATGGTAGACTAAGACAGGTTAACCAGGAATGAGATGTTTAACATGATGGTACGGTGGATTACCATGACAACTGTGCTGCAGACACGGCTACATTACAACCAGTCATGTAAGAGTAGTGGGACAGGCTAAGTGCTGATATGAAATGTGTTGAAAGATTAGCATGATAGCAGACAATCACTGTCACAAGTGGCCCTCACTGTAGGAAAGAGATCATTAAGTTATTTTGGTATGCCATCAGAGAGATAGTAAAGGTATTACGAGGGATCGTCCACTGGAATGAAAGGAAGCCGTGAACAGCTTGACATTCATAAAAGAGCTCTTATAAAGAGTTAGCTGTTTAAACGCCTGCTGTGATGAAATGACATTAATGAAAACAGCCTCCATGACAGCTGATGATTGTTGGAATAAGCCATTATGAATATTTATTATATGTCAGTTATGAAAGCCACTTTGCTGTAGTAAAAAGTTTCCACTATTCTGAGAAGTTGTTCTACTAGATTTTGGAACATTGCTCTGTGGCTTATTGTAAATGTAATGTTTATTTAAATGTATAATTAGTTTACTGTGTATACTGTCTAAATTAGCTTAAAGTTTTTACCCAAAACAGACAAGACAGTTTCGGGGTTTTGTTCAGGCTCAAACCAAAAAGTACAGTTCTAGTCTAAAGCAAAATACAAAGAGTTCGGTAAACATTAACAATATAGAAAAATAAAGGAAGAATGTTGAAATACATTAGCAATGGTAATTATTATTTACCATGGTTCTTTAAAGATAATATTAAAAGTTGACATGCTAAAATCCTGTCTTGGATAAAAAAGGAACAGTATGGAATTTTACACACAGAAGAAGCCCCTAAGATCTTCATTCATCTATCAACACAAAATTGGAATTTTATGGAGATTAAGATGTACTGCAAAATGACTGTGGACTGTGGCAATTAGCAACATGATGTACAGTGGGGTGTGAAAGTTTGGGCAACGTTGTTAATTTTCCTGATTTACCCTTATAAAGCATTGATTGTTTTATAAATTAAGTTAAATATATCATATAGGGGACAAACACAGTGATATTTGAGAAGTGAAATGAAGTTTATAAAGTGTGCAATAATTGTCTAAACAAAAGTAGGCAGGTGCATAAATTTGGGCACCAAAAAAAAACCTTAGATCCTCCTTTCGCAGAAATAACAGCCTCTAAACGCTTCCTATAGCTTCTAATGAGCGTCTGGATTGTGGCTGAAGGTATTTTAGACCATTTCTCTTTACAAAACATCTCTAGTTCATTCAGGTTTGATGGTTTCCGAGCATGGACAGCTCTCTTTAAGTGACACCACAGATTTTCAAAAATATTCAGGTCTGGGGACTGAGATGGCCATTCCAGAACGTTGTACTTGTTCCTCTGCATGAATGCATTAGTAGATTTTGAGCAGTGTTTAGGGTCGTTGTCTTGTTGGAAGATCCAGCCCCGGCGCAGCTTCAGCTTTGTCACTGATTCCTGGACATTGGTCTCCAGAATCTGCTGATATTGATTGGAATCCATGCGTCCCTCAACTTTAACAAGATTCCCAGTCCCTGTACTGGCCACACAGCCTCACAGGATGATGGAACCACCACCAGATTTTACTGTAGGTAGCAGGTGTTTTTCTTGGAGTGCTGTGTTCTTTTTCCTCCATGCATAACGGCTCCATATGCCCAAATAACACCTTATTCCAAAATGAAGCTGGCCTGTCCAAATGTGCTTTAGCATACCTCAAGCGGCTCTGTTTGTGATGTGGGCGGAGAAAAGGCTTCCTCTGCATCACTCTCCCATACAGCATCTCCTTGTGTAAAGTGCGCCAAATAGTTGAATGATGCACAGCGACTCCATCAGCAGCAAGATCATGGTGTAGGTCTTTGGTGCTGGTCTGTGGGTTGACACACAATGTTTCTCACAGTGGAGACTGAAAGCTGAAATCTCTGAGATAGCTTTCTGTATCCTTCCCCTAAACCATGATGGTGAACAATCTTTGTTTTCAGGTCATTTGAAAGTTGTTTTGAGACTCCCATGCTTCCACTCTTCAGAGAAGATACAAAGAGGAGAAAAACTTACTGTTCCCCCCTTAAATACCCTTTCTCATAATTGGAGTCACCTGTGTATGGAGGCCAAGGGTCACTGAACTTACTAAACCAAATTTGAGTTCCAATAATTAGTTCTAAAGGTTTTGAAATAAAAAAAATGACAACAGTGCTCAAATTTATGCACCTGCCTACTTTTTTTTAACCAATTATTGCACACTTTCTGTAAATCATATAAACTTCATTTCACTTCTCAAATATCACTGTGTTTGTCCCCTATATGATATATTTAACGCAATTTTTTAATCCAAACAATCAATGCTTTATAAAGGTATATCAGGAAAATTAACAACGCTGCCCAAACTTTCACACCCCACTGTATTTATATTAAATTAAAGTCATTGCAGCTGTCTATTGCAAAATTAAAAACTTTATTTATTCATCATGTGAAGGTAATAAGATTAGTGCCTATAGAAACAAAATTATAACTATTTAAAATATTTAGAAACAACATCAATAACTACAACAACAGAAGCAGATGAAGCTCACTGACATTAACCCTGCAAGTTAAAGGTTATGATAGAAAACATAGAGCCATAATTGTCTTTAAGTGAGTTTTCCCCTGTGCCCCAGCAGTCCAGATTAAAGGGTCCATGGAGGCTCTGCGCTGGTGTCCAGGAGAACAGTTCTACAAAAGAACCAGAGTGATAACATGTGCATGTATACAGTCATGTGAATAACATTTAATTATTTTTTTAAATTATAACAGTCTGTTAAATATATAATTAAACACCATTTTAGTATTTATTTTAAGACTTATTTTCATATTTAATGATGGAATGGAATGGAATGTTGCTCATGCACAATACCCCAAAACGGATAGAAAGGGAAACAAAACAAAACGCTGAAGGCCTGTTCCGTGCTCGGGAACGTAGAGACCAAAAACAAACGACCGCTTCACTCCAAAGACCTAACTAAATGGGAGAAATCAGAAGACCTTTTCTTTACAGAGGTGTGGAACAAAGCAATGGATGAATCCAGTACTAGCAGATGGAGGTAGAGAGTGGCGCAGAGAGTCTGTCTTCCGCCGAAGGAAGGGGGTGGGAGAGGTGATCGTCCCTCGTCGCCAGAGAAGCTCTGAGCCACGAGGGAACCTACAGGGCTATCTGGGTTGGAAGTGAAACCTGTTCCGGACCGAACGAGGAGAGCAATCAATGTCTTTGTATCTCTGGACCCCCGTGTTTTTTTATTTTTCATTTCAAATTACTTAAGAGTTCTGAATGGCGGAGCTGCCGAAGTGCTAGCTAGCATACAGTCAGGCTACTTAGCAAGGCCGGCTAAGTCCGTTACACCAAAGCTTTCGGTGGTAAAACACTTGGAACGTACACACAAGCACACTCTCGGCATATCTGCGGTCTATAACAAGGACTCTTATTTTAATAATCTAATTTATCCTAGTGTAAGCTTTGTTTACCATGCAGGCAAACTTTGAGCTTGTCTCTACCACACAGCTCATTCTCCGCCCCCCTAACCTTTAACCCCCCTACCAAAAACGTAGGTGTCTGAGACTCATATTTTTGACGTTAAGTGTCTAGGTAGTCAAACAGTGCAAAATATCAACGCTGGATAAACAAACATACATAACACCATTCACTTAAACTCCAGTAGCTTGCTCTCATTAGATATGCTAACTACTTGGATTCGGTATTAGCATTTAGCTTGGAGAAAATGTATGAATTAGCGAACCTAGCATCACCATATGAACGCATCTACAAATATGATTCAACAGTTATAGTTAACAACAAACTTACTTTGGTCAAATTGACGAACACAAATTATGGTCTACTGTGCATTTCACCACCAAACGAACAATGCATCTGCTTCCAGCTCCAGTCACTGCACCAGTGAACTAAGGAAGAGCGACAGGGACCAAATACTAACTACCCAAGAAACGATCATCAAACTACATTTACATTTACATTTAAGGCATTTAGCAGACGCTCTTATCCAGAGCGACTTACAACCGTGCTTAGTGTTCTGTTGGATAATATTCCAGTTAGTAGAGGAAGTTTAGAGCCTAAAACTCACCATGAGCTCAGACACTGCCTGAACAGGGGGTCAGTGCTGGTACCTAGAGAAATGTCATTATAAGTGCAACACAATACACATTACTCAAACTATAGCATCTAGAAATAGGGGGCCCCATCTAGTGGGCATCCCGTGAACTACAGCTTACTGAAAGAGAGACTTTCCTACAGTTGTAATCAGGAACTAATTCTTTAACGAATTCCCTGAATAATAACTGTCCATCAATAGTTTGCAATTATTTGTTATCCAACAAGTCTAAAACCAAGGATACACCCAATCAAAAATATTGGATTTTTTATCTTGTGTGTTGCTACACTGCCTTTTTCCTCAGTTTACTCTTAAATGACAGGTCACGGTATATTAGCTGCTAGAGACCACCTACCAGAGAGCGTGCTCAGAAACTGATATTGGCATTCATTAATAAATAGGGCCCTTGGTTTGATCCAAGCTGTTATGTGTTTTATAATGATGTGCACTTTTTAGCCCCCAAAACAGAGGGGATAGTTCCATATTAGAGGAGCAACATATCCAGACACCACGGCTGCATCCAGAAACTGAAATAGCTACGTCCTTTTCCTACTGATTCTCTTCTCCACCTTGACCTGGAAACTGATTTCATGATGCCATCTTACTGGCTGCTTGAATACTAGAGAAGATGACAGAGGTAATTTAAAATAGGTGATGAAAAAATGATAGTGCTATCCTTTCTGTGATAGGTTCAGTTCATCAATAGTCAGATTTAATAAAGTTGAAAGGAAAAGCTGTCCAATTGTCCAATTCCTGCATGCTCTCTCAATTCGTCCTGCTTCTTTCCTCTCCTCCATGCCTTGACACGAGCAGTGGGAATATATAGGGAGGACAGGAGTAGTAGCAGCTTCTGGACAAAGCCCATAATAAGGAAATCAAGGCTGTTTAACTTAGTCTTCTCCAGATCTTTCCCAGGCAGACATGGACACATTCACCCTATAGAAAGAAACAATACAACGAAATGAAATAACAGAACACTGAATGACCCCATTTCAGCAACCGCTATCGCAGCTCTGCAGCAGTAGAGGGTATTCTCCCCAAACTAGCATTATATCCTGTGGGAGGGTACTAAATTCACAGGCTCCATGTTTTGTGTCATTTTCAAAAAAGATACAAGCAAAGAGAAGCAAACAATCAAATATGAGGGTGGGTCAAACTGGACCATAGGGTCCATGTTAACCTCCTGCACACAGCACAATCTGTTTTAGTATTTTCAGTCCTTTGTAATGTGTAATGTGTTAGCCAGCATAGGTTTCTGGAATAAGTCTCCACTGTCTAAATCCAACATTAATTTAAATCATACATGGATACATATTATATTGTATTATATTCATAATTCAATATTCATTCATAATAATATTTATCACCCACCTTTTACAAATGTACAAAATATGAATGACTTACAATAGTTCCTGTAGTCTGTAATGTTTATCGTCTCTGAGATCAGAAAGCAGCTTGTCACTCCTGAATCTCTAGTTTATTCTCAGACAGATCCAGAGCTCTCAGGTGTGAGGGGGTTTGATTTCAAAGCTGAGACCAGAGCAGCACAGCCTTCATCTGTGATATTACACTTATTCAACCTGTAGAGAGAAGAATGAATTTACTGAATACACTGACAAGATGTGAACCCCGTGGAATGGCCTAGTTTTCTTAGTTGGTCGTAGCTTTCCAGGTGGTCAAAAAAAGGGCACAATCACAATGTGCTCTAGCTAAAAACCACACTAACAATTCAAATCTTTTCTGCCCTTGCTAATTACATTAATGACAGTGATGGTGGAATAAAGTTAGAACACCCTGGGCATTAAGACCTAGTCAAACTTCCACTGGTGATAATAATCAAGCACTTCTGGTAGCTGCAGATCAGACCTGTTCACGAGAAATACTGGACCATCATTGGACACAATACAGCTTTACATAACTGTAAATCATGTAGATTATGCTAGAAATGATAAATATACAGTTGATTGTGCTATAGATAATTGATTGCTCCTTCTAAGTGAACTGAAAAAAAATGCAAATAAATGTTTATTGTAATTTGTCCTTATGAACAGATGCTTACTTAATGTTACAGTCAAACTCAAGAACAAATGAGTTATGGTATGAGTAACAGGGTTGTACTGGTTAGAGTGACGATCTCAACCAAGACTGAAAAGATTGGACAAACCTGAAAGATAGAAGAAATAGCTTGCTTTGGATCTGTCCATCTTGTTAAATGACTTAATGATGTCATTAATTCTGTGTATTTTCTCTACCATGCCAAAGAGGTTTCGGTACCAGGCTTGTATGGATGGTGTGGGACACAACTTTAACCACACCATGCCATAAAGGTACATTTCAAACTTATTTAAAACCCCTATATTTGATATGAAAGTTGGTCATCTAGGAGGTGGGACAAGAGATGTCATGCCCTTTTAGGGGGTGCTTAGAGCTATTTAGTATTTTTGGTCTTGTGGATTGATATTTTGAACAACCTATTCAAAACCTGGGGTGTGAATTAAAAACACACACAGGTACAACTAAACAGCTACTTTATATTTATTTACTTCTTACTTAAATGTAAAGAACATTCTTAATCCCAGTGTTGTGCGTAACACCACAACTCTGTCATCACTGTAAGTATTTGTTGATAATATTGTAAGTGGTGAGGATTATTAAAGTGTTTTTAAAGTAGGATACCACACAAAATGTTCAAATGTTTGGAATGTAAAATAACAATTAGATCATATAATGATATGGCCTGATAAAAAAATTAACATATGAATGGAAAATAATTAAAAGAATGTAAACACAGTATGACAAGAAGAGAGAGACCAATAAATGTCCACTTCAGGATATTTACACTGAAAGTTTAGAAGTGTAAGTCTAACTGAGCAGCAGGTGAGAGATTCTCAGTCATCTTACCTTAGTTTCTCAAGTGTACAGAGAGGATTTTTCAGTACAGCAGAGAGAAGCTTCACTCCTGAATCTTCAAGTTCATTCCAACTTAGATCTAATTCTCTCAGGTGTGAGGTTTCCAGAGCTAGAGCCAGAGCAGCACATCCTTCATCTTTGATATTACAATTACACAAACTATAAAAAAAACAAAGACACAATGATTAAGTTAGCATTCAGCTAACTGTTCATTCACTTTTCTACTGAGGGATACAGAAAGTTGGATCTGCACTGAACTGAATTGGATCTTTGTATCAAGGTACCAGCACAGTCCCCCTTTCATTTAAAAAAACTTAAATCTTTATGTTTAATTGCTGTTGAATTAATGAATCGACCAATAAGCATGTTTGTAAGTCTTTTCTTGATGGAGATTTCTACAAAATGCTCTGGGTGTAAATGTTTCCCTTGGCATATTCGAGGATAACTATGGAATTAAATTTTGACATATGATAAAGAGTGGTTAACATTTAAGGAGGCAAAACCAACAAGGTGAAAAGGTCAACATTGATTTCAGATTGGAATAATAATATTCTCAAAAGAGATAATGCCTTACAGGCTATGTGTGATTCATCTTCAGTTCACAGTTCACAGGGAGGATTCTATAAACCAGGTCTTATGACTGAATTAATAGCCGTGTGTCACAGTATTATGCTGATTTCAAGTACAACTATCATTTCTGCACCATCTCAGTATTATCATAACCAGTTTAACTGAGAACTAGGTCATGTTTGAAAATATAATCATACCTTAGTGACTCCAGTTTACAATGAGGATTCCCCAGTGCAGGTGAAAGCATCTTCACTCCTGAATCTGCTAGTTTATTCTCAGACAGATTCAGTTCTTTAAGGTGTGAGGGGTTTTTATTCAGAGCTGAACTCATAGCAGCACAGCCTTCGTCTGATACACAACAATCCAATAACCTGCAGAGAAAACATTGACAACCTCTTCACTCTCTCAGTTTTCAAACAGCTCAGTCAAGCATGACATTTATCCCATAAATCAGCAATCCGTCTTCATGCATAACTAAAATACTTAATAACTATTAATAATAAATAACAAATAAAATACGGACAATAAATACACAGATTTACTTAAAGATCCAGCACAAATAAGTTTAGTTTCTGTCAAAACTTTCAGAAAAACTCCCTTCTTTATTTCCTTTTTAATCTCTTCGATGTGCATGAACAATTAAAACAACCTCTTCAGAATAAAAGCCCAGTAATCATACTAAACATGTCCTACAAAAGAAATGATGTTCAATCACTAACAGAGCCTCTTAAGATCTATTCATTTGCAGTGACATAAAAAAACAGAATATGCACACTGGAACTGTGGTCTCTCCACCAAGCTTAGTGTAAGAGGGGGACCAGAGGTAACCAGGTCTTATGTGATGAGATTAACATACCACAGTGTCTCCAGTTTACAGAGAGGATTCTCTAGTGCAGGTGTGAGCAGCTTCACTCCTGAATTTCCTAGTTTGTTCTTGGACAGATCCAGCACTCTCGGGTGTGAGGGGTTTGATGTCAGAGCTGAAGCCAGAGCAGCACAGCCTTCATCTGTGATTTTACAGTCCCACAGCCTGCAGAGAGAACAATGACATCATAGAGTTTGTTTCTCATCAAAGAATCCCTGTAAACTTTAGTTTCCTTTATATGAATAAAACAAATCAGTTTTACTCATGTATTAAATGGATGTAATTTATTGTATTCAAATCATTGTTAAATATATTTCCATGTTTATACAACTTTTCAGGTTTAAAAAACTGATCAAGGCTTTTGTCTATATTTTAAAAATATAAATGTCCAACAAAAATGGAAGTGTTAGAATTTTAGCTTCATTCCCAAACTGAAATGAGACTAAACCGATAACCCCATAGTTAAAAAAGAGAAAATCTAACTTCAGGATAATAATACTCATCAGGCTCTGCCTCAATCTCACTTTTAGAGAATATGCTTAAGGGACAGACTATTGTGACTCTCAGAGTAATGATCTTACCTCAGTCTCTCCAGTTCACAGTCAGGTTTCTCTATTACAGATGAGAGACACGTTACACCTGAGTCTTCAAATACATTCCAGGACAAATCTAGCTCCTTCAGGTGTGAATGGTTTGATTTCAGGGCTAAAGCCAGAGCTGCACAGCCTTCATATTTGATTTTACAATTACACAACCTGCGGAGTGAACAATGACATGGTAACGAATTTTGGTTCATAAATTCTGAAAATAGCTGATACAAGTGTGTGGTTTTTCTCAGTTTTTTTTAGTAATTTATGTTATCTTTACTCAATTTGATTAATTTTTTGGCCAGAATACCAAAATAATCTGAAAGTAATATAAAATACCTTGTCTTAGGGATCTGAGAAATTGTATGTACAGCTGTTTAATTAGGCAGTAAGTATTATTACTATAACTATCATGTGAAAAAAAAGAGGAAAAAGAATAATAATACAAACAATAATAACAACATAATAAGAAATATAAATACATCATACATTGTGGTTTGATATGAGTGCATGTCCTAGCTTAACCATTTCCAAACCTTGGAAGATTTTCCTAAAGAATTATAGTATTTATAGTTAACATACAATACTTACATTAGCCAGTCTAGAGGATGCCAAATACAATTAATCTTGCCAAAATATTAATCTTAAAATCACTCTTATGCTGTATTCTGGCTGTTTTAGCGTATCAGTGGCTTAGTGCTTTTTAGCTTGACTTGACAATGCTAATGCTAAATCATAAAAAGCCAAAAGTAATGAATAGTGAATGTACCGACTGAGTTTAAGATGATTCAAGGATATCATATTTGCATACATAGTTTTGCATAGATAATTCACAAAACAAATTGAACCATGGTGGTTATGGTACAAAACTTAAGACATGGATCTCAATTAAGGAGAAAAATAAACAAGAATGAGACTAAAAAATGGACATCTGAGGAATAATCATACCTAAGTGTCTCCAGTTTACAGTTAGGATTCTTCAGCCCACCAGAGAGCAGCTTCACTCCTGAATCTCCTAGATCATTCTCAGATAGATCTAGCTCCCTCAGATTAGAGAATTCTGAGCTGAGCACTGAGGCCAGAACCTTACAGCTTTTGTTTTTCAGACTGCAGTTATAAAAACTGAAAACATAAAATAATAACATTAGATTAAGGCACATTTGCAAATTTTATTTCTACATATAAGTCTAATTACTTATTGATTAGTTGTACAGATACACTAATTAAAAGCATTAGACCATACTAGATTATGCTTTATTGTATGAGGTGTGTACTGAACATAGACAACAGATTTAGAATCTAAAAACACATTTGATTTAACAATGATGCTTTAAAATCTTTTTTTATTTTTTTATTAGAACAGTGACCAGATGTTTTTATTGTCAAAATAAAGCTCCAAAATATTTACATTAGAAACAATACAAATTCTAAAAAAAAATTCAAAACCAGAGAAGACATAGTTACAGTTGTGATCAAATTTATTCAACCCCCAATGCTGCGAAGGGTTTTATGGAATTCAGTGCACATTTGTAATTGTGTTCATAATGAAATCTTACAAGGACTTGTTAAAGAACTAAATGCAACTAAGATAGCATCAATTGTTTTTGTCATAAAGTATTAAATGGCCTTTTTGTGATTTCTTCATTGACACAATTATTCAACCCCTTTACGACTACCACTCCTAAGAACAGAGGTTCATTCCAGTGTTTTCAATCAGGTATTGAAAACACCTGTGGATGTCAACGAGCAGCAATCAAGCATGATAAGCACCAATTAGGCAGATTTAAAAGGACTGTGATACTCAGCTCCTTCTAGACATCTACTGGTGTGTTTACAAGCATGGTGAAGGCAAGAGAATGGTCCCAGAAGACAAGAGAAGAGGTTATTGCTCTTCACAAGAATGGCAATGGATATAAAAAGATTGCGAAGTTGTTAAATATTCCAAGAGACACTATCGGAAGCATCATTCGCAAGTTCAAGTTAAAGGGCACAGTGGAAACGTTACCTGGTCGTGGCAGAAAGAAGATCCTGACCGCGCGACTGCTGTGCGCTACCTGAAGCGTAATGTGGAGAAAAATCCCCGCGTGACTGCTAAGGAACTGAAAAAAAGACCTGTCAGATGTGGGCACTGAAGTTTCAGCTCAGACAATAAGGCGCGCACTGCATAACGAAGACCTCCATGCCAGAACTCCCAGGCGCACCCCCTTGCTGACTCCAAAGAACAAGAAAAGTCGACTGCAGTATGCCAAAAGTCATGTGGACAAGCCACAAAGGTTTTGGGACAGTGTACTGTGGTCAGATGAAACTAAATTAGAACTGTTTGGGACAATGGACCAGCGCTATGTTTGGAGGAGGAAGAACCAGGCTTATGAACAAAAGAACACCTTGCCTACTGTGAAGCATGGCGGGGGGTCAATTATGCTTTGGGGCTGTTTTGCTTCTAATGGTACAGGAAAGCTTCAACGTGTGCAGGGTACCATGAATTCCCTTCAGTACCAGGAGATCTTGGAGGAAAATGTGATGGAGTCAGTCACAAACCTGCGGCTTGGGAGACGTTGGACCTTCCAACAGGACAATGATCCGAAGCACACATCCAAGTCCACTAGAGCATGGTTTAACATGAAAGGCTGGAACATTCTAGAGTGGCCATCGCAATCACCAGACTTAAATCCAATTGAGAACCTCTGGTGGAACCTAAAGAAGGCAGTTGCAGTGCGCAAGCCTAAGAATGTGACTGAACTGGAGGCTTTTGCCCATGAAGAATGGGCTAAGATACCCATAGGTCGCTGCAAGACACTTGTGTCAAGCTATGCTTCACGCTTGAAAGCTGTCATAACTGGAAAAGGATGTTGTACTAAGTACTAAAAAATTATGTCACTAGGGGGTTGAATAAAACTGATAATGATGTGAGCACAGTAAAGACATTTGTGGTTATTCCATCATAAATATTATGTTATATTTGTCTAATTTATAAGTGCCTCTTTGATATAATTGTAAATAAGATGACTGAAATGATCAAAATCAATGTCAAACTGGCCAAAACACTTTATTTCAGTGGGGGTTGAATAAATTTGATCACAACTGTATCTGTGATCTGTAGAAATGAATCATTTTTTGTAATAAAAAACTAATATATTCTTGACACTTTCTCAGCCCTTAATAAAAAATACAACAACATGACTACCCCAGGCTTTATGGAAGGGGAATGAGAAGAGAACTTGACCATTCAATATTAAAAAACAAGCTCCAGTCTGGTTTTCCATTTTTGTTATAGTGTTTAACAAAGGCTTCATCTTTGTCTATGTGTATCTCATGTGTCAGAATAAAAGTATTCAGCATTACTCACTCAGCTTTTCTGGAGGCTGTAACAACAGGTAGAAGCTTTAGAAGGACCTCCTCTGATCTGCTGTATGAGTCGATGTATTTACTCAGGGTAAATACATCTATCTCCTGTGATGATGTCATTAGCACAAAGACCACAGCTGACCACTGTGAATGGGAGAGTGTGCTGCTTTGAAGATTTCCAGACTGCAGGTAAAGTTGAACTTCTTCAACCAGAGAGTGATCGCCCAGCTCATTCAGACAGTGGAACAGGTTGATGGATTTCTCTGTAGAGGGATTCTCTCTGATCTTCTTCTTGATGTACCGAACTGTTTCCTCATTACTGTAAGAGCTGCTTCCTGTCTGTGTGATGAAGTCTTGTAAGAGCATCTGATTGGACTCCAGCGAGAGACCCAGAAGAAAGCGAAGGAACAGATCCAGTTGTCCGTTCTTACTCTGTAAGGCCTGATCCACAGTGCTCTTGTGAAGATCCGAGATGCTTTTTTTTAGGCAGTTCTGTTTAGAGGACAGACGTTGTTTAAGGTCCATGAAGGTCATGTGGGTATACAGAGCTGCCAGGTGTTCCTGAACACTCAGGTGAACAAAGCAGTACACCTTACTCTGGAGCAGCCCAGATTCCTCTCTGAAGATCTGTGTACACACACCTGAGTACACTGAGGCTTCTTGAACGTGGATGCCACACTCTCTCAGATCTTCCTCATAGAAGATCAGGTTTCCTCTCATCAGCTGCTGGAAGGCCAGGTGTCCCAGTTTGAGAAGTATCTCTTCATCTGTGTTCTGGATCTGTGTGTACTTCTCTCTTATGATCTGTGTCTGAATGATGAGGAAGTGTGTGTACATCTGAGTCAGAGTTTTGGGGATCTCTCCACTCTCTGCCTCACCCAGCAACCTCTCTAGAACAGTGGCTGAGATCCAGCAGAACACAGGTATGTGGCACATGATGTAGAGGCTCCTAGATGTCTTTAGGTGTGAGATGACTCTATTGGCCAGGTCCTCATCACTGATTCTCCTCCTGAAGTACTCCTCCTTCTGTGTGTCAGTAAAGCCTCGTACTTCTGTCACTCGATCCACATACTCGGAGGGGATCTGATCAGCTGCTGCAGGTCGGGAGGTGATCCAGATGAGAGCAGAGGGAAGTAGATTCCCCTTGATCAGGTTTATCAGCAGTACATCCACTGAAGCTGATTCAGTCACATCACACACGCTCTCAGAGCTCTGAAAATCTAGAGGTAAACGACACTCGTCTAAACCATCAAACACGAAGAGAGCTTTGTGCAGACTGGACGTTTCTATTCCTGTCTCCTGAACACATTTATGAAGAAGGTCCAGCAGACTGAGTTTTTGGGCGGTCATCAAGTTCAGTTCTCTGAAAGGAAATGGAAATATGAACTGGAGATCCTGATGGGCTTTATCTTCAGCCCAGTCCAGAATGAACTTCTGCACAGAGACTGTTTTTCCAATTCCAGTGACTCCCTTTGTCAGTACAGTTCTGATGGGCTTGTCTTGTTCAGATAAGGGCTTAAAGATGTCACTGCATTTAACTGACGTTTCCACAGTTGTTGACTTTCTGGGTGCTGCCTCGATCTGTCGTACCTCATGTTCATTACTGATCCCTCCACTGACTCCCTCTGTGATGTGGAGCTCTGTGTAGATTTCGTTGAGAGGTGCTTGGCTTTTCTGGTTCGTTATAACGTCTTCTAAGCACTGAAACCTCTTTTTAAGATTTATTTTCAGGTATGTCTGGATTTGAGCTCCAGCAGGTAAAGGATCAGGCCTATAAAATAATAATAAGAAGAAATGTGGTAAGGTACACACTTCCTGGAAATAAACTATACCCTACCAAGTCTGTTCACTATCACTACATAAAACCAGCAATAATCATTCACAATAATCACAATCAGTTCTGTTTGGTGAAAAGAAGTAAAGAGTCATTAAAAGTCCTAAGGATAAGATCAGGGTCCAGTTGGGAATGGGTATTTATTTACTGTACACATTCTCAAAAAGATATTTTTTCTTAATCTGGTCATAGTGAACTCACTTGATGTCATAAATGTCAAATCTCAAACCATATAACATTTTTGCTTCTCAACCTATATTCCTCATATATTCCTCACAGTTCTGTCTGCTTTAAATAAGAAGATCACAGTGCATATGTAGGTTTATAACAGTGCACACGCTTTTCTACCTTTTTATATATTCACTCATCTGCATTAGTCATTGATGCATGACTGAAGCAGTTTCTATGTCATCTCAGAGAGCAATTCATTTTACCATGTTAAGGGTTAAGTTTTTTCAAGTTCATATTTAGACTTTTTTTCAGAAAGATAAAGCGGTCTAGAAGATAACTGAGTGATAACTGAAGTGATAGTGGGTGGAATGTTACCTTCTCTCTGCAGCGCCAATCTCCCGTTTGTTTCCTCCACTGTGGAAATGACAAGATTGTCTATGCTGAGAATATTTCCTTCCATTTCTTTAAACATTATGTGGAACATTCCATAAAATGATGTGGCATTTTGCAGACCTGCCTACCTGCTGTAATTAATTTAAAGTTTTCTGATTCAGTTTAATGTCCATATTCACTGTAGAAGAAATAAAACCTTGTATTCTTACTTCACTTTAAGAGTAAAGCACACACACATATTCAGTGTTGTCCTTATTGCTTCTTTCATATTTCATGTAGCTTTAATAAACATTTAAAGGTTTTCTTTTGTAGAGCTTGTAGGACAGCTTGAATGGTACCTAACTACTTTAATAATAGACCGACTCAGCTCTAGCGTAAGGAGTAAACTGCAATACAGATTTGTGTTATTTAGTTAAACACCTCCAAGCAGTACATGCTTCTGTTGTCTTTTTGACACCCACTGTGTGGTCCAAAAATGGAGTCCACAAAACAAATCTGTGATTTTGTTCATTTCTGGATTAATTTACATTAGCATTCAACAACACAGTACACAGTTTTACCGCAAATGCACCTTATTGCACAAAGCCTTGGCCTGTATTCAGATGAGGGGTCTCCACTTTTGAAGTGTAAAGCATCATCCATATACTCATCGCTCTCCATGGAGAGACAGCTGGGTTCTGGAGAGTCCGATATCTCTGTCTGGATTTTACTTAGAACAAAAATATTGATTTAAAAACAGATTTAATTATTATTTATTACAGTATTCTCACTAACATATGTAAGCACTACAGGTCACATTTCCTCAATAAATAGGTTTTATTAAGATTACTAGATGATCCTTAATGAACAAAAGCTTGTGTTTTTAGTTATGGTGGACACCTGATGAATATGTTATATAAATACAGAACATAACACATCCCACATGTAAAAGTGAACTAAAAGAGCATGTCCCCTGTAACTATTATTATTACTGGTCCACTATATGAGATATGCAACCTACAGTGCCCTCCATAATTATTGGCACCCCTGGTTAAGATGTGTTCTTTAGCTTCTCATAAATTGAGTTTTTTTCAAAATAATATAGGACCACGATGGAAAAAAAGAGTAAAATCCAACCTTTAACTTCAGCTCACCCCTCAGGTTTTCAATGGGGTTGAAGTCTGGGGACTGAGATGGCCATGGGAGGAGCTTGATTCTGTGTGTGGTGAACCATTTCTGTGTAGATTTAGCCATATGTTTAGGGTCATTATCTTGCTGAAAGACCCAATGATGACCCATCTTCAGATTTCAGGCAGAAGCCACCAGATTTTGTTTTAAAATGTCCTGGTATTTCAAAGCATTCATGATGCCATGCACCCTAACAAGGTTCCCAGGGCCTTTGGAAGAGAAACAGGCCCACAGCATCACTGATCCTCCCCCGTATTTCACAGTGGGCATGAGGTGCTTTTCTGCATACTCAGCTCTTGTGTTACGCCAGACCCACTTAGAGCATTTGTTGCCAAAAAGCTCTATCTTTGTTTCATCTGACCAAAGCACACGGTCCCGGTTGAAGTCCCAGTACCGCTTAGCAAACTCCAAACGTTTGCGTTTATGATTGTGAGTGAGAAAAGGTTTTTTCCGTGCATGCCTCCCAAACAGCTTGTTGGCATGTAGATAGCGCCTGATGGTTGTTTTGGAGACTTTGTGACCCCAAGAAGCTACCATTTGTAGCAATTCTGTAATAGTGAGCTTTGGAGAACTTTTTATTTCTCTTATCATCCTCCTCACTGTGCGTGGTGGCAAAATAAACTTGCGTCCTCGTCCAGGCTTGTTTACCACTGTTCCAGTTGTTTTAAACTTCTTAACTTGTGAAGGTCAACACACATCTGCCTTACTTGAATGGTATGTTTCTTTGTCTTTCCCATGTTGAAGTGAAATGGCCTCTGTGTCACATTATATTTATACCCCAGGGAAACAGGAAGTTGTGTAAATTTATTTCCTAAGAATTGTTAGGGGTGCCAATAATTGTGGAACAGGTGATTTTATGAAGAATAATTATTTCTTAGTCAGGGATTTTATTTCCCCCTTAAAATTCACTTGAGTTAAAGGTTGGATTTTACTCTTTTTTTCCATCGTGGTCCTATATTATTTTGAAAAAAACTCAATTTATGAGAAGCTAAAGAACACATCTTAACCAGGGGTGCCAATAATTATGGAGGGCACTGTATATGTGGGCAATATGTTGTAGTCTTTTCCCATGTGTTTGCAAACTAAACATCTTTAAAAAGTCAAACACTAAGTGGGAAAATTGGGCACTGGGTAAATTAAATGCTTTTGTTGATTTTTGCTAAATTTAATGCTTTGGAAAAAATGAAACATTGCATGTGGCTTTTGCAAAAATGACATGTGCACACATTTTGTTTTGTTTTGGCCAATAAATTACACTCAGCAGGGAAACAGAAACAGAAATTCTGCTGTAACTTCTGTAGTGTGTGTTCTGTTGAGGACATGTAACCTATCTACAATACTAATAGCTTAACCATGTCTGTTTACACACAATTGTAAATATTAATTAAAAAATCTTGTTCACAAAAACAGTGGCTAGAAAACTATAGGAACAGGAATCTGATAATCTAACAAACCTCGCCTGATCTCCTCTTATAATCCAGTCTTAAGGACAAATGTTAATATAACAAATACGATTTGTCTGTGCTCTTTCTAGCGCAGGACCAACAACAATCAACACACAAGTCTCAACTCTGCAGGTAGTACCAGAGTGCACACTTTCTCAGCAATACAAAAGTACCTGACTCCCTGTAGAGAGCTGTTACCTGTGTCCTGATGAGGGGTCTTCATTTTTGAGGTGTGGTGGGTGATCTATAGACTCAACACTCCTCACAGAGACAAACCTGGCAACCAGAGAGTGTGAGCTGTCTGCACGTAATTCAATTTGAAAAGCAAGACCACATCACCCAACAGAATAATTGTGCAGTGTTTTCATCCACATACAGCATATAGGCTTTACAGTAAAAACATCAAAGCTCCATGGTGAGCAGGTCTACAGCCTACAGTTTTACATTAAGAGCCTGCTTTACTGATATTAAGCTCATCTGGTCTAGGGCTGTCTATATCCATATGAAGCTATTACCATCAATACACATTCATGTTCATGGTCTACAATGGACATCTGATGAATCTTAAATAATGATTTTCAACAGATAGAAAAAAAACAATAGCTTCATACTTGTACCTGACTTCCACTGTAGAGAGCTCTTACCTGTCTCTAGATGAGGGGTCTTCAATTTCGAAGTGTAGTGGATGAGCCATAGAATCGCCACTCTTCACAGAGTCAAACCTGGAAACCAGAGAGTGTGAGCTAGACCACAGCACCCAACATTATTATTCTATAGGGTTTTCATTCACATATTTGGACACTACAGAGCAAAAGTAAGTGATCCTCTGACACTTTTTCAGTTCATTTTTATGTGTTATAATATTATTCTATTACATTTCATAGCATTCAAGACTCATTGTAGGTATACTATTACTGGTCCACCGCATTGCATATCTAAACACAAGTGGACTATATGAACGGTGTGCGGTTCTGAGTATGCTGTGACTAACGTCAGGACCTCCACACAGCTGATAAACTGTTTAATAATAAATCCATGCATAGAGGAAAGACACCTCAGCAACCAGTGCACTGTAACTGTTTAAATGATAAAGTAACATGCAGTTAATTGGCTATCAAACCACCATTTTACCATTGTCTTATTTTGCTCTTTGTTATGTTTTGCTGTTGCCTTGGAAACAGTTTATTGCTGTTATTGTAAATGTTAAATAAAAATCAGTACAGTTTTGGAGTCAAAGTGTCTTCCTGCCGCTGATATCTAGAGAAACTTATTTCCTGGTGATTTACTGCTATTTATTACAGTCAGGGTTCCATATGCACACCCAGAAGACGTGAAGTTGTTTTGGGTTGTAAATAAACAAAAGCAAAATCTCTGCAAATGAACGACTCTGTGGGGTTCTGATCCACCATTTCACATCAAACATCGGCATAATACCGAAATTTATATTTTAAAAATCAAAGAAATTACCCTTAATAGAGCTACATGGTGACCAGCTCTACTGTCTACTATTTTACATTAGAACCCGCCTTACTAAAATGAACCTCATCTGCTCTACACCTGTAATAAAAACATACAGGGCAACATTAACATAGCAGTTAACCCACGCTCTGAGTTAACCCGCTCTCCAGGGCTGTCTATATCCTTATGAAGCTGCTATTAGGATCCCTATACATTCACTTTCATCGCCCACAATGGACAACTGATGAATCTCAAACGTGTACCTGACTCCCACTGTAGAGAGCTCTTACCTGCCTCTAGATGAGGGGTCTTCATTTTTGAAGTGTAGTGGATGTTCCATAGACTCATCACTCATTCTAGACTCAAACCTGAAAACCAGAGAGTGTGAGCTAGACCACATCACCCAACATTATTATTTTACAAAGTTTTCATTCACATATTTAGGCACTACAGAGCAAAAGTACGGTAGAAAAAAATTGTTTATTATAGCCAAGTGGTCCACGGCCTATTAGACACATGGTGCAGGTCATTTTTATTAACTGTGTTATAATATTAACCGTGTTATAATATTATTCTATTACATTTCATAGCATTCAAGACTCATAGTAGGTATACTATTACTGGTCCACCACACTGCATATCTAAACACAGGTGGGCTATATGAACGGTGTGCGGTATTGAGTATGCTGTGACTACCGTCAGTATATCCACACAGCTGATAAACTGTTTAATAATAAATCCATGCATAGAGGAAAGACACCTCAGCAACCAGTGCACTGTAACTGTTTAAATGATATAGTAACATGCAGTTAATTGGCTATTAAGCACAGTGTACCATTATCTTATTTCTGGTTAATTATTCAGCTCCTTGCTAATTTAATTAATGTTAAATAAAATATCAGTACAGTTCTAGTAGTAACGCTCCTGTCTAACTTATTTACTGGTGATTGACTGGTATTTTATTACTGTCAGCATCACATATGCACAACCAGAAGACATGTGTAGCTGTTTCTGGGTTGTAAACAAACAAAAGCAGTATTGCAGTTTGACTATCATGACTCCCGGTTCTTCTCACAACCTCGGTTCTGATGCACCATCTCACATCAAACCACTCTAAAACATCCATACACATTCATTTTCAGGGCCCACAATGGACACAAATCTCAACCAGTAGAAAAAAAACAATAGCACAATAAACACTTGCTCTACAATAACTCCCACTGAAGAGAACTCTTACCTGAGTCTAGAGGAGGGGTCTTCATTTTTAAAGTGTGGGGCACAATCCACAGTCTCATCACACTCCCTGGCCAGTTTGATGTCTTTGTCATCTCTCTTTGCCTGAATTTGACTTTACAAAAACATATAATACCCAGTCTGTCAGTGATTTATTTATGTTTTATTTTGACTTATGTCTCTTTTTTTGTTCTTGGTGTGCTCCTATCAGGTTAAACACCCACTATTTACATTTACAACATTTAGCTGACGCTCTTATCCAGAGCAACTTACAAGATTATTTGTTTTTCAGTAGGCCAGTGCAGTGTAGTGTTAGGAGTCTTGCCCAAGGACTCTTATTGGTGTAGCTCAGACTTTACTACCTAGACTGGGATTCGAACATGGGGTGGTAGCTCTCTGGTGGGTAGCGGTGTTAACTGGTGAGCCACACCAACCACCTATTTGTGTACCTTACCTAGTCTTTAAGCTGGTCTTTTTTTATAAAACTGTTTTGTATCCATGTTGGCATCAGTGTGAATATACTGCGGTGATATGCGTTATTAAATGGTCTGTTCATCTGCAGGACTAGCTCTCACCCGGAGTGTTTCATGGTTGTCTTATCACTTTCACTAGACTGACTCATCCTGCTGATCTGGTCCTGAAAAACACACAGTTTAATCGCTGTCACTTCTCTGAAAAAAACAAAAAAAAACAGAATTGTATTTAAAATGTTTATTTGATTTATTTAAATTAAAAATGTTCACATCTCTCATTATTTTATCTGAAGTCACATGTCACATTAACACGCACATAGTACTCACACCTTGATATTGCGTGTGGACGGTACCTGATGCAGTGGAAAGGTGTGTGTAGTTGAATATGATGCTGTTAGACTGAAAGCCCTATGGTAAGTATTATTGGTAAAGGACTAAATGAAAGCAGATTTAAGTAATGTCACATGACCTGAGTACTGATTTATCCATGGTTTACAGAGTTCTGTTTCCTGGTTGGAAAGATTTTTCTTGATTTTGTAAAAAAGTCCTAAAACCCTACATATAAAAACCCTCTGTTAAAGGAGGTGTAGAAAAAGCTTCCTCACCTTTTCTCAGCCATGCGTTTGGTGTAGTAAAGGCTCTGCTCTCTTCACTGAGACAAAAGAATGACCATGTTCCTGTAAAGCCACCAAGTCACAGGTTTTACCAGAGTATTCTTTCCTCCTTCCAAAACCGGTTCAACAACCTGCTGTGACTCTGAAGGATCACCTAGCTGACAGCTTCAGTCACTGGATGAGCATTTACCCATAATGAAGCTAACCAGAAACCTGAGCAGGGGTGCAGAAACACACCAGAGGCCAGTGCAGCTGACCAGCTTTGGTCTTTCTTTCTGCAGATATCTGAAGATCATTCTTGCTACAAAGTTATTCACAACATGCGGTTCACATATGTGTAGCATCTTTATCGCCTTCATACTCAGATACAGTGGTGCATAAAAGTTTGGGAAGCCTTTCAAATTTTCTATATTTCTATCTATAAATCTTCATCAGATCACACAAGTCCTAAAAAGCTGATAAGGAGAAACCAGCTAAACAAACAACAGATATAGAGAATTATATAGGGTACAGCTCTATATTTTCGCCCTCTATGCAGGAATCTTTATTATATATCATACTATTATATGTTATCTGTTGAATACTAATGCTTAAGTAGCTGTTACAGCTATAGCCTACTTGATATCTCATTCCTCCTGCTCTAGGAGCACATCCCAGACCACATCTTGGTCTTCTCTTCTGTAATGTTCGTCTTGTGTAATGTTCATCCTAGAATTAGGGGATATCAAAAGTGCAGGCTAAAGGAGAATACACACTGACACAAGCAAACATTCACAATGCTGCTACCACTAGCTCTTTCATCAACACAGCTGTTAACAGCAGGTTCGTTTTGAATAACAGGTTTGTTGCCATGGTTCACCGACACAACAAAAAACTACCAACATTAAGTTAGTCTTTTTACACACATTAACACAGCTTCTTCAGGGTTTTATATATTAATCCACTGATCTGACAAAATTAGTTACATGACATCATCGATCACACAATGATAAAGGCAAATTCCACTGATAGTTTATTAATCATTGTGGTGGTGTAGTCGATGTCATGACGCTGCCACAAGAAATTCCGAGAGCCGCTACAGTTGAGTCAATCATCAGTATTACTGTTTGCATATTTATGCATATTGATGTTTGATGTAAATTTGAGCATACTGTTTTGAGCAACCTGAAATCCTTCAATTGTGATTTAAACAAATGCACTGATATAAACAAATACTGTGACTTATAAAGTTTCATTTATTATAAAGCAAAATTGTAGTTCAGGAATCCAGTATTAAAAAAAAAAAAAAAATCACAAACGTCCGTAAATAAAAACATGATTTCATATTTGTTTCTTTTTAACCATTGTAATTTTAGGACACAATTTAAGGACTGGTATGTAGAGGGAGTAGGGTGCTTTCTGCTCAACCAAAACTCCTATGAGGACAGCCCTTGGCTCATAAGCTGAGTGCTCTTCATGTCATTGTTTCCTTTTGGTACTTTCACTATTACTCTATGACCTGTTTGAAGGGCCACAGTGTCCGATGAGTTTGAAGAAAAAAACATTTAAGCCAGCGCTGGAAGGGAATTAACCCTAAACCTTCTACCCTGAATAGTAACAAACTGACCTCAGTCAGTAAGCATTGTACAGGTGACATTAGTGGTCAGTATGATTTGTTGTACAGTGTTTTCTTTAAAAGGCTACAGTTCCAGAGCCTTCCAGAATCCCTTAATGGGCATCACCAAGAAAGACTGCGTCAGAAAAACTCCCTAAGTTTACGAGGAAGAAAGACGGAGAGGCATGAGGTTTAAAAGGTATGAGGAACCAACAGGAATTCCCCCCAGGGACAGATCAGCTGGTGAAAATGTGGTGCTCATATGATTTAACCTATTTCTGAGCATAGCGCAGTCTTTAAAGATCTACAATAGTCTTATTAGATTAGATACTCCTAAAACACTCAGTAGGCTGTGAGAGAATTCATTCTGCAGTTTCTGGGACTGTTCTGCTCCACAGGGTGGCAGTGTTGTACGTCTGTAGATTCCAGTAGAGAAAGACAAGTTTTAGCGCCAGGACACAGCAGTCAGTCGGAGAGGGAAAACAGGAAAAGGCCTACAACAGGAAAAGACCTACAACAATCAAAGGCCTACAACAATAAAAGACCTACAACAATAAAAGTCCTACAACAATCAAAGGCCTACAACAATGAAAGACTTACAACAATAACAATACTAAAACAATAAAGCAATTAAATGAATAAAAAACAACAATGCTACAGTTACGTCTTCAGAAGGTTCATAACATTTTGTTTTAGTGACTTTTCTAAGTGAATTCTTTAAAGGAAAGATGGATGATTTTGATGAGGAACAAGCTGAAGACATCATACACAGAACAATTATACTCGTCCAGTTTGACTGTGTACACGATATATAACATACACAACCAGATAAGAACAGTGTTCACTAAGGAAGTGTGTTTTACTATTCTAAGTAACGTTATGTTTGAACATTATGTCTGAGGCAAGATTTCCATGTAGTCTCCCCAGTTAGCCTTGACAGACACTTATTCATTTCATGCACACTAGGATGGAGCAGAGAGGTGTAAGTGTCCTACTCACCACAATGCTTTTAACAGACGCTACAAGAGGAAAAGGAACGTGTTAGATTCTGACCACAAACTTAAAGCAGAGGAGTCTTTCTGTTAAACAGGAACTCGCCAGCTTGGTGGCCCCAGCGTGCTTTATAGTGTCGACTAAGAGGAGCATTTTGAGTAACTGGATTTGATTCCAGTTGAATTAGGATTTGCTGGGGTAGAAGAGTTTGTATTTGTAGATAGACATGATGCCTGAGGTGGACTGCTCCACACCAGACATTAACATGTGTGAAGAGCTCAGCAACGCCGGCACCACAGCATCAGAGTCACTGCCGGGCTGATTAGCAGGCATTGTATGCAGATCTGTGCTGGGTTTTAGTATCTCAACTCTTCTGGGTCCTAGTGCAGGGAATAACACAGTTAATACATTTGTTATGTTTCAGACACGTCCCTATACCACTAGCATATAACTTAACCCAAGTGTTTAGTTTAGGCAAAGCGTTTAAGATTTTATTTATAGATCTAAAACTTAACTATTTTAAGTTCAGTTCAAAAGTTAAAAAAAAAATTCAGATCTTAGATATTTACAATGAGTATGTTATGATCTATTCAAACTATTTAACTGATATATATATATATATATATACACACATATATATATATATATATATATATATATCAGTTAAATATTATATATATATATATATATAATAATGAGCTAAATATATAGAAAAATAATTATATGATACTTTCTACTGGACGTCTACTGTCTTAAACCCTAATCCTTAAATACTTAAGACCATACTCCTTAACACCATGCTTTCATTGTTTTGTGTTTTTAAATATTTGTATTTCTTTTAAAGTAAAGTTTAAAGATTTAGACTGCATTCTTTTCCACAGGGTCCGTAGCATACTTGAGCATGGGATGTCAGTTAGGGGAACTGCAGTTGACTAGGCCCTTCAAAACATCCTACAGCATCGTACACACGTCTTCAAGAGACATGCAATAGCTGATGGGTAAGCTTTCCTGCAACTTCCTGTGAGGTGCTAAACTGCTATTCACTGCTCCCTATGCAGACTTAAGTTCCCTACCAATGCTGAGTTTTCACACCCTTAGATATATGACTACCCTGTGCATTCCTCTGTGCAGGAGGCTACAGGTATGACTGGAATGCACCTTTAGTTATCATAAGCTTAATATTTAAGATAAGATAACACTTTATTGGTCCCGAAGGAAATTGCAGTGTCACAGTTCTGTACATATTGCACAAGTAAGACATACATTATTACAATAAAAGGGCAGAGGTTACAGAAGAGCTATCAATCACAAAATGACATAAATTAAAATAACAGAGTCGATGTGCATATAAAAGTGTTCTATGGAGCATGTACATACATTAATCAGAATAAATAAATAGAGCTGAATTAAGGAGATTTATCTATATACATAAATGTGCATGTATAAGACATTGCCTATAACATAGAAAAGCATGTACAGACATTAACAGAGCAGCAAAAGTAATATTACACTTAGAGATGTGAGGTAGTAAGGATTATATATAAAGTGACGATTGGCAGGTCAGATAAAATAACAGTCCAGATTAGAGCAGTGCAGCAGAGTTTAAAAACTGGGCATGTACCAGTATGATGGAGCAGGAGATCGGTGGTGTTCCTGCTATAGGGAGACTCGTTGTAGAGTCTTATCGCGGTAGGGAGAAAGGATCTCACACGGCGCTCTTTAGCACAGCGCGGAACCGCTGAACATGTGGCTAAGACAGCTGCCCTGTGCTAAAGAGCGACGTGTGAGATCCTTTCTCCCTACCGCGATTTAATTAAAAAATCTACAGAAACACAAAAGCCTCAAAACCACGTACCACTGAACTGTATAAACTGTGCTTGACTGGAGAATGCACCTCTATTCATGGTGTACTATTTGGGTATACTACTAAGTACAGCTGGATGCTGTTTTGGAAAGAACAGTCAAAAAGTCTGAATCCACAAGCAGAACCTTATTATAACCACACCCCTCCAGTTTAGAACAGGCAGGGACACTGCACCCCTGTCTCTCGTGTCCGCATCGTCAATTTACATCCCTTTTTTTAAAATAAATGTGTTTAATGAAAATATTATGGTTTAATGTGTGTACAACTGTGACTGACTGGCGTTTTGAGTCAGCTAATCAAAATTAAATTATTACTATGGAAACTTCGGTAATGTCTGGTAAAGTCTGTAAAACTTTGGAGAGAGATAATCAAACCCCAGGGCTGCATTTGTGGTGTCCTAAGACCAGCTAACTGGTGATATTAAGAAACTGGAACATATAGTGTATCATAGGTATACTATTCGTACAGCTGTGTCACTATCCATGTAAGGAGCCCAGTCATTACCCTGTGATGTCTTCCATTAGTTCGCCATCACCAGTGATGAAGAGGAGTCAAAGAAAGGGATGCAAACGTGTAAGATGTTACATGGGGAGTACAGGTCGAGGGTTGTGTCTGTAGCATGACTTCAGCCAGTCTGAACCGTATGCAGGAATTCTGGCCTGCTCCCATTTGGGAAGAATATTCTTTGTTTAGACTTTCTGGCTGTGACTAATGTCGCTATCTGCCACTGTCGGTCTTTCTGTTGTTTCACTTTCACTGTTGCCCTTTCCCTTGCCGTGTCAATCAATCAATCAATCAATCAATCAATCAATCAATCAATATTTATGTGTATAGCCTTCTTTACAACTAATGTTGTCTCATAGCAGCTTCACAGAAACGCAGTTTATATAAAGGAAACACAGACATGCACATATATGTATATAAGTAATAGTATATATTAGTAGGGTGGAGTCGGCTAAAATGGCCACATTTTGGCAAATGACTTAAAAGATCATCAAATAACTATGTATGATTGTGAAATGATTATGATGTGTTTAGAAAATGTGAAAAAGTTGAATTGTTTTGGATTTATGTGAGTTAAGAGAATCAGTAGGTTCCCTCTTCAGCTACAACACAACGTTCAGGTAAGATGGGCCAGCTGTTCAGTTAAAATTGACCAATATAAAGAGTAATTCCAGCTGAAATCATTTTCATATTAACAGTAAATTCACAATAACTAGTCTGTCTTTAGGGTGCCATAGCAACAACACAGTAAACATACACCAATCAGGCATAATATCAGCACCTCAATGTATTTATACGCTTTATCAATGTTATTAACTCCACTTACCACATAGGTGCACCTTGTAGTTCTACAATTCCAGACCAGTCCATCTGTGTCTCTGTATACTGTACTACCCTGTTCTTCAATGGTCAAGACCCCCACAGGACCACCACAGAACAGGTACTGTGTGGGTGGTGTATCATTCACAGCCCTGCAGTGACACTCACTGTGGTGGTGGTTTAGTGTGTTCTGATCATCAAAGAATACATGATAAACTGGATAAAGAGTGTAGATACAAGGAAGTGGTCTGAAAAACTGTGGCCCATCTTAGCATGCTGGTTACGCTAAACTGGGTCAGTACCTAAAACGACTTGTTTTGTTTTAGTAGATCCTCCTTAGTAGAGGAACTTTAGTAGATCCTCCTTTAACAAGATTCCCAGTCCCTGTACTGGCCACACAGCCCCACAGGATGATGGAACCACCACCAGATTTTACTCTAGGTAGCAGGTGTTTTTCTTGGAGTGCTGTGTTCTTTTTCCTCCATGCATAACGGCCCTTGTTATAATAACACAGCACCTTATTCCAAAATGAAGCTGGCTTGTCCAAATGTGCTTTAGCATACCTCAAGCGGCTCTGTTTGTGATGTGGGTGGAGAAAAGGCTTCCTCTGCATCACTCTCCCATACAGCATCTCCTTGTGTAAAGTGCGCCGAATAGTTGAATGATGCACAGTGACTCCATCAGCAGCAAGATCATGTTGTAGGTCTGTGGGGCTGGTCTGTGGGTTGACTCTGACTGTTCTCAACATCCTTCGCTTCTGTTTATTCCAGATTTTTCTTGGTCTGCCACTTCGAGTCTTGACTTGAACGGTGGCTGTGGTCTTCCAGTTTCTCACAATGTTTCTCACAGTGGAGACTGAAAGCTGAAATCTCTGAGATAGCTTTCTGTATCCTTCCCCTAAACCATGATGGTGAACAATCTTTGTTTTCAGGTCGTTTGAAAGTTGTTTTGAGACTCCCATGCTGCGACTCTTCAGAGAAGATGCAAAGAGGAGAAAAACTTACAATTGCCCCCCTTAAATACCCTTTCTCATAATTGGAGTCACCTGTGTATGGAGGTCAAGGGTCACTGAACTTACCAAACCAAATTTGAGTTCCAATAATTAGTTCTAAAGGTTTTGAAATCAATGAAATGACACCAGTGCCCAAATTTATGCACCTGCCTACTTTTTTTTTTAACCAATTATTGCACACTTTCTGTAAATCATATAATACAATACCCCAAAACGGATAGAAAGGGAAACAAAACAAAACGCTGAAAGCCTGTTCCGTGCTCGGGAACGTAGAGACCAAAAACAAACGACCACTTCACTCCAAAGACCTGACTAAATGGGAGAAATCAGAAGACCTTTTCTTCTATAGTTTTAAAAGATAAGCTATAAAACTATATACACAAGCTTCTTTCATGAATTCCACTGAATACATTTTTTAAATGATTCCATGAATTTATAAATTTAAATTTTAACCAAGGCTACACCAGTTTTGTTTTATTTTGTGCTCTTATTGTGTTTGACATGCTGAATTTGAATAGACTGGTCTATAAGGATCCACATTTTACACAGAGTTGTACAAAAACCAAGCCATTAAGTCCAAGAAATCATCTGCGTGTTTGAGTCACAGATTCACAGTCTAACCAGGTTCAGTATTTTAAAACATGACAGCACAAAATATCTGTGTCATTTGTAATCCAGACAAATCGGATGACTTTTAAGAGGTTTGGATTCTTTTGCAAGGCACTGCGTGTCCTGTATCCGATAAAATGACTGTACCAGATAAAGTGACATGTTCTACATATGCATTATGCAATATGTTACAGTAGGAGGTGTGTTCTTCCTGCTTTGCTTGTTCTTTCCCTTTTGTCAAGTGTTTGGTGTGCAGGACTGTCCAAGCGGAGGAGCCACCTAATTGATGATCCAGGTACAGGCACCCTCTTAGTCTCATCTATGCGCTCAGACCTAATGCATGCTGGTGAAGACTTACAGGAAACGTTTGTCCTCTGTCATCGCCAACAAAGGTTATGTTACAAAGTATTGAGTTTAACTTTTGTTATTGACCAAATACTTATTTTCCACCATAATTTACAAATAAATTCTTTAAAAATCCTACAATGTGATTTCCTGGATTTCTTTGTCTCATTTTCTCATTTGTCTCTCACAGTTGAATGTACCCATGATAAAAATTACAGACCTCTCTCATCTTTCTAAGTAGGAGAACTTGCACAATCAGTGGTTGACTAAATACTTTTTTGCCCCACTGTACCTTTAAATACATACATGTCATTGCAATTACAAGTCGAGGTAGTGAAGTAGAGGACAAGGCCTTTTTGTTTTGGGAGGATCCTTTTTCTCATCAAGAGACTCTGCAGCACTCACCTTAAAGGCCTATCATCCACACAGGGATCATCAGCGAGATCTGCACCAGCACAAACATTTTGCTTTATTAGCATTAAAGGATGACCTCACATCAATGCTCTAGGCACAGTCTAATACAGGCATGTTAAAGTTTACATGGGTTTTAAAAACCCTCTTTAATGATCAGAAAAAATCCAAAAGAATGTATGCATGGAATCTGGAGAAACTTTGTAAATGTAATCTTAGAGCATCATGACTGAGTAGTCAACGCGTCTGTGTAACCACTGGCATACACGCTCCTGAAACATATAATACATATTTCTAGTGCAGAGGTGTTTCTTAGTTGTTAAAATAGAATATGAACTCTGGGGGTGCTGGCTTGGTAGGTCTTCGAAACAGGAGGCTCCGATCAGAGAGCAGGGCTCAGAGAGATGTTCATCCAAGGTATCTTTAATAGTCAATTTGGTGTTGGGTACAATGAACTGGTATATTGACTTGGCTGGTATGTGAGTGGAGTATGTCTGGTTTTGGGTGTGTGTGTGTGACTGTAAACACAAAGAGAAATAAATGACAATGTATATTAACGGTGTTTGGCTAATACATATAAAGGTGTCTGAGACTCATATTTTTGAAGTTAAGTGTCTAGGTAGTCAAACAGTGCAAAATATCAACACTGGATAAACAAACATACATAACACCATTCACTTAAACTCCAGTAGCTTGCTCTCATTAGATATGCTAACTACTTGAATTCGGTATTAGCATTTAGCTTGGAGAAAATGTATGAATTAGCTAACCTAGCATCACCATATGAACGCATCTACAAATATGATTCAACAGTTATAGTTAACAACAAACTTACTTTGGTCAAATTGATGCACACAAATTATGGTCTACTGTGCATTTCACCACCAAACGAACAGTGCATCTGCTTCCAGCTCCAGTCACTGCACCAGTGAACTAAGGAAGAGCGACAGGGACCAAATACTAACTACCCAAGAAACGATCATCAAACTACATTTACATTTACATTTAAGGCATTTAGCACACGCTCTTTTCCAGAGCGACTTTCAACCGTGCTTAGTGTTCTGTTGGATAATATTCCAGTTAGTAGAGGAAGTTTAGAGCCTAAAACTCACCATGAGCTCAGACACTGCCCAAACAGGGGGTCAGTGCTGGTACCTAGAGAAAGGTCATTATAAGTGCAACACAATACACATTACTCAAACTATAGCATCTAGAAATAGGGGGCCCCATCTAGTGGGCATCCCGTGAACTACAGCTTACTGAAAGAGAGACTTTCCTACAGTTGTAATCAGGAACTAATTCTTTAACGAATTCCCTGAATAATAACTGTCCATCAATAGTTTGCAATTAATTGTTATCCAACAAGTCTAAAACCAAGGATACACCCAATCAAAAATACTGGATTTTTCATCTTGTGTGTTGCTACACTGCCTTTTTCCTCAGTTTACTCTTAAATGACAGGTCACGGTATATTAGCTGCTAGAGACCACCTACCAGAGACCGCTGTGCTCAGAAACTGATACTGGCATTCACTAATAAATAGGGCCCTTGGTTTGATCCAAGCTGTTATGTGTTTTGTAATGATGTGCACTTTTTAGCCCCCAAAACAGACGGGTTGGTTCCATATTAGAGGAGCAACATATCCAGACACCACGGCTGCATCCAGAAACTGAAATAGCTACGTCCTTTTCCTACTGATTCTCTTCTCCACCTTGACCTGGAATCTGATTTCATGATGCCATCTTACTGGCTGCTTGAATACTAGAGAAGATGACAGAGGTAATTTAAAATAGGTGATGAAAAAATGAGAGGCTTCCTTTCTGTGATAGGTTCTGTTCATCAGTAGTCAGATTTAATAAAGTTGAAAGCTGTCCCATTTGTCCAATTTCTGCATGCTCGTCCTGCTTCTTTCCTCTCCTCCATGCCTTGACATTCTTCTAGGTTTGGAGAGGAGCAGTGGGAATGTATAGCGAGGACAGGAGTAGTAGCAAAAGCTACTGGACAAAGCCCATGACTAATAAGGAAATCAAGGCTGTTTAACTTAGTCTTCTCCAGATCTTTCCCAGACAGACATGGACACATTCACCCTATATAAAAAAAAAACAATACAACGAAATGAAATAACAGAGCACTGAATGACCCGTTTCAGCAACCGCTATCGCATCTCTGCAGCAGTAGAGGGTATTCTCCCCAAACTAGCATTATATCCTGTGGGAGGGTACTAAATTCACAGGCTCCATGTTTTGTGTCATTTTCAAAAAAGATACAAGCAAAGAGAAGCAAACAATCAAATATGAGGGTGGGTCAAACTGGACCATAGGGTCCATGTTAACCTCCTGCACACAGCACAATCTGTTTTAGTCCTTTCAATCCTTGGTAATGTGTGATGTGTTAGCCAGCATAGGTTTCTGGAATAAGTCTCCACTGTCTAAATCCAAAATTAATTTAAATCATACATGGATACATATTATATTGTATTATATTCATAATTCAATATTCATTCATAATAATATTTATCACCCACCTTTTACAAATGTACAAAATATGAATGACTTACAATAGTTCCTGTAGTCTGTAATGTTTATCGTCTCTGAGATCAGAAAGCAGCTTCACTCCTGAATCCTCTAGTTTATTTTCAGACAGATCCAGAGCTCTCAGGTGTGAGGGGTTTGATTTCAAAGCTGAGACAAGAGCAGCACAGCCTTCATTTGTGATATTACACTTATTCAACCTGGAGAGAGAAGAATGAATTTACTGAATACACTGACAAGATGTGAACCCCGTGGAATGGCCTAGTTTTCTTAATTGGTCGTAGCTTTCAGGTGGTCAAAAAAGGGCACAATCGCAATGTGCTCTAGCTAAAACCACACAAACAATTCAAATCTTTTCTGCCCTTGCTAATTACATTAATGACAGTGATGGTGGAATAAAGTTAGAACACCCCGGCATTTAAGACCTAGTCAAACTTCCACTGGTGATAATAATCAAGCACTTCTGGTAGCTGCAGATCAGACCTGTTCACGAGAAATACTGGACCATCATTGGACCAATACAGCTTTACATAACTGTAAATCATGTAGATTATGCTAGAAATTATAAATATACAGTTGTACTACAGATAATTGTTTGTTCCTACTAAGTGAACTGAAAAAAATGCAAATTAATGTTTATTGTTGTTTTTCTCAGGAATATATGCTTACTGTGGAATGTAATGTTACAGTCAAACTCAAGAACAAATGAGTTATGGTATGAGTATGAGTAGGAGTGGTATGAGTAACAGGGTTGTACTGGTTAGAGTGACATACTCAACCAAGACGAGAGAAGGCTCGCTTTGGATCTGCCCATGGTGTTAAATGACTTAATGATGTCATTAATTCTGTGTTTTTTCTTTACCATGCTAAAGAGGTTTCGTTAACAGGCTTGCATGGATGGTGTGGGACACAACTTTAACCACACCATACTATAAAGGTACATTCCTTATTGAAACCCCTATATTTGATATAAAAGTAATCCAGAAGGTGGGACAAGGGACTAAAATAACACACAGGTAGGGCCGAACAGCTACTTCATAGTTATTTACATACATATATATATTTCAATTTATTTATTATTTTATTTACTTAAATGTAAAGAACATTCTTAATCCCAGTGTTGTGTGTAACACCACAACAAGTACAACACTCTGTACTTGTTGATAATACTGTAGGTGGTGAGGATTTTTAAAGTGTTTTATTGTAGGATACCACACAAAATGTTCAAAGGTTTGGAATGTAAAATAACAATTAGATCACATAACGATAAAGCCTGAAAACAAAAAAAAACAAAACATGAATTTAAAGTAATTTAAAGAATGTAAACACAGTATGACAAGAAGAGAGAGATCAATAAATGCCCACTTTAGGATATGTAAGCCTTACTGAGGAGCAGGTGAGTAATTCTCCAAGTGATCTCACCTTAGTTTCTCAAGTGTACAGAGAGGATTTTTCAGTACAGCAGAGAGAAGCTTCACTCCTGAATCTTCAAGTTCATTCCAACTTAGATCCAGTTCTCTCAGGTGTGAAGTTTTCAGAGCTAGAGCCAGTGCAGCACAACCTTCATCTTTGATATTACAATTACACAACCTACAAAAAGAACAAGACACAATGATAAGCATGAATGAGCATTAAACTCTTTGTTCACTTTCCTACCAAGGGATACAGAAAGTTGGATCTGACTCTGTTCTATCCAGGTAGCCTACCGAGCACCATAGTCAGACCCTTGTCATCTTGGGACTTATACACCACAATTCACTACTGGCTACACTTTCTGTGTATGCTTCTCTGTTGTATTCTCTTTACTAGCTTCCTGAAGCTGCCACATTAAATTCAAAACCCTAATAAGTGACTATAAAGCTAGTAATGCACTTGGCCCTTCCTACCCGACCTGCCATTTCTCTAAATGAATGAACCTCTCTGTATATATGCCCAGGTGGTGGAATAAACTTCCCTTCTGCTCAGTAGATAGATACCTGGAAAAAAGGCCAGTGCTAATACCTAGAGACAATACACAGACACATATAAAGCATAAGTGCACTACCTAGCAACCCCAACTCAGCACTCAAACTTAGAGAGAACCTAGATTATGGTCAGTATCAGTGCCAAAACAAAATATTTCAATATATACATCTTATATACATCAGTTAGTGCCCACTTTTAAACCTGCACTGAATTATATCTTTGTATCTAGGTACCAGCACAGACCTCTGTTTAAGACAATGTTGTCAATAATCAACAGTCAGTAGCCTTTCAGCAAAAGGATAGTGGCATGCCAACTCACATATTGCCTGTCAAGGCATATCATTGGTTTTCCTGAAAGAACAATCTAAATCTTTATGTTTAATTGCTGTTGAATTAATGAATTGACCAATAAACACTTTTGTAAGTGTCTGTAAGTGTCTGTAAGTGTTATGACTGAATTAATAGCTTCCTATGTCTCTTTCTACACCAGTGTCACAGTATTATGCAGATTTCAGGTACAACTGTCCAATTTCTGCATAATCTCAGTATTATCATAAGCAGTTTAACTGAGAACTAGGTCATGTTTGAAAATATAATCATACCTTAGTGACTCCAGTTTACAATGAGGATTCCCCAGTGCGGGTGAAAGCAGCTTCACTCCTGAATCTGCTAGTTTATTCTCAGACAGATTCAGTTCTTTAAGGTGTGAGGGGTTTTCATTCAGAGCTAAACTTATAGAAGCACAGCCTTCATCTGATATACAACAATCCAATAACCTGCAGAGAAAATATTGACAACCTCTTCAGTCTCTCAGTTTTCAAACAGCTCGGTCAAGCATGACATTTATTCCAAAAATCAGCAATCCGTCTTCATGCATAACTAAAATACTTAATAACTATTAATAATAACTAATAAATAACAAATAAAATACGGACAATAAATACACAGATTTACTTAAAGATCCAGCACAAATAAGTTTAGTTTCTGTCAAAACTTTCAGAAAAACTTTATTTCCTTTTGATCTCTTCGGTGTGCATGAACAGTTAAAACAACGTCTTCAGAATTAAAGCCCAGTAATCACACTAAACAAACAAAAGAAATGATGTTCAATCAGCTGAAGAGATAACTAGAAGGGCCTCTGTCAAGATCTATTCATTTGTAGTGACGTAAAAAACAGAATATGCACACTGGAGCTAAGGTCTCTCCACCAAGCTTAGTGTAAGAGGGGGACCAGAGGTAACCAGGTCTTATGTGATGAGATTAACATACCACAGTGTCTCAATTTTACAGAGAGGATGCTCTAGTGCAGGTGTGAGCAGCTTTACTCCTGAATTTTCTAGTTTGTTTTTGGACAGATCCAGCACTCTCAGGTGTGAGGGGTTTGATGTCAGAGCTGAAGCCAGAGCAGCACAGCCTTCATCTGTGATTTTACAGTCCCACAGCCTGCAGAGAGAACAATGACATCATAGAGTTTGTTTCTCATCAAAGAATCCCTGTAAACTTTAGTTTCCTTTATATGAATAAAACATATCAGTTTTACTCATGTATTAAATGGATGTAATAGAGACACACTATTGTGACTCTCAGAGTAATGATCTTACCTCAGTCTCTCCAGTTTACAGTCAGGTTTCTCTAGTACAGATGAGAGACACTTTACACCAGAGTCTTCAAATTCATTCCAGGACATATCCAGCTCCATCAGGTGTGAATGGTTTGACTTCAGGGCCAAAGACAGAGCCAAGCAGCCTTCATATTTGATTTTACAGTTACACAACCTGCGGAGTGAACAAAAACATGTTTTTTTTGTAATTTATGTTATCTGTACTTAGTTTGATTAATGTTTTGGCCAGAATACCAAAGGAATCTAAAAGTAATATAAAATACCTCATCTGGGGATCTGAGAAATGATATGTACAGCTGTTTAATTAGGCAGTAAGTATTATTATTATTATCATTATTATTATTATGTATAAAAAAGATAAAATAAAAAGAATAATACAAATAATAATAATAGCATAATAATAAATATAAATAAATAATACATTCTGGTTTGATGTGAGTGCATTTGCTAGCTTAACCATTTCCAAACGTTGGGAGATTTTCCAAAAGAAATCTAGTATTTATAGTTAACATACAATACTTACATTAGCCAAAATAATATTGAATTAAATCAGGTGTACAGCTGATGGAATTAAATAAGGCAGTCTTTAGCGTATCAGTGGCTTAGTGCTTTTTAGCTTGACTTGACAATGTTTTTGGTTTAGATCTTGACATTAGCTTTAGAGCCTTATATATCTTTAAAAAATCATAAAAAGCCAAAAGTAATTAATAGTGAATGTACAGACAGAGTTTAAGATGATTCATAGATAGCACATTTGCATACATAATTGTGGATACATTCACAAAACAAAACATAAACAAGAACGAGACTTAAAAATGGACATGTAGGAATAATCGTACCTAAGTGTCTCCAGTTTACAGTGAGGATTCTTCAGCCCACCAGAGAGCAGCTTCACTCCTGAATCTCCTAGATCATTCTCAGATAGATCTAGCTCTTTCAGATTAGAGAACTCTGAGCTAAGCACTGGGGCCAGAACCTTACAGCTTTTGTTTTTCAGACTGCAGTTATAAAAACTGAAAAAGATTAAGTTTAGATTAAGACACACTTGCAATTTTTATTTCTACATATAAGTCTAATTACTTATTGATTAGATGTACAGATACACCAATTAAAAGCATTAGAACATACTAGATTGTGCTTTATTGTATGAGGTGTGTGTACTGAACATAGACAACAGATTTAGAATCTAAAAACACATTTGATTTAACAGTGATGCTTTAAAACATTTTTTATTTTTTATTAGAACAGTGAAGAGATGTTTTTATTGTCAAAATAAAGCTCCAAAATATTTACATTAGAAACAATACAAATTCTAAACAAATACAAAACCAGAGCAGACATAGTTATCTGCCATCTGTAGAAATGAATCATTTACTGTAATAAAAAACTAAAATATTCCTGACACTTTCTCAGCACTTAATAAAAAATATGCTCAACATAAATATAATGTGACTACCCAAGGCTTTATAAATGGAATATTAACATTCAGTATAAAAAAAAACAAGCTTTAGCTAATTTCTTTCAGTTTCCATTTTTGTTATAGGGTTTTAACAAAAGCTTCATCGTCTATGTATCTCATGTGTCAGAATGAAAGTATTCAGCATTACTCACTCAGCTTTTCTGGAGGCTGCAACAACAGGTAGAAGCTTTAGAAGGACCTCCTCTGATCTGCTGTATGAGTCGATGTATTTACTCAGGGTAAATACATCTATCTCCTGTGATGATGTCATTAGCACAAAGACCACAGCTGACCACTGTGACTGGGAGAGTGTGCTGCTTTGGAGATTTCCAGACTGCAGGTAAAGTTGAACTTCTTCAACCAGAGAGTGATCGCCTAGCTCATTTAGACAGTGGAACAGATTGATGGATTTCTCTGTAGAGGGATTCTCTCTGATCTTCTTCCTGATGTACCGAACTGTTTCCTCATTACTGTAAGAGCTGCTTCCTGTCTGTGTGATGAAGTTTTGTAGGAGCATCTGATTGGACTCCAGTGAGAGACCCAGAAGAAAGCGAAGGAACAGGTCCAGATGTCCGTTCTTACTCTGTAAGGCCTGATCCACGGAGTTCTTGTGAAGATCCGAGATGCTTTTTTTTAGGCAGTTCTGTTTAGAGGACAGACGTTGTTTAAGGTCCATGAAGGTCATGTGGGTATACAGAGCTGCCAGGTGTTCCTGAACACTCAGGTGAACAAAGCAGTACACCTTACTCTGGAGCAGCCCAGATTCCTCTCTGAAGATCTGTGTACACACACCTGAGTACACTGATGCTTCTTGAACGTGGATTCCACACTCTCTCAGATCTTCCTCATAGAAGATCAGGTTTCCTCTCATCAGCTGCTGGAAGGCCAGGTGTCCCAGTTTGAGAAGTATCTCTTCATCTGTGTTCTGGATCTGTGTGTACTTCTCTCTTATGATCTGTGTCTGAATGATGAGGAAGTGTGTGTACATCTGAGTCAGAGTTTTGGGGATCTCTCCACTCCCTGCCTCACCCAACACTCTCTCTAGAACAGTGGCTGAGATCCAGCAGAACACAGGTATGTGGCACATGATGTAGAGGCTCCTAGATGTCTTTAGGTGCGAGGTGACACTATTGGCCAGGTCCTCATCACTGATTCTCCTCCTGAAGTACTCCTCCTTCTGTGGGTCGGTAAAGCCTCGTACTTCTGTCACTCGATCCACATACTCGGAGGGGATCTGATCAGCTGCTGCAGGTCGGGAGGTTATCCAGATGAGAGCAGAGGGAAGTAGATTCCCCTTGATCAGGTTTATCAGCAGTACGTCCACTGAAGCTGATACAGTCACATCACACACCCTCTCAGAGCTCTGAAAATCTAGAGGTAAACGACACTCGTCTAAACCATCCAATATGAAGAGAGCTTTGTGCAGGCTGGACGTTTCTATTCCTGTCTCCTGAACACATTTATGAAGAAGGTCCAGCAGACTGAGTTTTTGGGCGGTCATCAAGTTCAGTTCTCTGAAAGGAAATGGAAATATGAACTGGAGATCCTGATTGGCTTTATCTTCAGCCCAGTCCAGAATGAACTTCTGCACAGAGACTGTTTTCCCAATTCCAGAAATTCCCTTTGTCAGTACAGTTCTGATGGGCTTGTCTTGTTCAGATAAGGGCTTAAAGATGTCACTGCATTTAACTGACGTTTCCACAGTTGTTGACTTTCTGGGTGCTGCCTCGATCTGTCGTACCTCATGTTCATTACTGATCCCGCCACTGACTCCCTCTGTGATGTGGAGCTCTGTGTAGATTTCGTTGAGAGGTGCTTGGCTTTTCTGGTTCGTTATAACCTCTTCTAAGCACTGAAACCTCTTTTTAAGATTTATTTTCAGGTATGTCTGGATTTGAGCTCCAGCAGGTAAAGGATCAGGCCTATACAATAAAAATAAGAAGAAATGTGGTAAGGTACACACTTCCTGGAAATAAACTATACCCTACCAAGTCTGTTCACTATCACTACATAAAACCAGCAATAATCATTCACAATAATCACAATCAGTTCTGTTTGGTGAAAAGAAGTAAAGAGTCATTAAAAGTCCTAAGGATAAGATCAGGGTCCAGTTGGGAATGGGTATTTATTTACTGTACACGTTCTCAAAAAGATATTTTTTCTTAATCTGGTCATAGTGAACTCACTTGATGTCATAAATGTCAAATCTCAAACCATATAACATTTTTGCTTCTCAACCTATATTCCTCATATATTCCTCACAGTTCTGTCTGCTTTAAATAAGATCACAGTGCATATGTAGGTTTATAACAGTGCACAAGCTTTTCTACCTTTTTATATATTCACTCATCTGCATTAGTCATTGATGCATGACTAAAGCAGTTTCTATGTCATCTCAGAGAGCAATTCATTTTACCATGTTAAGTTCATATTTAGACTTTTTTTTCAGAAAGATAAAGCGGTCTAGAAGATAACTGAGTGATAACTGAAGTGATAGTGGGTGGAATGTTACCTTCTCTCTGCAGCGCCAATCTCCCGTTTGTTTCCTCCACTGTGGAAATGACAAGATTGTCTATGCTGAGAATATTTCCTTCCATTTCTTTAAACATTATGTGGAACATTCCATAAAATGATGTGGCATTTTGCCGACCTGCCTACCTGCTGTAATTAATTTAAAGTTTTCTGATTCAGTTTAATGTCCATATTCACTGTAGAAGAAATAAAACCTTGTATTCTTACTTCACTTTAAGAGTAAAGCACACACACATATTCAGTGTTGTCCTTATTGCTTCTTTCATATTTCATGTAGCTTTAATAAACATTTAAAGGTTTTCTTTTGTAGAGCTTGTAGGACAGCATGAATGGTACCTAACTACTTTAATAATAGACCGACTCAGCTCTAGCATAAGGAGTAAACTGCAATACAGATTTGTGTTATTTAGTTAAACACCTCCAAGCAGTACATGCTTCTGTTGTCTTTTTGACACCCACTGTGTGGTCAAAAAATGGAGACCACAAAACAAATCTGTGATTTTGTTCATTTCTGGATTAATTTACATTAGCATTCAACAACACAGTACACAGTTTTACCGCAAATTATTCTTGGAATAAAATGCACCTTATTGCACAAAGCCTTGGCCTGTATTCAGATGAGGGGTCTCCACTTTTGAAGTGTAAAGCATCATCCATATACTCATCGCTCTCCATGGAGAGACAGCTGGGTTCTGGAGAGTCTGATATCTCTGTCTGGATTTTACTTAGAATAAAAATATTGATTTAAAAACAGATTTAATTATTATTTATTACAGTATTCTCACTAACATATGTAAGCACTACAGGTCACATTTCCTCAATAAATAGGTTTTATTAAGATTACTAGATGATCCTTAATGAACAAAAGCTTGTGTTTTTAGTTATGGTGGACACCTGACGAATATGTTATTTAAATACAGAACATAACACATCCCACATGTAAAAGTGAACTACAGCATGTCCCTGGTATTATTACTGGTCCACTATATGAGATATGCAACCTACAGTGCCCTCCATAATTATTGGCACCCCTGGTTAAGATGTGTTCTTTAGCTTCTCATAAATTGAGTTTTTTTCAAAATAACATAGGACCACGATGGAAAAAAAGAGTAAAATCCAACCTTTAACTTCAGCTCACCCCTCAGGTTTTCAATGGGGTTGAAGTCTGGGGACTGAGATGGCCATGGGAGGAGCTTGATTCTGTGTGTGGTGAACCATTTCTGTGTAGATTTGGCCATATGTTTAGGGTCATTATCTTGCTGAAAGACCCAGTGACGACCCATCTTCAGCTTTCGGGCAGAAGCCACCAGATTTTGTTTTAAAATGTCCTGGTATTTCAGAGCATTCATGATGCCATGCACCCTAACAAGGTTCCCAGGGCCTTTGGAAGAGAAACAGGCCCACAGCATCACTGATCCTCCCCCGTATTTCACAGTGGGCATGAGGTGCTTTTCTGCATACTCAACTCTTGTGTTACGCCAGACCCACTTAGAGCATTTGTTGCCAAAAAGCTCTATCTTTGTTTCATCTGACCAAAGCACACGGTCCCAGTTGAAGTCCCAGTACCGCTTAGCAAACTCCAAACGTTTGCGTTTATGATTGTGAGTGAGAAAAGGTTTTTTCCGTGCATGCCTCCCAAACAGCTTGTTGGCATGTAGATAGCGCCTGATGGTTGTTTTGGAGACTTTGTGACCCCAAGAAGCTACCATTTGTAGCAATTCTGTGACAGTGAGCTTTGGAGAACTTTTTATTTCTCTTATCATCCTCCTCACTGTGCGTGGTGGCGTCCTCGTCCAGGCTTGTCTACCACTGTTCCAGTTGTTTTAAACTTCTTAACTTGTGAAGGTCAACACACATCTGCCTTACTTGAATGGTATGTTTCTTTGTCTTTCCCATGTTGAAGAGAAATGGCCTCTGTGTCACATCATATTTATACCCCAGGGAAACAGGAAGTTGTGAATTACTAATTAAATGTTCCTACATACTCTGATCAACTTCGTAAACTACTGTAGAAGTGACAGAAATACTTTTATTAAATTTATTTCCTAAGAATTGTTAGGGGTGCCAATAATTGTGGAACAGGTGATTTTATGAAGAATAATTATTTCTTAGTCAGGGATTTTATTTCCCCCTTAAAATTCACTTGAGTTAAAGGTTGGATTTTACTCTTTTTTTCCATCGTGGTCCTATATTATTTTGAAAAAAAAAACTCAATTTATTAGAAGCTAAAGAACACATCTTAACCAGGGGTGCCAATAATTATGGAGGGCACTGTATATGTGGGCAATATGTTGTAGTCTTTTCCCATGTGTTTGCAAACTAAACATCTTTAAAAAGTCAAACACTAAGTGGGAAAATTGGGCACTGGGTAAATTAAATGCTTTTGTTGATTTTTGCTAAATTTAATGCTTTGGAAAAAATGAAACATTGCATGTGGCTTTTGCAAAAATGACATGTGCACACATTTTGTTTTGTTTTGGCCAATAAATTACACTCAGAAAGAAACAGAAACAGAAATTCTGCTGTAACTTCTGTAGTGTGTGTTCTGTTGAGGACATGTAACCTATCTACAATACTAATAGCTTAACCAAGTCTGTTCAAACATTTGCACACAATTGTAAATATTAATTAAAAAATCTTGAACAAGCATTAAAATTGTGTTTACAGTGTTCACAAAAACAGTGGCTAGAAAACTATGGGAACAGGAATCTGATAATCTAATAAACCTCGACTGGTCTCCTCTTATAATCCAGTCTTAAGGACAAATGTTAATATAACAAATACGATTTGTCTGTGCTCCTTCTAGCGCAGGACCAACAACAATCAACACACAAGTCTCAACTCTGCAGGTAGTACCAGAGTGCACACTTTCTCAGCAATACAAAAGTACCTGACTCCCTGTAGAGAGCTGTTACCTGTGTCCTGATGAGGGGTCTTCATTGTTGAGGTGTGGTGGGTGTTCCATAGACTCAACACTCCTCACAGAGACAAACCTGAAAATCAGAGAGTGTGAGCTGTCTGCATGTAATTCAATTTGAAAAGCAAGACCACATCACCCAACAGAATAACTGTGCAGTGTTTTCATCCACATACAGCATATAGGCTTTACAGAAAAAACATCAAAGCTCCATGGTGAGCAGGTCTACAGCCTACAGTTTTACATTAAGAGCCTGCTTTACTGATATTAAGCTCATCTGGTCTAGGGCTGTCTATATCCATATGAAGCTATTACCATCAATACACATTCATGTTCATGGTCCACAATGGACATCTGATGATTAAATGATGATTTTCAACAGATAGAAAAAAAACAATAGCTTCATACACATACCTGACTCCCACTGTAGAGAGCTCTTACCTGTCTCTAGATGAGGGGTCTTCAATTTCGAAGTGTAGTGGATGAGCCATAGAATCGCCACTCTTCACAGAGTCAAACCTGGAAACCAGAGAGTGTGAGCTAGACCACATCACCCAACATTATTATTCTATAGGGTTTTCATTCACATATTTGGACACTACAGAGCAAAAGTAAGTGATCCTCTGACACTTTTTCAGTTCATTTTTATGTGTTATAATATTATTCTATTACATTTCATAGCATTCAAGACTCGTAGTAGGTATACTATTACTGGTCCACCGCATTGCATATCTAAACACAGGTGGGCTATATGAACGGTGTGCGGTACTAAGTATTCTGTGACTACCGTCAGTATATCCACACAGCTGATAAACTGTTTAATAATAAATCCATGCATAGAGGAAAGACGCCTCAGCAACCAGTGCACTGTAACTGTATAAATGATATAGTAACATGCAGTTAATTGGCTATTAAGCACAGTGTGCCATTATCTTATTTATGATTAATTATTCAGCTCCTCGCTAATTTAATTAATGTTAAATAAAATATCAGTACAGTTCTAGTAGTAACGCTCCTGTCTAACTTATTTACTGGTGATTGACCGGTATTTTATTACTGTCAACATCACATATGCACAACCAGAAGACATGTGTAGCTGTTTCTGGGTTGTAAATAAACAAAAGCAGTATTGCACTTTGACTATCATGACTCCCGGTTCTTCTCACAACCTCGGTTCTGATGCACCATCTCACTGTGGAAATGACAAGATTGTCTATGCTGAGCATATTTCCTTCCATTTCTTTAAACATTATGTGGATGTGTTTTAGTTCTTGTGTACATTCACATTCTGAGAGCATGCAGCTCTTATAAACTCCTTTAATTCTTTCCTAAGTTATTAACATTCCATAAAATGATGTGGCATTTTGCCGACCTGGCTACCTGCTGTAATTAATTTAAAGTTTTCTGATTCAGTTTAATGTCCATATTCACTGTAGAAGAAACAAGTTTTTCATATTATTTTAAACATTGTATTCTTACTTCACTTTAAGAGTAAAGCACACACACATATTCAGTGTTGTCCTTATTGCTTCTTTCATATTTCATGTAGCTTTAATAAACTTTTAAAGGTTTTCTTTTGTAGAGCTTGTGGGATAGCTTAAATGGTACCTAACTACTTTAATAATAGAGCGGCTCGGCTCTATTCAACAACACAGTACACAGTTTTACCGCAAATTATTTTTGGAATAAAATGCACCTTATTGCATTTAGTCTTGTCCTGTATTTAGATGAGGGGTCTCCACTTTTGAAGTGTAGTGAATCATCCACATACTCATCGCTCCCCATGGAGAGACAGCTGGGTTCTGGAGAGTCTGATGTCTCTGTCTGGATTTTACTTAGAATAAAAATATTTATTTAAAAACAGATTTATTTATTATTTATTACGGTATTCTCACTAACATATGTAAGGGCTACAGGTCACATTTCCTTAATAAATAGGTTTTATTAAGATTGCTAGATGATCCTTAATGAACAAAGGCTTGTGTTTTTAGTTATGGTGGACTCCTAATGAGCATGTTATATAAATACAGAACATAACACATCCCACATGTAAAAGTGAACTACAGCATGTCCCTGTTATTATTACTGGTCCACTATATGAGATATGCAACCTATATGTGGGCAATATGTTGTAGTCTTTTCCCATCTGTTTGCAAACTAAACATTTCTGTAAAGTCAAACACTAAGTGGGAAAATTGGGCACTGGGTAAATTAAATGCTTTTGTTGATTTTTGCTAAATTTAAAGCTTTGGAAAAAATGAAACATTGCATGTGGCTTTTGCAAAAATGATATGGGCACACATTTTCTTTTATTTTGGCCAATAAATTACACTCAGCAGGGAAACAGAAATTCTGCTGTAACTTTTGTAGTGTGTGTTCTGTAGAGGACATGTAACCTATCTACAATACTAATAGCTTAACCAAGTCTGTTTGCACACAATTGTACATATTCATTAAAAAATCTTGAACAAGCATTAAACTTGTGTTTACAGTGTTCACAAAAACAGTGGCTGGAAAACTATAGGAACAGGAATCTGATAATCTAATAAACCTCGACTGGTCTCCTCTTATAATCCAGTCTTAAGGACAAATGTTAATATAACAAATACGATTTGTCTGTGCTCCTTCTAGCGCAGGACCAACAACAATCAACACACAAGTCTCAACTCTGCAGGTAGTACCAGAGTGCACACTTTCTCAGCAATACAAAAGTACCTGACTCCCTGTAGAGAGCTGTTACCTGTGTCCTGATGAGGGGTCTTCATTGTTGAGGTGTGGTGGGTGATCTATAGACTCAACACTCCTCACAGAGAGAAACCTGGCAACCAGAGAGTGTGAGCTGTCTGCACGTAATTCAATTTGAAAAGCAAGACCACATCACCCAACAGAATAATTGTGCAGTGTTTTCATCCACATACAGCATATAGGCTTTACAGTAAAAACATCAAAGCTCCATGGTGAGCAGGTCTACAGCCTACAGTTTTACATTAAGAGCCTGCTTTACTGATATTAAGCTCATCTGGTCTAGGGCTGTCTATATCCATATGAAGCTATTACCATCAATACACATTCATGTTCATGGTCTACAATGGACATCTGATGAATCTTAAATAATGATTTTCAACAGATAGAAAAAAAACAATAGCTTCATACTCGTACCTGACTTCCACTGTAGAGAGCTCTTACCTGTCTCTAGATGAGGGGTCTTCAATTTCGAAGTGTAGTGGATGAGCCATAGAATCGCCACTCTTCACAGAGTCAAACCTGGAAACCAGAGAGTGTGAGCTAGACCACATCACCCAACATTATTATTCTATAGGGTTTTCATTCACATATTTGGACACTACAGAGCAAAAGTAAGTGATCCTCGGACACTTTTTCAGTTCATTTTTATGTGTTATAATATTATTCTATTACATTTCATAGCATTCAAGACTCATTGTAGGTCTAATATTACTGGTCCACCGCATTGCATATCTAAACACAAGTGGGCTATATAAACGGTGTGCGGTTCTGAATATGATGTGACTAACGTCAGTATATCCACACAGCTGATAAACTGTTTAATAATAAATCCATGCATAGAGGAAAGACGCCTCAGCAACCAGTGCACTGTAACTGTATAAATGATATAGTAACATGCAGTTAATTGGCTATTAAGCACAGTGTGCCATTATCTTATTTATGATTAATTATTCAGCTCCTCGCTAATTTAATTAATGTTAAATAAAATATCAGTACAGTTCTAGTAGTAACGCTCCTGTCTAACTTATTTACTGGTGATTGACCGGTATTTTATTACTGTCAACATCACATATGCACAACCAGAAGACATGTGTAGCTGTTTCTGGGTTGTAAATAAACAAAAGCAGTATTGCACTTTGACTATCATGACTCCCGGTTCTTCTCACAACCTCGGTTCTGATGCACCATCTCACTGTGGAAATGACAAGATTGTCTATGCTGAGCATATTTCCTTCCATTTCTTTAAACATTATGTGGATGTGTTTTAGTTCTTGTGTACATTCACATTCTGAGAGCATGCAGCTCTTATAAACTCCTTTAATTCTTTCCTAAGTTATTAACATTCCATAAAATGATGTGGCATTTTGCCGACCTGGCTACCTGCTGTAATTAATTTTAAAGTTTTCTGATTCAGTTTAATGTCCATATTCACACTGTAGAAGAAACAAGTTTTTCATATTATTTTAAACATTGTATTCTTACTTCACTTTAAGAGTAAAGCACACACACATATTCAGTGTTGTCCTTATTGCTTCTTTCATATTTCATGTAGCTTTAATAAACTTTTAAAGGTTTTCTTTTGTAGAGCTTGTGGGATAGCTTAAATGGTACCTAACTACTTTAATAATAGAGCGGCTCGGCTCTATTCAACAACACAGTACACAGTTTTACCGCAAATTATTTTTGGAATAAAATGCACCTTATTGCATTTAGTCTTGTCCTGTATTTAGATGAGGGGTCTCCACTTTTGAAGTGTAGTGAATGGATCCACATACTCATGCGCTCCCCATGGAGAGACAGCTGGGTTCTGGAGAGTCTGATGTCTCTGTCTGGATTTTTACTTAGAATAAAAATATATTATTTAAAAACAGATTTATTTATTATTTATTACGGTATTCTCACTAACATATGTAAGGGCTACAGGTCACATTTCCTTAATAAATAGGTTTTATTAAGATTGCTAGATGATCCTTAATGAACAAAGGCTTGTGTTTTTAGTTATGGTGGACTCCTAATGAGCATGTTATATAAATACAGAACATAACACATCCCACATGTAAAAGTGAACTACAGCATGTCCCTGTTATTATTACTGGTCCACTATATGAGATATGCAACCTATATGTGGGCAATATGTTGTAGTCTTTTCCCATCTGTTTGCAAACTAAACATTTCTGTAAAGTCAAACACTAAGTGGGAAAATTGGGCACTGGGTAAATTAAATGCTTTTGTTGATTTTTGCTAAATTTAAAGCTTTGGAAAAAATGAAACATTGCATGTGGCTTTTGCAAAAATGATATGGGCACACATTTTGTTTTATTTTGGCCAATAAATTACACTCAGCAGGGAAACAGAAATTCTGCTGTAACTTTTGTAGTGTGTGTTCTGTAGAGGACATGTAACCTATCTACAATACTAATAGCTTAACCAAGTCTGTTTGCACACAATTGTACATATTCATTAAAAAATCTTGAACAAGCATTAAACTTGTGTTTACAGTGTTCACAAAAACAGTGGCTGGAAAACTATAGGAACAGGAATCTGATAATCTAATAAACCTCGACTGGTCTCCTCTTATAATCCAGTCTTAAGGACAAATGTTAATATAACAAATACGATTTGTCTGTGCTCCTTCTAGCGCAGGACCAACAACAATCAACACACAAGTCTCAACTCTGCAGGTAGTACCAGAGTGCACGGTGGGGGGACTTTCTCAGCAATACAAAAGTACCTGACTCCCTGTAGAGAGCTGTTACCTGTGTCCTGATGAGGGGTCTTCATTGTTGAGGTGTGGTGGGTGATCTATAGACTCAACACTCCTCACAGAGAGAAACCTGGCAACCAGAGAGTGTGAGCTGTCTGCACGTAATTCAATTTGAAAAGCAAGACCACATCACCCAACAGAATAATTGTGCAGTGTTTTCATCCACATACAGCATATAGGCTTTACAGTAAAAACATCAAAGCTCCATGGTGAGCAGGTCTACAGCCTACAGTTTTACATTAAGAGCCTGCTTTACTGATATTAAGCTCATCTGGTCTAGGGCTGTCTATATTCCTATGAAGCTATTACCATCAATACACATTCATGTTCATGGTCTACAATGGACATCTGATGAATCTTAAATAATGATTTTCAACAGATAGAAAAAAAACAATAGCTTCATACTCGTACCTGACTTCCACTGTAGAGAGCTCTTACCTGTCTCTAGATGAGGGGTCTTCAATTTCGAAGTGTAGTGGATGAGCCATAGAATCGCCACTCTTCACAGAGTCAAACCTGGAAACCAGAGAGTGTGAGCTAGACCACATCACCCAACATTATTATTCTATAGGGTTTTCATTCACATATTTGGACACTACAGAGCAAAAGTAAGTGATCCTCGGACACTTTTTCAGTTCATTTTTATGTGTTATAATATTATTCTATTACATTTCATAGCATTCAAGACTCATTGTAGGTCTAATATTACTGGTCCACCGCATTGCATATCTAAACACAAGTGGGCTATATAAACGGTGTGCGGTTCTGAATATGATGTGACTAACGTCAGTATATCCACACAGCTGATAAACTGTTTAATAATAAATCACTGCATAGAGGAAAGACACCTCAGCAACCAGTGCACTGTAACTGTAAAAATGATATAGTAACATGCAGTTAATTGGCTATCAAACCACCATTTTACCATTGTCTTATTTTGCTCTTTGTTATGTTTTGCTGTTGCCTTGGAAACAGTTTATTGCTGTTATTGTAAATGTTAAATAAAAATCAGTACAGTTTTGTAGTCAAAGTGTCTTCCTGCCGCTGATTTCTAGAGAAACTTATTTCCTGGTGATTTACTGCTATTTATTACAGTCAGGGTTGAGATTGATTGAGTACCCGCCTTACTAAAATGAACCTTATCTGCTCTACACCTGTAATAAAACATACAGGCCAACATTAACATAGCAGTTAACCCACGCTCTGAGTTAACCCGCTCTCCAGGGCTGTCTATATCCATATGAAGCTGCTATTAGGATCCCTATACATTCACTTTCATCGCCCACAATGGACAACTGATGAATCTCAAACGTGTACCTGACTCCCACTGTAGAGAGCTCTTACCTGCCTCTAGATGAGGGGTCTTCATTTTTGAAGTATAGTGGATGATCCATAGACTCATCACTCATTACAGAGTCAAACCTGGAAACCAGAGAGTGTGAGCTAGACCACATCACCCAACACTACTACCACTACAAAGTTTTCATTCACATATTTAGGCACTACAGAGCAAAAGTACGGTAGAAAAAATTTGTTTATTATAGCCAAGTGGTCCACGGCCTATTAGACACATGGTGCAGGTCATTTTTATTAACTGTGTTATAATATTAACCGTGTTGTAATATTATTCTATTACATTTCATAGCATTCAAGACTCATTGTAGGTATACTATTACTGGTCCACCACATTGCATATCTAAACACAGGTGGGCTGAACGGTGTGCGGTATTGAGTATGCTGTGACTACCGTCAGTATATCCACACAGCTGATAAACTGTTTAATAATAAATCCATGCATAGAGGAAAGACACCTCAGCAACCAGTGCACTGTAACTGTTTAAATGATATAGTAACATGCAGTTAATTGGCTATTAAGCACAGTGTACCATTATCTTATTTCTGGTTAATTATTCAGCTCCTCGCTAATTTAATTAATGTTAAATAAAATATCAGTACAGTTCTAGTAGTAACGCTCCTGTCTAACTTATTTACTGGTGATTGACTGGTATTTTATTACTGTCAGCATCACATATGCACAACCAGAAGACATGTGTAGCTGTTTCTGTGGTCTGGGTTTGTAAAAACAAACAAAAGCAGTATTGCAGTTTGACTATCATGACTCCCGGTTCTTCTCACAACCTCGGTTCTGATGCACCATCTCACATCAAACCACTCTAAAACATCCATACACATTCATTTTCAGGGCCCACAATGGACACAAATCTCAACCAGTAGAAAAAAAACAATAGCACAATAAACACTTGCTCTACAATAACTCCCACTGAAGAGAACTCCTACCTGAGTCTAGATGAGGGGTCTTCATTTTTAAAGTGTGGGGCACAATCCACAGTCTCATCACACTCCCTGGCCAGTTTGATGTCTTTTTCATCTCTCTTTGCCTGGATTTGACTTTACAAAAACATATAGTACCCAGTCCGTCAGTGATTTATTTATGTTTTATTTTGATTTATGTAGCTTTTTTTTGTTCTTTGTGTGCTCCTATCAGGTTAAACACCCACTATTTACATTTACAACATTTAGCTGACGCTCTTATCCAGAGCAACTTACAAGGTTATTTGTTTTTCAGTAGGCCAGTGCAGTGTAGTGTTAGGAGTCTTGCCCAAGGACTCTTATTGGTGTAGCTCAGACTTTACAACCTAGACTGGGATTCAAACCCCAGTCTCCTACATGGGGTGGTAGCTCTCTGGTGGGTAGCGGTGTTAACTGGTGAGCCACACCAACCACCTATTTGTGTACCTTACCTAGTCTTTAAGCTGGTCTTTTTTTATAAAACTGTTTTGTATCCATGCTGGCATCAGTGTGATTATACTGCGGTGATATGCGTTATTAAATGGTCTGTTTATCTGCAGGACTAGCTCTCACCCGGAGTGTTTCATGGTTGTCTTATCACTTTCACTAGACTGACTCATCCTGCTGATCTGGTCCTGAAAAACACACAGTTTAACCGCTGTCACTTCTCTGAAAAAAACAAAAAAAAACAGAATTGTATTTAAAATGTTTATTTGATTTATTTAAATTAAAAATGTTCACATCTCTCATTATTTTATCTGAAGTCACATGTCACATTAACACGCACATAGTACTCACACCTTGATATTGCGTGCGGACGGTACCTGATGCAGTGGAAAGGTGTGTGTAGCTGAATATGATGCTGACAGACTGAAAGCCCTATGGTAAGTATTTTTGGTAAAGGACTAAATGAAAGCAGATTTAAGTAATGTCACATGACCTGAGTACTGATTTATCCATGGTTTACAGAGTTCTGTTTCCTGGTTGGAAAGATTTTTCTTCATTTTGTAAAAAAGTCCTAAAACCCTACATATAAAAACCCTTTGTTAAAGGAAGTGTAGAAAAAGCTTCCTCACCTTTTCTTAGCCGTGCGTTTGGTGTAGTAAAGGCTCTGCTCTCTTCACTGAGACAAAAGAATGACCATGTTCCTGTAAAGCCACCAAGTCACAGGTTTTACCGGAGTATTCTTTCCTCCTTCCAAAACCGGTTCAACAAGCTGCTATGACTCTGAAGGATCACCTAGCTGACAGCTTCAGTCACTGGATGAGCATTTACCCATAATGAAGCTAACCAGAAACCTGAGCAGGGGTGCAGAAACACACCAGAGGCCAGTGCAGCTGACCAGCTTTGGTCTTTCTTTCTGCAGATATCTGAAGATCATTCTTGCTACAAAGTTATTCACAACATGCGGTTCACATATGTGTGTAGCATCTTTATCGTCTTCATACTCAGATACAGTGGTGCATAAAAGTTTGGGAAGCCTTTCAAATTTTCTATATTTCTATCTATAAATCTTTATCAGATGATCACACAAGTCCTAAAAAGCTGATAAGGAGAAACCAGCTAAACAAACAACAGATATAGAGAATTATATAGGGTACAGCACTCTATATTTTCGCCCTCTATGCAGGAATCTTTATTATATATCATACTATTATATGTTATCTGATGAATGCTAATGCTTAAGGTAGCTGTTAACAAGCTATAGCCTACTTTGATATCATCACTACTTCCTCCTGCTCTAGGGAGAACATCCCAGACCACACCTTGCCTCTTCTCTTCTGTAATGTTTCATCTTGTGTAATGGTTATACTAGAATTAGGGGATATCGATAAGAGCAGGCTAAAGGAGAATAACACACTGACACAAGCAAAAACTTCCCAATGCTGCTACCCACTAGCTCTTTCATCAACACAGCTGTTTACAGAGGTTCGTTTTGAATAACACGTTTGTTGCCATGGTTCACCGGACACAGCAAAAAACTACCAACATTAAGTTAGTCTTTTTACACACATTAACACAGCTTCTTCAGGTTTTTATATATTTGAATCCACTGATCTGACAAAAATTAGTTACATGACATCATACATCAACACAATGATAAAAGGCAAATTCCACTGATAGTTTATTAATCATTGTGGGTGGTGTGGTCGATGTCATGGACGCTGCCACAAGAAATTCCGAGAGCCGCTACAGTTTGAGTCTAGCATTATATTTGGTATTTCACGTGTGTATTCAGACGGTTTTCAAAAGGAAAGGAAAAAGAACATAAAACATAAAAATGGCTAATAGGTTTCTGCCAACCTGTAACACTTTCCCCTGGTTACCAGTATTGGTGTGGTTTGGTTTTAGGACACCATCATGTACACCCTTGCTGCAACTCAGGCCTACTACCCTTCATCTTCCCTCATGCCTCTTGTCATCTACCCCATAAACCCCTCCCCACAACATGAAGCATACCAAACTAGGGGGGGTTATCTGAAAGAGGCATGGATCCGAATGTCATGTTTTCAACCGTTTACCTGGTCATTGACATTCTCTCAATTTAAAATCATGGTTGTTTAACACATGAAGCGTCATATGGATGATTGTGTACGCGTCCAGATTGCACATAAAGGATTTTATACAACGCTAGCTTTATGGAACATATCCACAGGCTTGTTACCCAGCTGTGAGGGTCATAAGCCTGTAATAACTGATGAATGTGTCTGGCGGGCCGTTGACATCATTCGACAATCATCAGTCAGTATTACAGTGTTTGGCATGATGTTATGCATATGTGATGTTGTGATGGTAAAGTTTGAGGCATGACTAATTTTTGAGCGAAGGCCGTGAGAATCCTTGCAAATGTGTGGATTTAACGAAGTCAAAGTGAGCTCAAATTAAAACAAATGAGAATGCAAACAATTGTGCACAAATCCTATAGACAGGTGGACACTCGGGTCGTATTTTATTATAGTGTGTGCACTGATATAGAAACGAATGCTGTGACTGTATGACAGGTGTTGCATTATTATGTAGTGATAAAGCAAAAATGTTAGTTTCAGGAATCCCAGTATTTAAACAAAAAGTTAATCACTGGTGACATGTCTGTAAATAAAAAACATGAATTTCCACATTTGGTTTCTTGTTCAAACTCATTTGTGGATGATTTTCTGGACACAATTTTAATTAAAAAAAACTGTTATGTAGGAGGGAGTAAGGTGTGTCTTTCCCTCTGGTTTTCAAGGGCCAAGAACTTCCATGAGGACAGGCCCTTGGCTCATAGTGTCTGAGTGCTCGTTCATGTCATTGTGTTGACTATTGTGTACTTTCACTATAACGTCTTTATTGACCTGTTGAAGTGCTGCGGGCCACATGTGTTCCGATGAGTTTGCAGGTTTGCAGCTGCAAGAAATGGGAATTCAGCCCCTAGAACCTTCTACGCCCGTGAATAGGTAATCGAACTGGACCCCCAGTGTCAGTAAGCATTGTACAGGTGACATTAGTGGTTCGTAATGGATTTGTTGTGGAGATGCAGGTGTTTTCTTTAAATGGGCTACAGTTCCAGAGCCGTTCCAGAGAATGCAGGTCCTGTGCCCCTTAAAAGGCATCAACCAAGAAGACTGACTGGCGTCAGGAAAAAATAAGACTCCTAAGATTACGAGGAAAGAAAGACGGAGAGCAATGAGGTTTAAAAGGTATGAGAGGGAAACCAACAGGAATTTGTTTCCCCGTCCTGGGCCAGATCAGCTGTCGGTGCAAGTGCGGTGCTGCATAATGATTTAAGCTGCTATTTCGGTCGCATTGGGGGAGCGGGCTCTGGGTCTTTTAAAGATCTACAATAGGCTCTATTAGATTAATAGTTTCCTGTCAACACTCAGTAGGCTGTTGATGAGAATTCATCTCTGCGAGTTGTCTTGGGAGCTGTTTCTGGCTCCACAGGGTCGCAGTGTTGTACGTCTTGTAGATGTCCAGTATGCGAAAAGCCAAAGTTTACAGTGCCAGGTACACAGCATCACAGTCGGAGCGGGAAAGACAGTTAAAGTCTACAAACAATTAAGAGGCCTCGACAACGATAAAAGTGTTGATTAAATAAAAATCAAGTACAATACTACAATACTTGAGGAAGGTTAATTAACAATTTGTGTTTTAGTGATATTGTCTCAGTGAATTCTTTGAAAGGAAAGATTGATGACTTTGGGATGAGGAGACGAAGGGCCGAAGAGCGATCGCTAGGCAAGAAAGAACAATTGGTATCCGTTTGGGGTACAGTGTTTTGACTGTGTACACGTGTCCGGAGATATATAACAAATACACAGCCAGATAAGTAAACAGTGTTTCACTTAAGGAAGTGTGATTTGTACTAGGTTGCTAGAGAGTAACATTATGTTTAGAGGTCATGTGATGTTTGAGTGACAGGCAATTTTCCCATGTAGTTCTGCCGCCAGTTCAGCCATTGAACAGGACATCACTTATTCATGTTCATGCACACGTAGGATGGAGCAGGAGAGTGTATAGTGTGTCCTACTCACGGCACATGATGCTTTTAACAGAGCGCTACAAGATAGGGAAAAAAAAGGGAACGGTGTTTTAGATCTGACTGACCAACGGGGGAGGATGCTTGCTAAAGCAGAGGAGTCTTTCTGGAATAAAGCAGGAACTGGGGGCTCGCAAGCTTGGTGGCCCCAGCCGTGCTTTATTTGTGTCTTTTTTTGACTAAGAGGAGCATGTTTGAGTAAATGGATTTGAATCTGTCCAGTTGGTGTCAATTGAGGATTTGATTGGCGTAGAAGGAGTTGTGTATTGTAGATAGACCACCCCAAAAATTTGATTTTTTTTTTTTGGGGGGCCCCCTTAGGTGGACTGGTTCCACACCAGACATTAAACGATACTGTGTGGGGTGAAGGATCTAGCTGCGAGCAACCGGCCAGCGCACCGACCTGGTGCATCAGTGTTCGACTGGGCTGCCGAGGGGCTGGGGGGGGGGGGCTATTAGCAGGCATTTGTCTAGCAGAATCGTGGCTGGGTTTTAGTATTCTCAATGGCTCTTCTGGGTCCTAGTTGCAGGGAATAACACCCCAGTTAAGTACATTTTGTTTGATGTTTCAGACAAGTCCCGATAGCCACTGAGCATATAACTTAACCCAAGTGTTGTAGTTTAGGCAAAAGCGTGTTAAGATTGTTATTTATAGATCTAAAACTTAACTATTTTTAGAGTTCAGGTTGCAAACGTTAAAAAAAAAAATTCAGTGATGCTTACGATCATTTATACAATGAGGTATGTTACTGGGAATCTATTCAAACATTCAAGCAGAGAATAATAATAAAGCTCGTATATACTGGTATATAATGTGTGTGTGTGGTGGCTGCTATAAGTATAGCTGTTCTACTGGAGCGTTCTACCTGTCTGTAAACCCTCTTAATCCTGGAAAGTACTTAACAACCATACTTGGTTTTGTGTTTTTAAATATTTGTATTTCTTGTTAAGAGTGAAGTTTAAAGATGTTAGACGTGCATGTCTTTTCCACAGCGGTCGTGCGCATAGGGATGTTAGTATAGGGAAACTGCAAGTTGGACTGAGGCCCCTATCAAGACATCCTAACAGTCATCGTACGACGGAACGTCTTCAAGAGACATGCAATTGCTGAAGGGGATTTTTTTTTTGCACTTCTTTTTATGAAGGTGGAAGCTTTCGAACTATGTGAGGTGAATGAACTGCTATTTCACTACTCCTATGCAGACTGTGAGTTCCCTACCAATGCAGAGTTTCCACTCCCCCACTACAGAACACACAAGAGCGGCTTCAAAACCGAACGTTTCTGACTGATGCTGGTAATAAAACTTGTGCTGAACTGGAGAAGTGCACTTCTAATGTAATGGTGTACTATATAGGTGTATACTATTAAGTACAGAATGGATTGCTGTGTTTGGAAAGAACAGGTCCCCCCCCCCCCCCCCCCCCCATAAGTCCCTGAATCCATAAGGTGATGAACCTTATTATAACCACCCCTCCCAGTTAAGAAGGGCAGGGGACACTGGCACAGGGCGCTCGCTCTAGTGTCCCGGACGGGATCGTCAATTTACATCATCACTGTTTTTAAAAATAAATTGTGTTTAAGTGAAAAGTATTATGGTTGTTAGTGTGGTGGTACTGGGACTGGAATGGCCGTTTTGAGTCAGCTAATCAAAATTAAATTAAATGTCTATCACGTGTGAAACTTCGGGGGGAGGGTGGGGGGAGGGGGGGGTGGGGTCGGTACTGGAGTGGTCCTGGTAAAGGTCTGTGAAAATTTTGGAGAGTGAGATAATCAAAAACCTCATGGGCTGCATGGTTGTCGGGTGTCCTAAGACGCAGCATTACGTGGTGTGCATAAGTTAAGAAACACTGCGAGACATATCTAGTATGTAGGTAATGAGGTGGTACTAATTCGTGACGAGCTGTGGTCACTATCCATGTAAGGAGGCCCAGTCATGTCCCTCTCTCATGTCTTCCCTTAAAGCTCCGGACATCACCAGTTGAAAAAAAAAAAAAAAAAAAAAAACCGAAAAGAAAAGGACGTCAAAGAAAGGGATGCAACACGTTGTAAGATGTATATTGGGATTACAGGGTGAGGGTTTGTGTCTGCTAGCATGACTTCAGCCAGTCTGAAACCGAATGCAGAATTCTGGCCCTGCTCCCATTTGGAAGGAATATTCTTTTGTTTAGGACTTTCTCTGGCAGTGAACAGGAGTCTGTGACTGATTGTCTAATCCTGCACCCTGTCGGTCTCTCTTCTGTTCGTTATCATGTTTGGCCAATATAAAGAGTAATTCCAGGTGAAATCATTTTCATATTAACAGTAAATTCACAATAACTAGTCTGTCTTTAGGGTGCCATAGCAACAACACAGTAAACATACACCAGTCAGGCATAACTTTATCAGCACCTCATTGTATTTACACTCTTCAATTTTATCAACTCCACTTACCACGCTGGTGCAGTTTGTAGGTGTACAGGTCCAGACTGTAGTCCATCTGTTTCTCTGTATACTGTATTACCCTGTTCTTCCATGGGTAGGACCCCCACAGGACCACCACAGAGCAGGTCATTCTCAGCACTGCAGTGACACTGACGTGGTGGTGGTGTGTTAGTGTGTTCTGACCATCAAAGAGCAGGGTAAATGAATACATGATAAACTGGATAATGAGTGTAGATACAAGGAAGTGGTCATCCCTGATTGGTGTATGTATGGTGTAGGGGTGGGTGAGGGTGCGGCCTATTATAGCTGAAAACTGGTTAAGCTATACTGTGTCAGTACCTAAAACGACTTTTTTTTTTTTTTTTTTACAAAAATTGATTCAAATTCCAACATTTATTTGAAAGAGCGTGTCAAAGCATGGTTTGGAAACATGTTGCTTGTTGCTAAGCTTATTTATAATTATCACCTTTATTAGTAATGAGTGAAATCTGATGTGCTTCACGTAACACTCTGCCTTGTCCACCTTAGCAACCAATGAAAACTATTTTTACATGTCAAGTTGGGTTGTAGCAACAATGCCAGAGCACTTATTGTAACTGACTGTAAAATGTTAAAGGCCTATGATGCTACAGTTGTATCTGGCCCATTTTGCATGATAGCCCATTTTAGATAGATTGTTTGGATAAAAAAAAAATGCGTTAAATATATCATATAGGGGACAAACACAGTGATATTTAAGAAGTGAAATGAAGTTTATATGATTTACAGAAAGTGTGCAATAATTGTCTAAACAAAATTAGGCAGGTGCATAAATTTGGGCACCAAAAACTTTAGTAGATCCTCCTTTAACAATTCCCAGTCCCTGTACTGGCCACACAGCCCCACAGCATGATGGAACCACCACCAAATTTTACTGTAGGTAGCAGGTGTTTTTTTTTGGAGTGCTGTGTTCTTTTTCCTCCATGCATAACGGCCCTTGTTATGCCCAAATAACTCTATTTTAGTTTCATCAGTCTCATAACTGGAGTCACCTGTGTATGGAGGTCAAGGGTCACTGAACTTACCAAACCAAATTTGAGTTCCAGTAATTAGTTCTAAAGGTTTTGAAATCAATAAAATGACAACAGTGCCCAAATTTATGCACCTGCCTACTTTTGTTTAGACAATTATTGCACACTTTCTGTAAATCATATAAACTTCATTTAACTTCTCAAATATCACTGTGTTCAACGCAATTTTTTTTATCCAAACAATCAATGGTTTAGAAAGGTAAATCAGGAAAATTAACAACGCTGCCCAAACTTTCACACCCCACTGTAGATAGATAGATAGATAGATAGATAGATAGATAGATAGATAGATAGGTAGATAGATAGATAGATAGATAGATAGATAGATAGATAGATAGATAGATGGATAGATAGATAGATAGATAGATAGATAGATAGATAGATAGATAGATAGATAGATAGATAGATAGATAGTATTAGTATTTAGTATTAGTCATATAATTCAATATTTCAATTAATATTTATTTGTATAGCGCTTTTTACAACTAACGTTGCTTTACAAAAATTCAGTATAAAAGAAAAAAAATCTATATATATATATATATATATATATATACAGTGAAGTACTATATCATATTTGTGTCAATGCCCACTCAACTCACTGAACATCACCAGACGTCTGTAAAATGATAATGACACTGTCTCATGACAGTTCCTGAAGGGCTGGGCATTTAATTGACATTTGCATCAGCCAATCGTAGACGAGAATACAAGCCCGTCAGGTTTGAGTCTCACGAAAAGAGCCGACATAGCCCGAAGTGGGCCGAGCGGCTGTGGCGGGTCAGCTGAAGCATTTACTGGTACGCCACAGGGCGTTGAGAGATAAGGCGGTAGGCGGTAGCCTCCCTCCGTTTTCAGCTCAAAGCAGAACCCTCCACTTCCGTTCCATCAGCGCCTGAGACATGACCGGACTCCGTCTGCTGCTGGGCTTGGCCTGGCTGGTGATAGAGAACAGCGATGCGCTCGTCAGGTAACGGCTGCTCTCCTGAACCGAGTGTTTGAGTTTGCTTCCTGCTAGGAGCCGCAGTCTGTAGCCTTAGCATGTGCAGTATATATGTGTATGTGCAGGTTTGGCACGTTTGGCCATGTGTACGGGCTTTACTGGACTCTGGTTACGCAGTTATGAGACTTTAAATCCAGTTTATCAGGTGCACATGTTCCACAGCGCTGTTTTCTGTCCTGCCGTATAAAGTGACTCGCTGTTCGGCAGACATTTCAGCGACTCCGGCTGCTGGGTGTCTGTTTGAAAGTGGTTGATGTGTGGTTTCATTTCTGCGGCTGCTGCGAGCTGTTAATTCCCGCCTGTCTGTCTCCAACTCTAGAATCCCCCTAGCACAAAACGCGCACGGTGCGCCGCCATACTGTGCGGACAACGGCCTGACTGTCGACGAGCTGAAGGCAATGGCCAGACAAGCTGGAGAGGCTGTCCAGCAGGTTGAGCCCACCACCACTGCAGCTCCTACCCCAGCTTCCCCTGTGGAGAAGCTCACCAACTTCATGGACGTAAGCAGCAGCAGTTATTAGATAAACTTCCTGTTTCAGGCCAAAACCTCGTGTTGAAATGATCACAGAGCAACATTTCATACATCATAGGAGGGCATATTTGCCACCACGCTTGGAAATCTGGGCTCGCTGTATTCATAGTGTAGTGGGATGCTGCTACTGACACAGGTACAACGGGCCGTAACAGTCCTTCCCCCCCCCCCCCCCTATCCATGAAGGACAGTCTGGGTCTATGCTGATCTAGATGTCCATGTGAAAGTATTGTCCATGAAGGTGTCTACGGGTCATTCTCAGCTCTATATCCAGAAATACAGGTGTGGATTTGAATCCAGAATATCAGGAATCTGATCTAGATAGAATCTGTCCTCAGTGTATTCCTCAGATCCCCGTTTGACCAGACCAGGCCTGGTTTGTTTGTGGCTCTCCGTTTGTGTTATTAATTTACTCCTGTGTTCGAGGTTTAATGTTGGATTTGCTTTGGCAGGCTCAGTACTTTGGCGTGATCAGCATTGGCACACCTCCTCAGGAGTTCACTGTGCTGTTCGATACGGGCTCCTCTAACCTGTGGGTGCCCTCCATTCACTGCTCCTTCTTTGATCTGGCCTGCTGTGAGTAACATTGGGGTCTATAACATCCATTTTCGATTACCACAAATAATAATTAGTGATTGCACAACACTGCTGTTATCCAACGGCTTCTTCTTCTTCTTCTACTTTATTTTTCCTCCCACTGCTTTCGGTCAGATGCACAGTTTCCACATAGCAACTTTTTTTTCCGGAGGTTTTCCCAGTATATGGGATGGAAAAGTGCATGTCCATTTACCATACTTCTGCTTGACTGAGAGACACTGTTTCTGATGCACCATATTAGGGCAGCCCCCCAAACAGGAATTTAATGTTGGTTCGACCTGCACTCTTCATCACCGCAATGACATAGCAGCACTATAGCAACCACCTGGGTTACCATACCAAAGGCCTAGCAACACCACAACAATTACATGGGTTACAATAGTAACTGCCTTGGAACATCTTAGCAGCCATCTAGGATACCATGACAACCGCCTGGGATACATAGCAACCGCCTAGCAACACCATAGCAACCACCTGGAATACCTAGCAACTGCCTAGCAACAGCATAGCAAACACCTGGGATACCTAGCAACAGCACAGCAACTATCTAAGATGTCATAGCAACAATTTAGCAACCACCTGGATTGCCATGCTAACCACCCAGCAACACCATAGCAACCTCCTTAGCAACTGCCTAGTAACAAGATTAAGCTGTGCAGTCACTATGCATTTTTCTTTTGAGAAATGCACGGTCTAGTCTTAGCCTTCTTTCCCCGACACAATTTGTAGTAATACAAATCACTGTGCATGCCAGTAATTCTGAGATGGTCCCTGGCACAGAAACGGCATGGCAGCAAACATAGTAACAGCGTGTAAGAGCCAATCAGGTTACAGCTAACATAATCCCAAATTTTGACAGGCTTTGCATACAATAAAAATCAGACACTGTGTGCCTCTATAGGCTGGGACTACACCACCCTTAACCATATGCAATCTCTCTTCTCTCCTTTTCACTCCTTCACTCTCAGGGTTCCATCATCGCTATAACTCGAAGAAGTCCAGCACATATGTGCAGAATGGGACCGCGTTCTCCATCCGGTACGGCAGAGGCAGTCTGTCTGGCTTCATCAGTCAGGACACCGTCAACGTGAGTCACCTAGAGCCTAGTGATGCTCAGCATCTGCTGCTAATAGCCAGACAAACTCAAGAGAGCAAATATCACGCCTCACTGAATACATCGCTTCCTCAGTCTAATCACAGGCCCTGATTTATCTACTAATTAGTTGTGCTGTCTTGGAATAGCTTGGAAACGGACTATTTTACATCATTTACCCCTTAAACTAAAGGTCTGGTGTGTAACAACACTAGTTCCTCACTCGCAGAACATCCATATTTTTCTAGGAGTTTTTAAAAACATTTTAAGTAGTTTCTAACAAGCCTTAAAATAAAAACAGAATAATACCCCTGGGGTTTAAGGGTTTAAACTTATGAAACACGTTGGGACCCGTTTGCACCCAGAAAGAGTTCAGCAGGAGAAATGAGTAGGTTGACATCATGACACATGCCACAATTTAAGTTTCACACTTAGCTGTGCACTTAACACCACGTCATCGCCACCAAAGACTGCAGTGGAGTAGTGCCAGACTGTCAAGAAGTGACTCAGAATGGCAGCGGGTCATCTTCAGTGACGAGTCCCGCTTTAGTCTCGGTGGAGACGACCAACGCATATGTGCAGAAGGCCTGGTGTCACTCCACCTCCACCCTTACTGCAGAATCTGCAGCCTGTGTGAGAATATTCAAGCTGCGTGGAATGAATTATGACACCATGAACTTGTGCTGTGGGTTGAGTCGGCTCGAACTGAAAGTTTTGTAGCAAGGCAAATTAAAAACAGCACATAGAGCACCACACATTCAGGACAGAATCAACAGGAGAGCCATCACAGATCTACTCGTATAGGAAATCTGAAAAAGCACATCCCCAGAATGCAGCCAATACAAAATGATCCAGGCAATCTTTAGAAATCAGCAGGTAAAATCTGATATGAGGTTCTGTCTAATACCATTGTCGCCCTAAATGGATCATGATCTGGATCTACCTACTTTTAGACCTGTATTTAATATATGTCTGTGTTTATTCAGCTGGCAGGGTTGGACGTTACTGGGCAGCAGTTTGCTGAGGCGGTGAAGCAGCCTGGCATTGTGTTTGCTGTGGCACGGTTTGATGGGGTTCTTGGCATGGCCTACCCTGCCATCTCTGTGGACGGTGTCAAGCCGGTGTTCGACTCAGCCATGGCTGCCAAACTCCTTCCACGTAACATCTTCTCCTTCTACATAAACAGGTCTGTTCCTCTCCAGCATACTCCCAGCCCAGCTACCTCACCCTGATTTACTGTCAGCAGAGTCTGTTATTTAATGATCACGAGGCTCCATATCTCCGTGTTCCTTTAAATAGGCCCCCAACTGACCTGTTACCAAATGATCCAATGTGACGAAATGTATTATTAACTCCACACAAGCAGCATTCCTGAGTCACAGTGGGGAAGATAAGGGAATTCCACATCACAGAAGCAACACAGTCTCGATACAGCCAGGCCTTCAGCTCTATTTTATCTCGTTGTGCCATAGTGGTAGTCCAGGGGTAGCAGTTCATTAGAAAGCACACTTGGTATATAGCTCGTTTGAGGATTGGGGAAGATCATTCTCCAGGCTTATTCTCACATGACCTTATGCTGTGCTCTCACTTCCATAAACGTGTTAAGACCAGTGGGTCTGATACCTTTCTTCCTTAAAGTGAACGAGAACTACATGTTTGTAACTCTTTCCATTTCCTGTCCATCTGTCGTTCCTCCTGTTCCTCTCTGCTCATTTGCTGTTGCATTTTGTGCGGGACAGTTGTAGAAAGAATGTTGTTGTGCCTCAGACATGTGACTTCGGGCGTGTGAGGGAGAGAGAGGGAGTCGTGTGACTGACTGACTGATGGTGGAGCTTTTTGTGTACAATAGCTGCTACCAGTTTGTAACAGGGGGCATGTGTGTTTCATGGCGAGCTGATGAAATTAGTGGGGAAATATGTGCAGCAACTGCAGATTTAGTAACAGCACCGTGTACAGCAGTGACTTAACCCTTTCTGTTCAAGTAATGGACTGTGCTTTAGTCTGGACTGCTTGACCTGTGCTGTAGATCTAGGGGTATGCATTTCTGATATTATCCACAAAAGTTAATGAATGAGAAGTCTAGTTGTTAACCTCCTGAGACACCAGCGTCCTCATATGAGGACATTACATCTCTGCTTCTCTGCACTCTGCACTTTTTAAGACGTTGACCTTTTGGCCTCATATGAGAACATTGTTTTTTGCTCAAACAACTTCCTGTTCAAAGCCACTGCCTTATTTTATACTGGTTAGGTCCTACTAATCACAAATACTTAGGAGAAATTAAAATTGCACTTCCAGCAAGTCCGGATCTCAGGAGGATAATGAAAGAGGAAACATTAAAAATGGTATTTCAACTGGAATTAACGCAAGGCTGGACGTTTTCAAATGATGGCACTAAATATAAAAAAATAAAAGTTCCATTTAGAAGGCTGGGATCAAAAACTACAGCTACCAGGTACGACACTGGAGGCTGATGAGGGGACATAATTTTTTGAACATCTCCTGAAATTATGGCATGCCCACTTATTAGCTTACCAGAGAGTTTCTAAAGCTGGCATGTGCTAAACTTAGTCTACTTAGCAACAATGCTATGCTGCATCTTCCCAGTCACACCTTAACAAGGCATACTTTGCAATGTGCTGACGTTAGAGTGTTTTTGTTTCGGAGTGTAACGTGCGTACTAACTCATAAAACCAAAACACTTTACAGTCCTATTAAAACATAAAGACTGAAACAAGTACCGGTTTCAGTTTTCAAATTACAGGCAGCTGAAACAGTTAACAGAGTACTGGTCGGAGGATTGGCAGTAATGATGCCACCCTGTTGTAGCCTGTTATTTCTCCATCCTGGGTAGTTACTTCATACTAGGGCTACAGAACATTGGCGGAGTGTCACATTGCAACTAAATGATTACAGATTCTGTCAAAGTAAATACCACAGATGCTGGAAATACTGTATGGCTGCAAATACAGCAGATCCATCTGAAAACATCGTTACATAAAACCATCAGCATCAGTGTGCTCACTGCAGCACAATCACTTTATGATTACTGACAGATGTGGGTAGGCGATATGATATGATGTTGTTATCATCGGAGGTAAATACTGAAAAGGAAAAAAAAAAATACTGTGTACTGTCTGTAAAAAGGTGGTCTGCAGTTTCTACTCCACAAAATCCTCCCATACTACGTAACTGTCAGTTCTTATTTGTTTTAATACATTCTTGCTTATTTACTACTAACTGACTAATGATGTGAGCGTTGGTAATGCTTTGGAAAGGAAGTGGATATAATATACACTCACTGGTTGTTATATACAGCGACATCTGTTTGCTCTCTACTGTATGTTTGGTGTGATGATTGGAAACACTGCTTTCACTTCAATGGAGAATCGCAGAGAATTATAACGCTCAGCAGCTTCAAGTAAACCTTGTGCTCATACAGTAAAATCAATTTAAGGAATTGAAAAGTAGAGTTGGTGGATATGGTAAAATATTTTATTATTATTATAAAATATTTTTTATTTTATAAGGCGCAATAAGTTGCTGGTTAAGTGCTCAGGGCAGACTAAACTCCCCACCAAATAATCACAAAATATTAACAAGCAATCGCGTGAGTCAACTTAAAAACAAATGTCTGGTCACAGTTTGTGTGTGGAGGTTGTGCTCTCTAGGGCTATCATCCTCTCATCAGGAGCCTGTTGCCCAGGCCATTGTTGTTTTGTGCACGAAGGACCTCAAGGTAGTTGGCCTTGAGGTGTTTTGTTTGCTGTCTCTTAGGACATGTCTCATTCTGTTCATGTAACAATTATCTGAACAATAAGATTGCTATCTTGAGTAGTCGATTGTATGGAGATACTGGTGTGGTGAATTTAATTTGGATGTAAATGTTTTTGAGCAGCGTGTTTTGTAGGGGGCAGCGGGGCTTCATTCCAGCACAAGAACGTTCATTATGTCTTGGTATATTAGGTGAATGTAGCAGTGCGACCGGCGAACACCTCATATAAAACTCCACATAGCCGCAGATCAAGATCGATGACGTATCAGCATAGTCTATACATGCAAGATCGTGCAGTGCGTCTGCGCATGATCCGGGCGCCGGTAAATCGCTCATCCATGACAATAATGTTGTTCAGTCTCACACCAACCCCCCCCCCCTCACTTACACTGCAGCTGTTGTGTTCTGTGTTTGTTTAAGGGTGACCTCTCACAGCAAAGTGTGGATGGGCATGTGGTGTAGTTCTGGATGCTGGTGTAAGGTTGTCGATCAGGAACGTCAGTACTCTTGACGGAGAGCGCATTCACTTTGATTAATCAGTGCACTTCGTAAAGCTTACTTAACGCGCATATCAGGATGTATGAGTTAATGTGTCGCTTGCCCCGTCACCTGATTTTCATTCAGTTATCCAACCACATCACATGAACATGACACCCTTGACGTGCCGCTTGAGATGAAGCCATACGGGCGGAAAGTTTTTGTATGGAGAGGCTTCAGTTTTTGTGTGGGAAGGGTATATGTTTTATTTCTGCTTCTGTTGTTGTTTTGGTTGCTAGTATCTTGGACATATATTGAACATCTGACAACAAGTCAAAGGAATTTGTGGTTTTGAAAAGATCATCAAGGAGAATCAATATATTATATGTACCCTTTCATCTGAGGGTTTCAACCTTTATATACCACGTGGGTAAGGATACCCTTTGAGACATGTATCATTTACGTATGAAGCAGCAGCAGGTACTGTTTATTACTATTCGCTGAACATTGCTGGATTGGTTCTAGAAAACCCAACAACTATACCGTGCTACTGTGGTAACTAGATCTAGCCATGACTTCAGGTAGGAAGGCACCCTGATCTCGCACTCTGCAAGAGGGGGACGTGCCAGGGCCTTCGTTGACACCTGAAGCGCTCCATGTATTGTGGGGCGCGGTTGCTAGGCGGTGCGAGCCCTGGCACAAAGTCATTGCAAAACGATAGCCATCTCTTCTCTGGTGATGGAGAGGTGTATCAGAACTACACACCCTCACACATAGCATCACACAGCTGCACAGACACACCACTCACTCTACATACACACAACCACAGAGCACAGTCAGACACACACACACAACACATACTACACACACACTCATAGCACACCAGAAAACACACACCACACAATAAGCCACACATATAGCGACACACACATACACGTCATACACCCAGCACAGCACACCCACACACACACATCTACACTCTATTCGACGATATACACACACACACAACGAGACACACACACACACGAAGACACACAGACACGCACACGTAGTAGACACACAGCACACTCGCTTCACATAATACAGTCGTGCACATATAGTGATATATGTTATACTGGAACACCACGACACACACATACACACACACACTACAGCTAGCACACTCATTACACACACACATCACACAGACAGTAGACAACACGTGCGAGCACTCTCGACAATATAGCACACACAGCATAGGTGATATATATATCACAGCACACATTACTACACACACTCGAATACTCATACACAACTCACACACGAGCACGACAGAGCACACACACATCAGACACACACAGACACACACATCACGGCCGACGACTTCACAGACACACAACAATCCACATCTACACCGCCACTACACACACACACATCACACACAGCACCACCCACAACTACACAGAGAGTTGTAGAGTCTCCACAAGGGGACCTTATAGCAGTTGGAAGTACACTTGAGGCAGCTGGTTGAATAGTTAAAGGCTAATGTGATGTACTGGCTGGGTAGTGTAGCCGTGGCTGTGAGGTTATTATAGTAACTTATAAAGCTGAATTACCTATTACTTATCTCAGCAGTCATCTTTCAGTAGGAAGAGGGCTTGTTCTTTTCTAAGAGGTGTAGTTAGTTTATGGTAATGCTAAAACATTGCTGAGGATGCTCAAGAAGGCATTATTGGCTACATAGCTTAGCAGTCAGGTGTGATCATATGTACATAATGGGCATCTAGTGCATCTATAATGAGGTCTACTCTTCAGTCTACCGGGTATTTTTCTTCAATGCTATTTTAGCTAAAACTGCTGCCCCTAATTCTTGCATCTCTAATTACAGCATACACAACGGTAATTATTAAATGCATGGGAATAGCCCATGTTCTCGGTCAGTACTGAGCTAGTTATCCATATATAGCGCCAATAATAGGCCTGTTGTGGCTAGGATTTATGCATGGGTAAGGGAGAGCAAAACATACAAATATCGCTCTGGGCCTCTAGTCCTCAGTGATATTATTAACTGGACCAGTAGCTGCGGATATTGATTGTTTAGTGAGTTACTTGTATGGCAGTATGAAGGACACTAAATGGCTGATGGTGTTATCTGTAATGAGGCTTTTCGGAATATGGATCTCGGCCGGTTTATTGTATCACCATCAAGATGGTATTTTGTCCATACGTTAGTTGTAACTGTTTGTGGCAGTAGCTGCAATGACTGCTGCCTTAAAAATCAAAAGTGGTGTTTCCTTTAGCAAAAATAGCTTGTGAGTAGATGTTTTAAACTTTCAGTGTCTTGTGTACAGTAGTGGGGGTGATGAGGCTTGCATCACACACGCCACACTGACACACACACACAGCAGCAATGACAGAAATAAGCTAGGACAATAGGTCAGATATCTACCCAAACAGTGTACTTAAAAGCATTAACCCGTAGTACGGACTTGAAGTTCCACTGAGTGGCTGTGTTTGATTCACTCACTCAGCAGACATGTGTCCGTCCGCAGCTTCTGGCTTGTTGTGTGTGTAGTTAAACAATGAATGTTGGGCATACGTGACGCTTTTTTGGTGTCCTACTATCCTTTCTGTAAGTACTGGATCAGACTGCAAAAAAGGATTCCCTCTCATCTCACCCATGGTTTCATATTAAAACCTGGGAGGGGAAGAATGTTTCAACTGACAACTTGATCAGGGGCAAAGACTCTACGTAGTGAAGATGTACAGTACTCATACATAACCAGTTTGAGCTTGCAGCTAATGCTTTATTTACACGCGTCCTCACAACATAAAAATGGGATAGGTACTGATATCGCCATATCAGTGTGGGGAGATGGTTGAGTCTTTAAAACCTGAATGAATCTACAGTTTTGGCTACTTTGATTATTAATACAGTTAGAGTCGGGCCATCGACATGTTGGAGGTGTACTTTCAATGTGACTGTTAATAACTAAAACTTTAGAAAAATATCAATAGTTTTAGATGAAGCTTGAAAAACCTGTAGTGCCGTTTACCGTGTGGTGCCCGAAATAAATCACACAGGTAAGGCACACAGGTGCCTATAGACTTAACACTGTATGACGATACAAAACACATTTCAGGATTCAGGATGGCTGGTTCTGTTGAGCTATGAGCTGTACTGTCCTACGTCTGTCCATTTAGGTGTTCTAAATCAACATCTCAGCCGACAAACTCTCATTCTCTCCTTTCTCATCCCAGTCAACCCAGATGGGGGTGAGCATATCTGCCTCTTCTGGCTTCATCGGCGTGATGGACATACCGCCCCCTGCTGGCCCCCTGTGGGATCCTGGGGGATGTCCTTCATCGGCCGCTATTACACAGTCTTTCGATAGAGACAAAACGACCAAGTTAGGATTCTCGCGATCCCTTCCAAGTAAACTAAGAGAATATGTTTTGGGGCTTTCGTATAACCTAAAGTCTAAAAGAAGAATGAAGGGAGGGTAGGGTATAAATGAGGAATTGAAGGGGCAGGGTAGGGTATAAATTGAAGAATGAAGGAGGGTAGGTGGTAATAAATGAGAATGAAGAGGAGGGTAAGGGTAAATGAAGAATGAAGGGAGGGCTAGGGTAATAAATGAAAAATGAGGGGGGTATCTGGTATAAATGATGGAAGGAAGGGAGGGTAGGGTAAATAATAAAAAAAAAAAAAAAAATGTTGGGGCTGATCAAGAACAAGCAGCAAGCCGCCCAAGGTCAACTCAAACTGGAGAAAAAGAGAAACTGGTCTAGAGTGATTAGACTAAAGCGACGATGCTCGATAAAGCTTTTGTTTGTACATTTTTTCTACTTAAAACCTATGCAGTTTTTTACATGGTAGTCTATTCTTTATAATTTTGTATTTTTTTGTAATTTACCCTTCAACTCACGAAAAAAAAGTTAACAAAGCTTGAGATTGTTTCTACATGTTTCTGTGCTGCGTTGGTTTTTTAATATTTTGTTCGAGGAAATGTGTCAGATTTACTGAGTTACCTGTTCTAACTACGAACAGCCTTTGTTATCAATGTCACCATGCAACTTATAGCTACGCTAATTTTTCAACACTGGAAGAGCAGGATTTGCACTAGAATGGTCTGTTGAGGGGTTGTGAAAATTGAAAATAAAGTGTTTTTGTTTTACTTAAGATCTTCCAGCGCTTCTTGGCTGATTTTAAAATTAAAACCCATATGTTGATTTTTAAAAACATAGCCTGAATAAAGCTTTAGCTCTACAATTAGCGCTTGGTTTTTTGACATGCTAGTGAAGAGAACCACACAGGAAGCGCTACACAACTGAATCACACAAGCCGGTGGGGCCCATGGCTTATTTCTGATTGGTCCACCGTTCAGGGAGGTGCCCTGATGTAGCTGAGCTATTCATCTTATGTAAAACATTTTTCAAAAAAACAGTAGAATATAAATGTCGGATAAATGTGAGACTCCTTTTATTGACTCTCGTTGTTCTGCAGAAACACTGATGAGGGGTGGTTATTTCATATTGTATGATTTGCACAACTGTTTATTATGGCGAGATGAAGGGTGGTTTTCTCTCCTTTGGGTGCCGATGCGGGGGGGGGTGGAATGGGTGCGACAATAGAGAAGACATCAGAAGATGGTTTAGAGATGTCAAGACATTAATAGATTCAGATTGGACATGAACAAACCAGGCTAAAGGTACCTCCCGGCCTGTGATTGGTTTGGGCCCTAATGCCACGGTGAAGTCTGTGGAACTGCCGTCACGGTGGATGCCCCGAGATAAGTCACGTTCTCCATGCTATCCAAATTATTTTGGGTCTTCTCTGAACCACAAGTACATCACATGATGTCAAACCATGATCCCTAATGAGTGACGCTAATTCAGTTTGAACCTTAAAAGACCTAAAAGCCTTTCACAGAGCATGGCTTCTCCTCGAGCACTGGCTGGTACGGGGAACAAAAGATATGAACCGGCTAATAATAAAATGCCACACATCCACACCATGTCCCATCTCATCCCACAACGGATTCATCTAGCTTTTAACATTAATCTAATTCTTTTTTTTTAACTGGCTTCGCACATGACTTCATGTTCGACCAGAATTCCCCCAGCCGGGTATTTCAGACCCGCAGTAAACTTAGTTATGATTTGGTGAACTTTCCCACCCAAGCTTCTTAAGGGGAATGGCTGTTCAGGAAGGTTTCCATGATTAATGGACGCTAGCACTGCACTGAACCGAGCCCTCACCAGAGCACTGTAAAACGACCAAACCCACACTGAATCCACTCCGGTTTTATTCCCGCCTGCTGTATTGCACAGTGGCCCAATGGAAAACAGCTCCACAAGCACAGGGACTGGACATACAAAGTGCGTCGTGTATCATTCATATGGAGAAACCCATCAGAGGAAAACACATAAATACATGTACATACACTGCATGCAAGCACACGGTGGAGAGCAAGCTGGAGGTAGGAGTCTTTGATCGTGCTTGTGAAATGGCATTCGACCAAAAAACAACATCTGCAGCACAGCTGTGGTGTTCAGGTGTTAAACTGCAAGCAAAGGGGAAGAAAAAAAAAAAATCAAGGCTCCAGCACAAAGCAACTAAGATACAACCGGGGAAAGGAGTTGCTTGGGATCCTCGAGGCCTTGATTATCCGTTGTTCCATTTTGTATAATGAATAACAGTTTTGGATGGCTGGAATCCCCAGCACAGTCTGCTGAGGAGGAAGTTGTATTATACCTTAACAGACGACACACTTCAGACAGGTGTGATGTCACCTGTTCAGGTGATACTGTATTGTTTTGCCTGTACATATAAAAATACTATACGAAACAGTTACACTGTATTTCCTCCTATTACGATCGTACAGTGACTGGTGTGTAAGCCACAGTCCATGTTTTGGGAAGGCTATATTTAGTGGGTACACTGTTGGTTTCATTTCACACACCACACAAGTACAGGAGGTGCATGTCATTAAAACCATGTGAACGCAGACACAGACAAAAACACTGAACCACTTCCTCTCTCTTCACAACCTACAGCTAACCTGCTTCTGCGAGCCATCCCTTTATCTCCATACCCTAATGGAACATAGAAATTGAGCGGTGATTCCGCCAACTTCCCGTTCAAAAGATAGCTGGCTTGGATTTCATCATGCAGCCTGGTTCTGACATCATCCCTGAAACTTATAATGAAGAGAGCCCACGTCTAGCAGAACGTTAATGAGGGGTCAGCCTGGTGGAGCGGGAGTCCCAGCAACAGTTTGTGTTATTTAAATATACCGTTTTGTTTTCCCTACCCAAAATTTTTCTAGCAGGAATTTTATATCCATTAAAAAAGACCCCAAAAAAATAAATAAAATAAACAAACTTGTTACCCCATTTGGTTCTATGGCATTATCATATCACGATGGTGCCTCAAAGAATGTGTGGCAATTTATTAGTGTACCAGATTACCTCGGCAGTGAGTTCCCAGGTTTAAGTGTTAACGAGAACATGAGGATCACCAAATCATGGTGGAGAAGAGCTGATGATCCCACAGCTTGAACGAGTTCGATTAAGGGTGGACGAACTCTTCACTGTGTCCCCAGGAACAGACTGAGATATCCCTATGGGGGGTGGGGAACTTTGAACGGCGCAAGCCAATCAGAGAAGCGCCCCTACTTTCCTCTCTTCGAAACCCTCAAGCTCTTTAGCTTCCTCTAACTGGTCATATCTGCGGGGTTTTCGTCATGACGATAGTAATTTGTTAGCGCAGCAGTTGCTGTACGCAGGACTGTTTTTTGGTCTCCTATGGTGTTTTTATTAGCTACATGGTTTCGTTTCACTCTTATTTTTAAAAAGTGATTAACTCTGGGCTTTATTTTTCATTAATTAACTACACAAGTCTAGCTTACATGCCCGAGCCAGCTTAGACTACTAAGGCACTGATGCAAAAACCTCTTTGAATCCGCCTTTTATTAATGTGACAAAGTGGCTGATTTGTACTCCAGATACAGTCCCCTAAGCTTTTTAGATTTTATTCGATATAAATAAAAGTTTAATCACGTATCAACAGCTGTTTGGTACACCACTAGGCATACTAACACACACAAACAGCCTACACGTACAAACCTTACCCAGGTTTCCTCACAGACACAAAGGTGAGATGTTTCCTCAAGAATCCAGTGTGAATGTTTTTCATTAAATACATGTTTGGGGCAACCAACTGGTTAAATTCTATTCCTAAAAAGTTGGTTTATTCCCCTCCAATTATCATTCCAACACGCAGGCTATGGCAGCTGTTTTGGGGAGGGGTTCATCAAAACTTTGCAGCACTGACGGAGCAGAGAATTACTGAATGTGACTCTGCATAATGATGGCCGGTTATTCTACATACCCTGTATTCCTTTGCTGTGTAAATTAGGACTCTGCATTCCTTCCAACATCAGGCCATTTTCTAACCCTCCTGCCAGCTCCTGCCGCGTGCGCTCGGGGCGAATAAAGGCTATGTAAAATTAATAACGAAAAAGCTTCTCCTGAGTGAGCGGCTATGTGGGCTACAATCTTCTTATGAAAGGCTAAATAAATACTTCAGAGACGAAGACCACAGCATCTGAAACCCTGACACGATACCCACGTTAAAAACACAACCCCCAAGTTTATCATTACGTGCCCTACGGGTGAAGCTCCTTCCATGTGGGCATTACCTAAGATCTGACAGACGATGAGAGCATAGAACAACAACTTTTTGTGAGCATGCAGCAGCAAGGGCTCAAAGTGGGTCTGACCGGCAAGCGTCCCTCAAAGAGTCCTGGGTTAAACCCAGTCTCCCAGTCTACCACACCTAGAACTGTCCGTACACCAACACGTACCAATTTCTTAAAATCCAATTTCCTGTAACTTAGTACAAGGCCATGAAACAAACTCTGACACAAAACACACAACCGTAACCGTGCAGGTGTTCTGGGTCCCGGTGTTTCCTGATCTGTTCCCAGTTTTCTTTAAATCTGTCCATGAATTGATGTTCGATATGATTTTAATTGTAAACAAATGTACAGGTTTTCCACTGGCTCCAATATAGCCACGGCACGCTTGTGGTTCCACTTCTGTCTGCTTAAGTGCTATTTTAACTAGCTATGAGACGATGTTTGCTACACTAGACTTCACAGGTCTAAATCTCTCCTGCAACCCAAACTTTCAAATCAGTCACATTCAATTAAAGTCACATGGATTTGGTTTGTGTTGCGCGCACTGTGGCTGACTGTGAGCTATGAAACGAACCAAGCCTCATGCTCACGGGCAACAGTCCAACCATTTTAGACAATACAATGGGTGGTGTGCTGAAGGTGCCTGGGAGATTTCTGCTCGCTTCAGTTTTATAAAGAGAAACAGAATCTGCATATCAATCTACTACATCCATATGCCTGCAGCACAAGTGGTATGCCATGGGCCGTCCGCATTTCAGCACAACAAGTTGTGTTCTATTTAAAATGCATGACAACATTGGTTACCACTGTGAAGTAGTGGGTTCATATTCGACGCCTACAGCAAGTCACACTGTGTCCTAAATCAAACTTCAACAGGTCTTTAATGAAGCCTGTAATGAGGAGCTAGATGCATTGTGAGAGTTTTGCGAGTAGTTTCAGATGTTTGCTTGCAACATTAGCCACCAGAACCAGCACTAACAGGCCCAACCTTATTCGACACTAAACACGGACTCAGCTTGGGAATTAACTACGTTTTGGGGTAGGTGAATACAATTTCCCTTAGGCAGACCTACACGTATGAGCTGGGGCCAGTCAGGAGATTCCAGTTTCAGTTTTAGGCACAGTTACTCATTACCAGCTCCTCCTCACCCCAACTGAACTGGGCAGCTTATTCTCAGCCTAGAACTTTTTTTTTTCACAAGCATTCAACCAAAATGTGCTTGACATCCAAAATCACACTTAGACTTTGTTTCCCCACTGTGGTTTATATTGAAAAACACAGTTTCAACACTGATGAGGGCAGCACATCTTCTTATCAGCAGTGAGGACGAAAGTAATTTGTGTGCTACTATAAAGGCATGGGTTTGCAGGTTATATAACAGTCCCTCATCAAGCCTCTCCGGGTCCTTCAAAGAGAACCGTACGCTTGTTCCCAGTTAGCGTCGATTTCGTGCGGGTTAGCTCGCATCACCGTTCACTTTTTTGGTTGAGGGCGGAAGGCAGGCGTGTCCAGCCTCCAGAATGTCCACATAAGAAGTTCGAGCAGCTGTGTGAAACGATCTGCTGTGCTTCCTGAATCCAGTCCACCCCTCACAGCTCACTGAGTAGAGGATGGCGTTGTGTGAGCTGACTGGCGTTAAGTCGTGCAGCGCTGGGATTCAGCTTACAAACGCTTTAGCGACTTTGGACACACTCCTCGACATCCACCGGCCTCCTTATCGCGAAGCACAGAAGCTTTGCCGTTTCCGCCCCCCGAAAGCTCTGCCGCCACAGGTTTTTCATGCCGCTCAGCAGCCAGCCTGTGCGGTTTGCAATCAATGAAACCCGTCCCCCCATGACAAGCAACGGCAGGAAGTCCACATACAGCCGCCGGTCCCTGTTTCCATACTGCAACCTCCAGCGTAGCGTTTCTGAGGGGACCCACGGTCGATGACATAATCCAGGACACTACCGCTTGCTGGCCAATTAATGGAACGCCACAAGTTTTCGTCAAAGACCTCCAGAACACTTTTTGGGGGAAAGGTAATCCCCCCACCATGCAGCGGTCCCAGTAGCTGCCTTCCCCTGGAAAGTTACTCCATGTTTTTCCCCGCGGAACCAAGCCAGAAACCGGAACATTCATGATGGTGTCCTTCACCGGGGGATGGAGGACCACAAGTTCCTTCTCCGTCCATAGGAACCATGAGCTGAAGCCTGATCTGCAGTTACCCACCTTACACCAAAACACATGGAAATAAGCAGACAGCATAACTGAGGGCCCAGTTATTTGTACTATTGGCCCTTAAAGCCTGCCATACGATCCCACACTACCAACTTACAATAATAATAATACTCCTCTCACCTGTAGGTCATCATACAGGCTGCCGCTGAGGTACATCTCCGGAGAGCATGTCAGGTAGTTTTGGCCTGGTGAGGAAGACTCCGTAGCTCTGGCACAAATGTCAGGGCAGCTCTTTTAGTCCACCCCCCCCATTTTTTTTGCCTGCTCTTCAGCTGGAATGGCCACACCCTCATTAAAGAAAGCCCACAGGTGACTCCACAATGACAAGGCTGCAAACCGCGCCCTCTGGCAGGTCGCTTTACTAGTACCTCCCATCACGACCACACCCGCCGCAGATACATTCTGAGAATACAGAACCCACAGCTGATACACATGTACTAAACCTAAGGGGACTGCATTCTCCAGCTGTTTTTTAAATGTCCCAGATTCCAACATCATTTACACCTTTAATAAAACTAATTTACTTCAGTAAGCACCGTTTCAAGAAGATCATAGGTAGAATTACGCGTTTTAGGATGAAATGACACACACAAAAAGGAATAAAATGGTTAACTGGTGTAGCTTTGACACTAAAGAATAATATCAAACTATGCTGAAATGAAGTGAATGTGTTCAGGGGAAAAGAAAGGAAGTTCATAGACCCTTTTCCAAATACAGAGAACAATCACAAGAAACACTTCCAATTACTAATCTTGGTTTCTACAAACAGCTATACAGTCTACCACAAAGCGTCCTGCGTAAATACCCCTGTAAATGATCAAGAACAGCCCCTGCATGGTGTGCAACCTGGCAGAAATATAGACCATACATTGACAAATCTCTAACACTACCTGGTCCTTCTGGAACAACTTTATACACCAGCCATTTCATTCAGTAACAGATTCCGCTATCCTGAGGTCAAGCTGAAATTACTTCACTAATCAAATAATTCCATTTCATGTAAACCCTCATTCCTACCCGCACCTTCGAGGCATCCCCAGGTAGGCACGAGCAGATTACCATGGCTTAAAGGAGGTTGGAGGAGGTGGGGAGCGTTTTGAGCGAGCGGCTGACGTCTTCTGTTCATTCCCGGCTTGTGTCCGTGGTGACGAGCCAGCCAGCTTGGCTTCCTCCCAGCTCCTTTTTCCCTGACTGGTTGGCTTTAAGTGGGGCTTGAGGGATCACTGAGGCTCGGTCATACATCTGAAAGAAATGTACAAAGTGAACCAAAGAGAAACATGTAACACAGAAGAACAGGAAAACCAAACCTGATATTCCATGTGGAACAGAATCCTCATCCCGTCACAGGAAAAACAGAAATGACAAAGGCACAGGGTGCGTCTTAGCACACAAGAGGCCTGTTCACCACAGAAAGGGGACTTCTGAACAGACTATGGTCCACTTACCTCCACCCTCTTAACTGCCAGTGTGGCGACTGCCCAGCTGGCTGCTCCCCGACCCCCCAGCACCAGCTTTAGCGTTAGGACCCAGTACAAGATCATGGCTGAGCCGATCCCATTGTCGTCTTTCTTCCCTTTTCGATCCCCGTTAACTCCTGCCATCTCTTATTCACTCCTACCTGAAAACGCAAAACAGAAACGTTACAGATACCATCAAATATTTAGATTGTTGTCTATTCTGCACATAACATGATATTATTCTTTTTTTTTTAATGACATACAGCTGCATTCTTTTTAAATGTCTGCCTGTTCAGCTTAAAAAAAAAACAAAAAAAAACACACACACACACACACACACACACACACACACACACACACACACACACACACACACACCACGACACACGGGGCCGGTGGGGGGACGGAGGGGAGGACGGGGAGGACGGGGACACAACGCCCCCTGGACGGGTGAGGTTCCCATCTTCTTTTTTACGGGAGGTCCGGGACTACACAAAGAGCCAGGTATTTTCTGATGGCAGTCCTCGTTCCCCAGCACACCCTGCCAGCCTCCGTGCATTGTTTGGGGTGGCTGGAGGAGCATGACAAAACTCCAAGTGCTGCACTGGTGTCCAAATGTCTCATCAGTGAGGTGTGTGGAGCAAGTCTGATTCGTGGCAGGTGCACTGAATACCATCTTTAGAAGCGGTGTAGATTTCATGTCTTGGCAAGTTGCAGAGGACTAAGAGCTTATTAAGCAGGTGGCACCCACCTTTGCCACCTTTGATGTTTGCCCTCATTGGCTTCATTAGTTCTCCACAGAGGAATATAACTTTTCATAGTATGTGTGGGAAACCTGATATTAGCACAACAGCTGTCAACAGCCTTGACCAGAACATTACTTTTACACTGAGGTGGACATCAACATTGCTGCCATAGCAACATGAACCAATGTTTTAAGTCAGATTTAAAAACCCACAGCCATCATCAAAAACATCCAGGTACTCTACAAAGGTCATAATGTAAATAATAATACTGCCTACCAAAATTTACAGACACATTTAAAAGTACACAACTGATTCTCATCCGCTTTCCACGGACTAGAGCTCTGCCATATAAACCAGCGTACCTTCTGCTCTTTGGACCCTGCTGTTTGGTGGTGCTGTTAGAGTTTGGTGTTCCTCCGCTCACTCCTAGACAAGCCCCCCCAAGCGACTGCTAAGAAAGAACTGGCCCCTCTTCAAGGCGTCCTCCTTCTCTTCGGGGGCACTGAGGGCCTGGCAGCGTCTGAACTCCCGGGTCACAGCACGCCTGTAGTAGTTGCGGTCAGTATACTGTAGATGGCGCCCCGCACGGAGCAGCGCTCTGTACAGCTCCAGCACGGCACTGCGAGACCAGCCGCCCATGAGGGAGTGTTCACACTGGGCAGAGACAAGAGTCTCACACACACCCCTACAGGGTTAATGACATGAAACAGAAGGAAACGGGAATTTAGTACAGTGTGCGGCCAGAAGCTTGTTCTTCAGAATTTCTGAAATGAGAGTTTGATACAGTATTTAAACAGCGATATGATTTACACTGTTCTTTCTCCAGTCTGACTGTCATATGAATTTGAGCCATCATTAAATAGCAGAGGCCAAAAAAAAAGGACTTTGGTTATCAGAGAAGTTAGCCTTGCTCCAGGTGTGTTATGCTGTGGACTACCAGGCAAAAGAACAAGCGAGACGCTGTCCCATGGTGCCCTCACCCACAGCATGGGTGGCAAGCTGGGCAACTGTTGGATTCAATAGAATTCTGTATTGTATTAAACTCTATAGAGGCAATTCTGACAAAGTTTGTTTTTCTAGTAAGGTCCATTTAACATTAAATCACTCCAAGTTATTTGGTTTACATCTTAACCATTTCAAGAATCTGTAGAATTTCCCTCCAAAGACAAGGTAGACCATGGTACAGAAAACTACACAAGCGTCTTAAGTCAGAGATTCACAATTCAAATCTTGGCGACATCCGACCATGCACATGTTTTATGAAGCACACCTGAGTCAGCTCATTATAGTTAAGAAGCTCCTTGTGAGCTGAACCCAGGACTGGTATTGGGAACCCCTGTCTTAAGTGGACCTTATGGAGAATATGAGACCTTTACAGATGCAGACAGTTTAAAATTCCAATTCTATCAAGAATCGAAAGGTTGCATAACAAGGTAAGCGATAGTGTTTACAGAAAAGCTTCAAAACACCTCTTTCTTTCTCAATCTGCTTATTTTCATACTAATCATTCCCTTCTCCACATGCCTGCAAACCGGGGCTAATATTATGCATACATTTGAAACGTCTGTGTTCAAATGATCTCTGTTAAGCCTAAATGAAGCACAATACTATACAATGCATCAAAACCTGGCCTAACAGCTATCTACAGGACTTGATTACTCAACAAACACTCATCAATTCAGCTCATCAATCCAGCCCCAACAGTACCTGACCAAAGACATACAAATCAAAAGCTCTAGGAACCATTAGGCTGCCAAGTAGCCATTTTACAATAACAGCCATTACACTTAGAACAGTAGAATGGATCTTTTATCAGCGTCATGTAATGACAGAACATGAACAACAAACTCCACGGCTCAGCATTTCAACTCAGGCTCGTTCTGTTAAAGTAATATGAGATCACAAACACTTTGGCCAAAAGTGAATGTTACATGCATACTAAAATGAATCGGGCAAACATACGGGAAATGTACAGGGGCAAAAAATAACCCAAATAAGACAGTGCCTCAACACTGCTCAACATTTCATATAAGATGGACTATGTTGTGTTGTAGACAATGCAACCTCAGATTCCTTCATCACCCTGTAATTGGAAACATGAACTTCACTTCTATACTGTGCCTATTTCACGAATACCACCCACTCTGAATTATTCCTGTACAAGTGGTGTAAATTAAAGTTACCTTTCAAATCTTTTTAACTCAGTAGTGCATTAACAATAGTACAGTCCCAGCGGATGCGGTGTTTAGGAAAAGCCTTGCTCTTCCTAAGACAGGCAATGACCAGCACTCTCCGCCTAAATTAAAACTCAAATAACATGTTGGCAATGGAAGGATCATTAGGCTTCCCACATTACATCTCTGCAACAGTAATATGAAGGACACTAATCGACCATTAACCCTCATTCTGGTATTCCTGAGTTTCGTTTCCTAAGATACAGCGAAATCCCTGCCTAGATTACTGAAATATGAAAACCCGTATACCTTAACCGTGCAGGGTTCTTCCTACGAAACAAGAACCTTCCACGAACCTTATCCCAACATTTCCCAACCAACCCACTATAAGGTAAACACAATTTTTCCGCCTATTTTTAAAGATCTTAAATCAAACACTGTGCTCATACACGGGTACTCTCTAACCCTCAGCTTCATCATGCCCCGAACCGCTAACCGGCTATCCAGCTAGCTGCACGTTTCAAAATGACCTTTACGCTCCAAGACACCAGGTTGTATAACCCGACCGCAGCTATATTATACATACAGGTAACCTACACCTTATAAATAACACTGTCTAAAAACTTACGTTTGATAAATATGTGTTTTAAAAGCAGCGACTTTCACCGCTTTAGCCGCGGGGTCGTTGCAGAGCACACCGGAACGTGAACGCCTCCTATACGGAAACATATATTCACTTCCGGGGCGTAGAGACCCACTAACTTAAAAGTCTCCATATCTTGATCTTAAAGAGCGCCCTATTCCCTATATAGTCGACTTCACGAAAGTTAAGAAACTATGGCTTCTGCCTTAAACTAGTATACTAAATCGTGCAGCTGATGTAATGCTAAATTTCCTTATGATGATGTGATGCTTAAATTAGCTAAATTTCCTTCGTAATCAATATAAACTATCTATCTATCTATCTATCTATCTATCTATCTATCTATCTATCTATCTATCTATCTATCTATCTATCTATCTATCTATCTATCTATCTATCTATCTATTTAATGTTTGTGTTAGTGTGGTAACGACAATAGGGTTAACAAAGTGGATTGTCTGCATGAACAATACCTAAAAGTCCCATCAGGCCAATCTTAATGGGATCTTTGCTCCCTATGTGGTGCAATAAAAAACAACTTTTACTTTCAAATAAAGTATTATGTAGTACAGGAAGCTTTTAGCGCACAGGTTGAGGAATATTCATAATGAGAATTTATAAAGCTTTAAAATGTGCACAACTTGGCCTTTTTAGAAAATTAAGGTCTAAGTCCTTGTTATAATTTCTATGAGAGCTTTTCTGGGATGTCCTGGGATGGCCACACATTTGTGTGCTCCTTTTTCTTCATTCTAAAACTGCACAGAACAAAAATAATACTGCATGTTTTAATAATATGATTTAATACTTGCTTAAAATGTACAAATAAATGTTTCATCTCAAATGGTATGCCTTTTGGAGATCAGTTCATCTTTTACTCACTTAGTTATTCACTGTGACAGTAACCGGGGGTGCCTAAACTTTTGCATGCCATTGTATATCTTGGCCACACACTGGCAGGCAACAAAGCCACTGCTGCTTTATATTCTTTATATTCAGG
>JAMWET010007438.1:0-139773 GCA_024036415.1 Prochilodus magdalenae | reverse complement strand
GGAGAAACATCAGCTCAGACAATTGATCCACTTGTAGGAGAAGTGCAGCTTCCAGAGGGGGATGATCTCACTCTCTCCTGTAACTACACCAGCAGCTATACCAGTGGTGATGCTCTTTTCTGGTACCGTCAGTCTTCTGGATCCAGACCAGAGTATCTACTAGCGGTTGTTTCAGGATCTGTGAGTCGTGGACGACTGAAAGCTGAAGTGGATGTAAAGAATAAGCGTGTGGATCTGAAGATCTCCTCTGCTGCAGTATCAGACTCTGTACTCTACTACTGTGCTCTGAGGCCCACAGTGAAAGGAAACCCAGACACACTGTACAGAAACTGGTTCTATGACTGAGGTAGAGTCCTGCTTCTCTCAGGAGGGGGGCGCTGTTATTACTCTCAGAGATCTTCTCTTTCCTCCTAATGTCAGTTCTCTTGTATAGATCCTCCAGTGGAGAGGAAAGAGACAGTGAGAAGGTGACTTTGTTGTCAAGCTATACAAATCCATATGAGGCCATTTCCTTCAGCTTGACTAAAGCCAAAATCCAGCATCTGCCATGTACCACTACAGCTCAGCTCAGCATGCAGCTACAACTCGTCTACTTGATTTCCACATTCTACCAGATTACCCATCATCAGCTTATCTAACCCACACTGGTGTTTCACTGCTGTGGTCCCAGTTTCCCTGCCTTAAGGTGTGTAATGGTCTCTGATGTAGACCATCTTGTGCCCTTACCCACTTCTTGCCATTCCCCTAAAATAGGTGGTTATCCCCAGATCACTGGTTCCACCAGATCACTGGTTCCACAGATTTGACTCTACTTACATAGACACCCAGCAGCAGGACATCATGCCTTGGCTAAAACCTCGGACAGAGCTATGTGATCTTCTACTGGTCTTCATTGTCCTCAGACATATCCCAGTATTGCCAGTAGTGTCACTTGTCAGTTGCAGCACTCACCAATACATTGCCCACAGGCTCACTTTTGCCAAGTTGTGCTTTTCAAATTGTGACACCCACATCACAGAGCTTTCGCTATGAGCCAAAGAAAACCGTTAAGCTGGAGGCTATACAGTTTGTCCCCTCTACCCACTTCAGAATCAACAGCTGTTCCAGTAGCACATCTAGTCATCATCATGGCATTTCTGGGGCCCTGCACTCCAATCAGGGGTCACAATTATATTTCACCCTATAAAGCATCTTTAGAGTCTACTCTCTATTCACAAACCTCAAACATCACCACACTGCACAAAGTGTGATGGTGCCGTTCAGTGATACAATCACACTTGCAAGTAGGAGGTATCCAAATATCTGATTGGCTTGGACCATGAGTAGGATGACCATTTCTCTCTGCACTGGTTTACAACCCCATAATTCACAACAGCACAGGATTCATTCCTTTTTACTTGGTACATGGTCATGAGGCTGTCTCCCAGTGGCCACACTGCTTGACACTTCTGACTCTGCCTCTTCAGGTACAGCCACCGCTCCAGCTGCTTGTGCACTTCTTTGCGTACACAGCTTAAGAAAGAATATGAATCAGAGAAGACTTTCAGGAATGAACCTCGAGACCATCAGTGCAAGTATTATAATCAACGTCTGAAACCTGATAATGATAAACCACTGTCATGATAAACTGGCCCCACACTGGATTGGCCCTTAGCCCCTATCAAATTGCAGGCCCTGTCACACCCAAACCCAAGAACACAGAGAAACCACATGCTCACTTTCTCCTGGCCCTGTGCCAAACATTCCCCAGTTACCACCACACTCTGTTCACCAACGCCCACTCCGTGCCTTTCAACCTTTCAGGGCATAATTCCTGTCTTACCTAGGCTAAGAGAAGTTTACTGTGATTGACTAACGGTGTAGGACCAGTTTATTATGATTTTCTGATGGTGTATGAGGAGTTTACCATCATCTGTTCCATAATATTAATTAGTAATATTTAAGGTTTTACGTTATGTAATGTTAGATTTTACAAAATACATTATAATCCATTATTTTATTTGTTTTATTTTTTAAGAAAAAAATCTGTATCTGTTCTTGGCCTGGGATATTCCAGGTCTTGGTCATGAGTGTCAAGAAGTCCCAATTTCGGCCTTGACTCAGACTCAAAACTAGCATTTTTGACTACAACACTATACCTCAAACACTCCACACTAACAAACTAAAGAGGAATGATGCTGAGCAACCAATCACAAGCAGTGTAGAAAACATCTCAGTTTGAATGTTAGAAAACCTGTTCTCCTGATCTTCACTCCTCTGATCTTCTACCAGATCCACTGATACATGTAGGAGGAGTCTCTACATGCTGGAACAGTAGAACCCAAATCTCTCCTCATTATCTGAACACTGGAACCACCATGATGTTCCTGTGCTCTCTCTCTCTCTTTATCATCATGATAGGTATGTGTTATTACCTACATTCATATCTATGTGGAATATATATTTAGTGTTTATATCTTGATATGTTCTGTGTGTGTGTGATGATGAGTCTGAGCTTTTATACAGTACATAATCATGTTTTATTCAGTATTAATGCAGCACTATTGTGGTTTGTGTATGTCTTCACAGAGAGCTGTGTCTCACAGTCCATATCTCCACTGGAGAAGAAAGTAGATGCTGTAGAAAGTCACACAGTTACTCTCTCCTGCCGGTATGAGGGTAGTGTATACAATCTGTACTGGTATCGTCAGTATCCTGGATCCAGACCGGAGTTCTTACTGATGAAAGGTCCAGGATCAGCTGCTGTGATCCCTGCAGATCCTCCTTTTCCTCGACTGGATGCTGCAGACAGTAACAACACAGTAAATCTAATCATCTCCTCTGCTGCAGTGTCAGACTCTGCACTCTACTACTGTGCTCTGGAGCCCACAGTAACAGGAAACCCAGATACACTGTACAGGAACCCATCACTGGTTCTATGACTGAGGTAGAGTCCTGCTTCTCTCAGTAGGGGGCGCTGTTATTACACTCAGAGATCTTCTCCTTCCTCCTGATGTCAGTTCGCTTGTATAGATCCTCCAGTGGAGAACACTGTACTAACACTCCTGTACCTGAGTGACAGCAGGAGGAGGCGTGTGGTACTGGTGGGGTCCATTTCCTGCTATGAGCTGTAAAGGGTTTAACTGGGTTTGTTTTTAGATCAGTTTTATTTGAACTATTACATTAACAGAAGAATAATATCACTGATTAATGTCTTCCACAAAACCAAGAAAGCTGTTCAACCTTTAACACACGTCAGGCCTCTCTAACACAACACTGGACCACCTGAACACAGTCATGTAGGAATTCCTGGAATACCAGGAATCAGGTTACAAACTACCTGAGAGATCCTGTGACAGACAGGTGCAGCTCCTAAAGCACGAGACTGACAAGTGACCCAAACCTTAAAGAGCCACTGCCAAAGCAGAAGACAGAGGGGGCAACGCAACAGGACAGAGCCAGGGTATTTCCCCTCCCAACAGCCAGGACAGCTGGTGGATCTGCCACTCTTACTAGCAGAGAAGCAAAAGAGGGACCCATCTCCTGGACCCACTGCTCTTCACCGAGAGGCTGCGGTACACCATCTTGGTCCAACATAAGATCCACTTCAATGAGAGTACAAACACCCTCCAGAAGTGTAACCAGATCCCAGAGGGACCACCTGTACTGAAAGAGGAGATCAGCACAGTGAGAGAGATGGGGGAGACTGAAGCTTCGAAGAGTGAATGGTGAAGTCTGATTGTATTAGTCCCTAATAAAGATGGCACCATCAGATTGTGTGTAGACTTTAGACAGCTCAATTCTCTCCCCAGATCTGACCCATACCCACTACCCATTATTAAAGACATGATTGAGAGGCTGGGAAGGGGAAATTCAGGTGCATTCAGGTGACTTTGCAGGTTCCATCAGCACTTGAGGCTAAGGAGCTAACAGCCTTGAACAACCATTGGGCATGTTCCAGTTTACAGTAACGCCATGTGGGTTCCTGGGAGCACCAGACCCATTCCAAAGGTTAATGGACCAAGTGCAGGAAGGAGCTAAGGAGTGTTCAACACCATACCTGGATGATGTGCCAATATTTAGTAACACCTGGGAAGAACATGAGTCACATATCCAGGATGTGCTTCACCAGATCAGGACTGCTGGTCTCACCATTAGCCCTCTGAAGTGTACTACTGTTCATACGCAGATTGACTATCTCAGCTTTGTTCTGGGTGATGGCCTGGTGTGAACACAGGTGAGGAAGGTGTGATCATTCCTAGATCTGGTGGGTTGGTACAGGAAGTTTCGGTAACACTTTATAATAACTTTCAGTAATAAACTATTAACTAATGATTAATAGCTGTGAACAAATCATCAGTTCATGAGAATTTGAACATGAACAAACGTTTACAAATGACAGTTCATGTAGTTATTAATACATATATTGATGTTTACAAACATGTTAACAAATCATTAGTTCATTAGAACTTGAAAATGAACATATCATTAGTTAATGAAAATTGAAAATGAATAAATGTTTATCAGTCAGAGTTTCTGTTGCCAGTGTGTGCACTCATATATTTATAAATATGTTAACAAATCATTAGTTCATCAGAATTACAAAATTAACAGCAGTTCTACTTACCTCGGCTCAGCCACTGCTAGGTTGAAAAGAATAGAGCACCCAAAGATGTCCAGTCAAGAGCAGTTCAGTTTCTCTGCTCACCTACAGTGTGTTCCAGCTGACAGTGAATCTACATTACGGTAAATTATTGAGGCAACACATACATTAAGATTTATGTTAAGAGATGCATTTTAAAATGATTGTTCAGTTTAGACTTTGTTCTCAAAGCAGAAAGTTAATTAATTAGTTAATGTGCTTGTAAATTATGAGTAAACATGTGTAAGGCTTACTAGTTCATTAACAAATAGGTATAAGCTATACGTTCATCACTTACAAATGTTTTTGCAGTACCTGAACTAAAGTTGAAACTCTTCATTATTAGTTAATGTTTATGAAAGTTTACAAACTATTAGTAAATATGGATTTTAATTTGCAATAAGAAACACCAGTGGTAAACATTCAGCACACATTTACAGATCATCAGTGAATGGAACAAGGCCAAGGGTGAAATTAATCAATGACTTTTATTTGCAGAAAAGGATTTGCTCAGTAATTACAAAGGAAGCTCTATGATCAACAATTACATACAGTAAGAAAGTTGCTCAACAATTAAAAAAAAAGCTCAACGATTACAAATAAAAAATGAAGAAACAAGCTCAACCCCAAACACCCCAGGTCCTCCCCACCTTACCCCTCCCCAACCGCATTTAAACCCAAAGTCAAAATGGTGTTGCAGTATACCCCACCAGCCGTGTATGCCGACATTGTTTCATTTTGCAACAGTTCAGCACCGCGTTGGACCTCTTCTGGATCTCCCTAAGTAAAAAAATAAAATAAAATAAACAACACACAAATACATTCATAAACCATTTATTTTGTGCTAACATATCAAACTGTAATGGTTGCACTGTTCTGAACTTGGCGTATGTACCTTAACGAAACAACAAAAAACTGTGGACAGTGTTCAAAATCAAATAAATAAGTGATAATAAGTCTAATATTGGCTGCTGTTAGAGAGCTAGATACCTAGGCTACTGTTAGAGAGCTAGATACCTAGCAGGCCTCTGTTAATGGCACAGCATTAGCTCAACTGTTTAACCCGTCTAAACTCGAAAATACTCAAAATACTAAAACACGCGTATCTGATCTTACCTGAGGTGCTCGACTGTGGTTGTACTTCAGACATACGGCTCTTTGTCGTCACTGTAGCTAACCGCTTCGACCTAAGGAAAATGGCGCCCAGCGCTTTAATGACAAACCGCAGCGCTCCGGTAAAACCACCTAAACTGGGGAAGTAGAGGGGGGAAGAGGGCGTATCCCTTTTTTGTAGTTAAAGTTATGATTGGCTAGCCACTTTGACTGATTTCATGCACGGTCCAATACAGTTCTCAAATTTTAAGTGACCGATTAACCGACGTTGGCGCTAAATTGAATACAGCGCACCCGTTTTCGGGAATCATTGTTTCTATGACTGTTAGTGTATGAGCTAAGAAAGTTAACCGAAAGAGGGAAAACAAAGAAGAGACAGCTAAAACTGATCAAGTGGTAAGATAACTTTAAACATGAATTCATAGCTTGTCCTAAAGTCTTGTTCTTGACATTATTTTAAATAATTAATTTAAAACTTTTCATCTTATTATGTTACAGTACATGGTACTATAGAATATCCCTTTTTGGCATTTTTGTTAATGAAATAATGTATCTGTTTTATTTACTCCAACTAAAATCATTCTACAGTGTGTGGATCTATAGTGCATGGTTTGATAATAGGAAGAAAATTGTAAGATAGACCTTTGAGCACACTTGTTATATTATAAGAACACCCATAACACACATTACTGACATTTATTGAAGCATGATGCACATTTATTAAATCATGTGTTTCTGTACATTAATACTTTACATATTACTTTCTCACAGGACTTGTGAAACAGAAATCGGAGCAGTACAAAAGCAATCAGGCACCAGTCCATGTTCAGATCCACCTGTTTGAGTGGATGAAATTCATTTACAGGTTAATTTACAGAATTAGAGAGACTTATTGTTGTGAGATCTGTGAGGGGGTGGTGCGGTGGATGTTTGAAATGGTGGAACATTCCAATGTGATTCTCAAGTCATCCACCATGTGAGAACTGGGACAGAAGTGATAAGTGATGAGTGGTGGGGCTATCAAGGGTCTTTTGAACAACTGGAATACAGTCACTTCATCATAAACCACAGAATCTGCTATGTAAATCCTAGCAATAGTGTCCATACTCAACATATTGAGAGGGCATGGTGTACACATAAGGGAAATGTGTGGAGGCTGAGGGGAAACAGACTGGAGGGTTTGCTGGAAGACCACCTTCATGTAATATGGTGGAATGAATAGCTAGGTAATAGGCACAAAAATGTATCACTAGGAAGACAATTTCATGACATCTCAAAACAAGTAACTGGCACAACCTTGCAGCTTTACAGTGCAATAGAGAAAAAAATAACTGAATTGTTACTTTCAATATGCAGATTTTTTTTTTGTAATTGTTGAGCAAATTTCTGCCTTATTTCTATAATCACATGTATTACAGGTATACTTAAAAGTAGTTTATCCTAATTTATGCATTACATTTGCTAAAGTATGCTGGGATTGGTGATGGGGTGGAGGGGGTGAGGTGGGGAGGACCTGGGGTGTTTGAGGTTGAGCTTGTTTCTTCATTTTTTATTTGTAATCGTTGAGCTTTTTTTAAAATTGTTGAGCAACTTTCTTACTGTATGTAATTGTTGATCATAGAGCTTCCCTTGTAATTACTGAGCAAATCCTTTCTGCAAATAAAAGTCATTGATTAATTTCACCCTTGGCCTTGGTCCATTCACTGATGATCTGTAAATGTGTGCTGAATGTTTACCACTGGTGTTTCTTATTGCAAATTAAAATCCATATTTACTAATAGTTTGTAAACTTTCATAAACATTAACTAATAATGAAGAGTTTCAACTTTAGTTCAGGTACTGCAAAAACATTTGTAAGTGATGAAGGTATAGCTTATACCTATTTGTTAATGAACTAGTAAGCCTTACACATGTTTACTCATAATTTACAAGCACATTAACTAATTAATTAACTTTCTGCTTTGAGAACAAAGTCTAAACTGAACAATCATTTTAAAATGCATCTCTTAACATAAATCTTAATGTATGTGTTGCCTCAATAATTTACCGTAATGTAGATTCACTGTCAGCTGGAACACACTGTAGGTGAGCAGAGAAACTGAACTGCTCTTGACTGGACATCTTTGGGTGCTCTATTCTTTTCAACCTAGCAGTGGCTGAGCCGAGGTACGTAGAACTGCTGTTAATTTTGTAATTCTGATGAACTAATGATTTGTTAACATATTTATAAATATATGAGTGCACACACTGGCAACAGAAACTCTGACTGATAAACATTTATTAATTTTCAATTTTCATTAACTAATGATATGTTCATTTTCAAGTTCTAATGAACTAATGATTTGTTAACATGTTTGTAAACATCAATATATGTATTAATAACTACATGAACTGTCATTTGTAAACGTTTGTTCGCATTCAAATTCTCATGAACTGATGATTTCACAGCTATTAATCATTAGTTAATAGTTTATTACTGAAAGTTATTATAAAGTGTTACCAAAGTTTCTTCTACACATCTCATCCAGGAGAGGCTGCCATGTCTTCCTTCAGGGGGAAAATAGTGATGATTTTGGGGTCTTATATACAATTTTCCAGCAGAGAAACTGGAACTGCATCATAGCACTTCCTGTCTAGCCCTGTTTGCCTCTCTTGAAGCTATGAATGTGTACTAGTTTGGCAAAAATTCTGATTGAGAGTGGGTGGAGCTTAAAGAGCTGAAATTTAGTTGATTATTAAACAGAAAAAAATATATACACATCTATTTTGGTAAATGTGTAAACATTTTTGGGGAGTTAAACTTGGTATTTCTTTCACGTGGGACACAGTTTGTTGCTCCACCTGGAGTTCACCCATGTTTCCTCCCTAAGGGGCTGTCAAAATGACATTCAGTTAAAAATGAAATATATTTGTAATATCTGTACTACTGCTTAATCTCAGTGCTGGCCTTGATACCACTGATGTAACGGGGCATGCAGAGCCATCTGCTACCAGCAGGGGCAATGCAGGCCAAGGTCTCCCAGGGCACTTAGTAGTGATCAGATGCACCTGCCGGGTGCTCTATTTAAGACGGTGCCAAACAGCACTCTCTGTCGCACCATTTAGAGGGGTGAACGGTATGCTAAAGATCTAAGAACAGATAAGAGAAAGGAATCAATTAATCAATCAAACAAATAAAGCATAGATGAGTGGAGTTTAAAAGAAAGTGGAAAAGGGGCCGCCGCCTTTAAATAAGAAAAGAGAAAAACAACGAACTAAGTTAAAAGGAAAAAGGAAACAGACACGAAGGGAGGAAGCAAGGAAAGAATTCATCTCTGCGCTGATCTAGAAAAATAAATCCAGCTCTGAAAAATAAAATAACATTTCAAGCTGTGAAAGAGAAATAAGTATTGCTGTATGAAGACCCTCCTTTGTTAGAGCCATGTCTACCTGGTCTCTCTTTTTGTTTACCATTTTTCCTCCTTTATTTTCATCCTTTGTTGTAAGGGTGTAATTCCATTTGTTACCTGTGCTCCTGGGTGGCGCAGTTTCTCATCCTACAGCCCAGGGGTTCGATCTCGACCATGTCCAAGCATGATCTCCACCATTCTCTCTCTGCTCAATTGTAGGAGAGAGAGCTTCACCCGTTACAATAATTCTAAAACCATAAATCCCCCACTACTACAGTAAAGGACCGGCCCCGTGTCCCTGCACCTGGGTCCTCCCCACAGCGCCACACTGCCACAACTGCCCTTACAGCTCTCATGAACAGTCTTCAGAACTGGGCTGGACTCTCAGGAACTTTCCCAAAGCTCATACCAGCAAAAACGAAACAGTTTTGGAGTCCTGCTTCTCTCAGTAAGGGGTCTCTAAAGTCACGATGTCTAGCGGCTCAGGTGGGGATCTTCATATTAAATATTATAGGAGTAATACCCCCACCACCCGCAGCCCACCACTGACACACAGAGATGTAATGATGGAGGACAGAGGGCAGCTTCAATCTACATCTGCTGGATGGAGGGGAGTTCTTCCCTTGGGAGTAATAAATGGAGATAGAGAGATGGTGGAGGACGACTGTGTGTTGTGACTGAGTGTAGGAGGTGCATTATGGGTGGAGCTGTGTAGCTCAGCAGAGATCTACACTAATCCCATTCAGCTCTGACTCTGTTCTCAGTCACTTCACATCTCTATCAACATGCTGCTCTCTATCCTTTCTCTCCTAACACTGCTTTTAGGTAGCACCACTTTAATCCCACTCCTTTATTTAATACCTGTAGAGAAACTATGAGAAATATGTAAAATCATTATTTTAAATGTTGTGTGAGAGATTTCAGTGTTTTATTATCTTCAATAATGTTTCCAGGAGAAACATCAGCTCAGACCATTGATCCACTTGTAGGAGAAGTGCAGCTTCCAGAGGGGGATGATCTCACTCTCTCCTGTAACTACAACACCAGCAGCACTAGTGATGTTCTTCACTGGTATCGTCAGTCTCCTGGATCCAGTCCAGAGTTTCTCCTGTATATTGATCTATACGGGACTCAGAGTGATCCTCCTCCTCGTATGTCTGCTGTGGTGGATAAAGTCCTAAACCGTGTGGATCTGAAGATCTCCTCTGCTGCAGTATCAGACTCTGTACTCTACTACTGTGCTCTGAGGCCCACAGTGACAGGAAACCCAGACACACTGTACAGAAACTGGTTCTATGACTGAGGTAGAGTCCTGCTTCTCTCAGTAGGGGGCGGTAGGAGATCTCAGTAGGAGATCTTCTCCTTCCTCCTGATGTCAGTTCACATCTAAAGATCCTCCAGAGGAGAACACTGTACTAACACTCCTGTCCCTGAGTGACAGTAGAAACACCCTCAGTAATAATTACCCCGTAAAGGCTGTTACACTGTAGAACCTGGAGATCTGCCAGTCCAGGCCCCCCCCGATCCCTGTCCTGATCCCGATCTGAGTACTTTAATACTGAGTACTGATACTTTTACTTTCATTCAGCCCTGAATCAGTGAGAAAGCAGTGAGGTCTAAAGTGTACTGTGATGGTATCAGATTACAGGCCGTATGAGTATAAGATATTTCATGTTACGTCTGGTCAACTTCATACACACCCATTCAGACCTCCATCACATAAAACAGCTGGAACAGGGTCATTCAGAGCTGGTGATGAGGTCACTGATCTGAAACAGGTGATGCCCACAGACGACTGTAATCATGATCTGGTACAAAATCAGCATCCAGGAATGTCCTGGTCCTTCAGGAGCAGAGACGGACCGAGGCCCTCCTTACAAATGCATGACTGAAATGTTTAAATACAAAGTTCCTCAAAGAAGGACAGGAAGGTTCTCCGATATCTCACCCTCCACAGTACAGAACATCATTACAGATTGAAGGAACCTGGAGGAGTTTCAGAGCGTACAGAGCCAGAGCTGAAGAGCTGAGCTCTCTGGTCCCTCAGACAGCAGCGTGTCAAGAACCTTCATCCATCTCGAAACCACAGAACCACATGGGCTCCGGACGGAACCCTTCATCAGCCCTACAGTTCACCTTTACATCCTCAAACACCAGTTAAAGCTCTACAGTGCTGAAAGGAAGCTTTACAGTCCCAGTCCACTTCTCTGGGCTCAGAGACACACCATAAACTCAGAATAAACAGTTCCCTGACCCCAGAATCCAGGTTTCCACACAGTCATCCCAGTACTCTGACCTAAACCCCATAGAACACCTGGGGGATGAGGTGAAGAGGAGAGTCAACAAGAGTGGACCTCAGAATCTAAAGGGTCTGGAAAGGGTTGGTATGGTGGAATGGTCTCAGATCACGTGTCCTGTGTTCTCCAGTCTTTATTAAGCATTACAGGAAAAGAGTCAGAGCTGCTAACTGATGAAGAGCCACTGCCAAAGCTGGCAAACGGTATATAGGAAACAGTCCAGAAAACAGAGGGGGCGGGGCAACAGGAACACAGTCTAGGTAAAGGCTGGGTCTGGGGTGGCCATAGAGGCCAGTAATCTCCTTCACACACAGAGACCTCCTTCACACACAGAGACCTCCTCTGTACACAGAGACCACCGTGTTCCAGGATGCCTGGGGTGGTGCTGCACATGGAGAGATATATAACACTGTATCTGATTACAGTATCAGGTGATCTAATAATGTACCTGTAGATGGACGTGTAGCTGCTGATGATTCTCTTTGATGTTCCAGTGTGTGTTAAATGGACTGTCTATTTTAATACAGGTGTTTATGCAGATACGATCGGGCCGATGGAGGAGGACACCAACCTTGTCCTTAAAGAAACAGATGAAGTTACTCTGAAATGCTCATATGAGTCGACCAGCAGAGAGGTCAGGCTTTACTGGTACAGACAGCGTGTTCATGAAGCTCCAGAGTATTTACTGTATAAAGGAGCCAAATCACGCAGCTCGGAAAAGAGTACCCCCACTGACCCTCGACTTAAAGCAGAGACCACCGACACATCTACTGCACTCACTATCAGTGGACTACAGCTCACAGATACAGCTCTCTACTACTGTGCTCTGAGAGATGTTGGAGCCCAGTGATACAAAGTCTCTGAGGCGCTTTACAGAAACTCACACACCTTCTGTTTGCTTTGAACACAAGGAGATCAAAGTCCCATCCAAACCACAATGTATGATCTGATGTTCCTCTCATTGAGGTGACTGTTTGAGGTAATTCAGGAGAAATAACAAAGTGAGTGCAGATGTTGCAGACAGATGTTTTACCACAGACCACTGCTGGTGTCCTCATTTAACCTCTTTTAAGTCACATGACACACAACTAGAACCTGACACTGTAGTTAATTCTGCTTGATTAACACCATGCAGTGCTGTACCGACTGGTTCCCAGCTGGCCCAGTAAGGTGCATGGTAGCAGGTTTTAAGCCTGACGTGTGTCGGTACCACCAGAACACACACCATTCTGGTCTCACTGGACTGAGACGGCTGCAGGTTACAGAGCTGCTCAATGCAGTTGTTCATCATCCGGCTACACGAGCCGAGAGACGGACTGACCAGGACAGAGTCTAATCCTCGCTGGCTAGAAGCTTCAGCAAACCCCAAGATCTCATTGCTCCAACTCTGCAGGTCTCAGAGCTGAAGATCTCATCACTCTAACTCTGCAGGTCTCAGAGCTGAAGATCTCATCACTCCAACTCTGCAGGTCTCAGAGCTGAAGATCTCATCACTCTAACTCTGCAGGTCTCAGAGCTGAAGATCTCATCACTCTAACTCTGCAGGTCTCAGAGCTGAAGATGTCATCTCTCCAACTCTGCAGGTCTCAGAGCTGAAGATCTCATCACTCCAACTCTGCAGGTCTCAGAGCTGAAGATCTCATCACTCTAACTCTGCAGGTCTCAGAGCTGAAGATGTCATCACTCCAACTCTGCAGGTCTCAGAGCTGAAGATCTCATCACTCCAACTCTGCAGGTCTCAGAGCTGAAGATCTCATCACTCCAACTCTGCAGGTCTCAGAGCTAAAGATCTCATCACTCCACCTCTGCAGGTCTCAGAGCTGAAGATCTCATCTCTCCGACTCTGCAGGTCTCAGAGCTGAAGATGTCATCTCTCCAACTCTGCAGGTCTCAGAGCTGAAGATGTCATCTCTCCAACTCTGCAGGTCCCAGAGCTGAAGATGTCATCTCTCCAACTCTGCAGGTCTCAGAGCTGAAGATGTCATCACTCTAACTCTGCAGGTCCCAGAGCTGAAGATGTCATCTCTCCAACTCTGCAGGTCTCAGAGCTGAAGATGTCATCTCTCCAACTCTGCAGGTCTCAGAGCTGAAGATGTCATCTCTCCAACTCTGCAGGTCCCAGAGCTGAAGATGTCATCTCTCCAACTCTGCAGGTCTCAGAGCTGAAGATGTCATCACTCTAACTCTGCAGGTCCCAGAGCTGAAGATGTCATCTCTCCAACTCTGCAGGTCTCAGAGCTGAAGATGTCATCTCTCCAACTCTGCAGGTCTCAGAGCTGAAGATGTCATCTCTCCAACTCTGCAGGTCTCAGAGCTGAAGATGTCATCTCTCCAACTCTGCAGGTCCCAGAGCTGAAGATGTCATCTCTCCAACTCTGCAGGTCTCAGAGCTGAAGATGTCATCACTCTAACTCTGCAGGTCCCAGAGCTGAAGTTCTCATTGCTCCAACCAGAGATGCTCTTTTTACTGGTGAAGGTCAAAATGTTACATGTTAACTACAGGGGAACTGCAGATTATGGTCTTCACTGGTACCAACAGTGTTCAGGTTCTCCTCCATGGTTCCTCACACTGGACTATAGAAGGGTCCTGTGGAGTGAGGAGTTCCACTGCAGTATTGTTTCTCCTGCACTGAGCAGAAGGACACAGCACTGTCTCTCCACTTTGGTGCACCGGTGGAGGGGAGCCTTGTGGAGTTGGTGTTGAGCTGCTCACCATGAGCAGAACAGCCCCACCCACCCCACCCTCTCTCATTAGGAAATAACAGTAGAGCTGCAGCTCTTTCTACAGACCTTTCTATTCCTCCATCACCTACATCAGGTTATATAGCACTCTACCAGAAGGTGGAGCTCTAGTCTTCTCTTTAACTAACAGCAGTAACTGAGTCTCTGTCAGATCAACACATGGTCCTCCTTGAAGAATGAACTCAGTGCTGACTCTTACAGTCATTGAGTCTCTCTGAAGATCAGTCATGATGTTGCTCTGGGTCTTGGTGATCTTCACTCAGTTTGAAGGTCAGTAATTTAGCAGTGCATTTATGATCAAGAAGTCTTTACCTGAGTTTAACCTGGAAATATATGATCACAGAGATCTTACAGATCACCATGAGATCTGATTAGAGGAAGTTCTTAGCCTTTCTACCTCACTGTGTTTGTTTCTCTGCATTAGGAGGTTCTGCTGCAGATGGAATACAGCCACTCTTCTTAGAACAGCATGTACTGGAGGGAGCAGATGTCTCTCTCTCCTGTAACTACACTGGAGCTAACGTAGTGGGCTTCCAGTGGTATCATCAGTATCCCGGATCCAGTCCAGAATTCCTCCTCTTCCTCACTGAGAGTAGTAATGGATCTGATCCTGCTCGTCGTCTGACAGCAGAGGCTAAGAAACATCTCTCACGTGTGGATCTGAAGATCTCCTCTGCTGCAGTATCAGACTCTGTACTCTACTACTGTGCTCTGAGGCCCACAGTGACAGGAAACCCAGATACACTGTACAGAAACTCCTTACTAGCACTTCCTGTACAGTAGTGTGAACATTAGGTTCTGTATAAAGACTGACTGAATAAAGTTCTCTTTCTCAGAATCTATCTACAGTATGAAGATCTGGACCTTTAGAACTGAGTTTAATCCTGTTATTATACAGTACATCACCCTGAAGAGATCTTCTACTCAGGTTGGAGAGCCAGGATTAGATGTATCTGGAGTGCTGATTACATTCATCAGTAGATTTAATGATCTACATTTTTATGATCAGAACTGTGATGGAGATGAGTGCTGATGTGTGTTCAGTCTCAGAGCGTAATAATGCTGTTTAGACACACAGAGTAGTAATGAGGGGAATGATCCACACGGGGAAAGACTTCATCTAGATCTAACTGAACACTGAAACAGGTGAGTTCAGTCTGAAGGAGGAGATGAAGGAAAGAGGAGATCTGGTTCAGACAGGACTAAAACTATAGCAGACTCTGAACCAGAAGCTGCTTCAGGTTAGCGCTGCCTGCTGTTCTGTGGGTTCTCCATCTTCAATGATGGAGCACAGACTGTTAACACTGACACTTTACACACCTTCACATCAGGATCTACAGCTAAACTCATTACAGCCGTGTGAAAAAGGCAAGACAATATTATTTACCTCTCAGCGGTCACCTGGTATAACACTGTAATGTCCTGGCAGCACCTTAGCAACCACCTGGGATACCTTAAATTACACCAACGTCCCCTCTAGATTTAATTACATTCATTATTAGAGTTAATGTCTGTCTAAATCAAACCTGGAATTAAAGCTCTTACGGGACGTTTACAGTCAGGCCAGACCAGAGTCTTTGGTCAGCAACCCTGACAACAGTCTGGACATTTAAGCCCTGGACAGTTTTCAGACTAACTGCCATATTCTGGGTTATCTGGATACCAACAGATTTTTCTGGACTGCTTGGTACTTCCTGGACTACAAGAAGACTGTAGGACATTCTGGGCTGGGCAACTCAGAAAAGTGCAGTAGGAGCCTATCAGTGCCCTCCAGTGGCACAACTGATCTCTGAGGTGGATAGTCAAGGAGCTTGGATGCCAATGGTTCAGGGAGTCTTTAACTGGCATGCCAGGGGAGTTGGGGGCTAGCCGCAGGCTGGACGGCGGATGATCAGCTGTCACGTCAAGGCTGCCTCTATAGGAGACAGGGTGGCCTGCATGTCCAGAGACAGGAGGCCGGGAGGTTGGCTGGCAGAGACATGAGACAATGAGGGCAGCAGCTTGGTCGATGTATCAGGAGTCTTAGAGGCCACAAGCAGGTCAGGGAACTTGCTTCAGGTGGGCATGCAGAGATGTCCACAGAGGCAGGTAGACCTGCAAAGAAGTATGAGAGTGACGGAGTTACTGATCAGAACCTAGTCAGTACCTGAGTATGAATGGTGAACTGGTCAATAGAAGGTCAGTTATTTAATATCTGGGTGTTCAACCATCACCAAGGTGTACAGTCCAACCGGATCATTTGAGATGTCCTCTGGTAGATGTCCTCAGGCAGTGGGACAAGTAGATGTCCTGCGGGTCTGGAAGTTTGCTGCGTATGATAGACTCTCCGCTGTCCACTCTCTTCAGGGCCCTGTGGTCGTAGGCAGTACAGCTGCCGTACCAGATAGTGATGCAGAGAGTGTGACAGAACAAGGGGGTGCAGTGATTGGGTGATAGATATGTGTGGTAGTTAAGTTGTTCTTGTTAATGATAATGTGTATTATAAAGGACCTTCAGGATCTGTAATAGTGGAACTGTGTGTGGATCTGATGTGTGTGGTTATTAGGATGGCTACACCTCTTTGTTTAGAGGTACTGGGCTGAGAATGTAGGACTAAACTGGGCTGACTGTAGTTTATGGTGGTCTGATTCTGGTAGGTGGGTTTCCTGTAGGAGGCATATATCAGCATTAAGTCAGGAGTTTCCTGTTGTAGTGTCTCATAACTGAACTCACTTCAGAGAGATCCACACTAACACACAGATCAGCATTAGAGCACTGAGAGCTCCAACACACTACTGATTCCATCTGATCATATTCACAATGAAGAGGAACCTCCTCACCATCCTCATCATCACCTCAGGTACTCACTGTAACATCTCATCAACAATATCTGGATAATCAGACTTTATAAACACTGATTTATATTCTCTGGTTCTTCCAGGTGTGTTTGGTGCTGATGTAATTAGACCATCAGATGATCAGGAGACTGATGTTTCTAGAACAGAGGGGGAACCTCTTACACTCAAATGCACTTATGATACCAGTAGTCAGTATGTTTATCTTTATTGGTACAGACAGTATCCTAACAGAGCTCCACAGTACCTACTGTATAGAGGTGCTCGACAGCAGGGTGGTGATCACACTTCAGACCAGAGATTTTCATCTACTACATCCTGGACATCCACTGATCTCACTGTTAGAGAACTAAGACTGGCAGATACAGCTCTCTACTACTGTGCTCTGAGAGTTGGAGCCCAGTGATACAAAGTATCTTAGATGCTTTACAGAAACTCACACACCTTCTGTTTGCTTTGAACACAAGGAGATCAAAGTCCCATCCAAACCACAATGTGTGATCTGATGTTCCTCTCTCTGAAATGACTGAGGTTACATTTCTGAGGGTAAATACAGTAAACAGTGAGGACAGGTGTGTCAGACACAGGATACAGTGTGAGCTGCTACACTACAGGGTTTATATCATGTTTCTATCTGATCAAATGCAGTGAGAGACTAATGTAGTAGATGTGTGCGGTTTCTTCCTCCAGTCACAGAAAGTTTGTGTGTTCTTGGTGTATTCAGACCTCCTCTATTTGTGTCTAATGGTTACAGTAGAAATTACTGAATGTAAAAGAAGACTGTTATAATATATTTGCACACTTTGTTTTTGTGCATTTGTCTTTGCACTACACTATTTATATATATAAATATAAAACAAATACATGTATATATATATATATATATATATATATATATATATATATATATATATATATATATATATATATATATATATATATATATATATATGTATGTTAATATTTCGTTACACTGCACAAACCTGTATTGGTATAATGACAAAGTTGAATAGAATTGAACTGAAACAGAAATACTACTACTGAGTTTTAATGACACACATCAGGCGTCTCTAACCCAACACTGGACCACCTGAACACAGTAATGTAGTCCTGACTGACAGGATCTGCTGAGTAACTGCTTGAACATATTAAGATCTGAAAGCTGTTAGTGAGTGAGATTTGGATCTGATCATCTCAAACAGTGACTCTTTTATTTCAAGGTTTGAAGAAGAAACTGAAGAAATGTAAATACATTAGAGAAATAAAGAATCACACACTGTATGGAAATACCACACACTTACTGCTCATTGTACCGTCATCATTTATTATCAGCTTCTGATCTACCAGGTCATGTATCGGAATACCAGGAATCAGGTTAAAAACTACCTTCTCCCAGGATTATAACATATTACAGTCACACCTGCTCGTTCTCTGCGCACCTCTGATCTCCTGAACTTCATTTCCCATAACCCACCACCTGATGTCACGTGTCCATCCTTGCCCAATCACACCCTGTTGCCTCGCTCTCTGTCTCCTGAATATAGATTAGTCACCTGACATTAATTAGTCTGTGTGTTCTCGCACAGGCTCATTGTAAAGTATTGCCACTCTGTAGCGTACTGAGCGTTCTCTCTCTGTTTGATCTTGTTTGTTACTCTGGCTTTGACTCTGTTTTGATTCTCTGGTTTACTCTTCTAGTTTATTCCCTTTGGTACCTCTGCCTGGTCTGATTGTCTGCTGGGTTTGACTCTTTCCTGTTTATTGACTCTGACTCTGTTTAGCCCTCTAATGGTGTTTCCTTGTTCTTGGTGTATTTTAGTACAAACCTGTTTAATAAACTGTGCCTTGTTTTTAGTTCAGCGTGGGTCACAGTCTGTCACATTGTCACAATTACTTCAGTCCTCAGTTATCTCCACATGGGTATCAGTTTTCATGTATCAGATAAAACTATCAGGAATCTACCATCAGTTGTTAGGGATCAGTTGTCAGGTGTTGAGAATGAGCATGGGGGCATGGACCAGAAAACAGAGGGGGTCGGGGAATCAGGAACCCAGTCTGCAGTGTGCAGCCTTGTCTAACTCTTTTCCCAGTATGGGACCAGGCTTGTAGATTTTAGGGAAGTTGTGTAATAGTTGTAGCACTTTTGATGAAGAGTATTTGAAGGCATGATGAAGCCCTTCTCTAATGACAGAAAATTATTGTAAGGGTCCGGGCTGTGCCGCCTGCAGCCAACAGAGGGGGACTACAACCCAGAACTCCAACCCCCAGAATCCCTCAGGCTGATCAAACCAACAAGCTGCACCTGAGGCGTTGGCCATATAAGCCCCCATCAAACAACAGTCTCTGCTACACCTTTGTAGAGGGGAAGATGGTACGGTACAGCAAAGGAAAAAGAAAGAGAAATAAGCAAAAAATAGGAAAAGAATGAGAGAAAACCAGATGACAAACGCAAAAGAAATTGAAAGCAATAATTGTTGAAAAAAATACATGACTATTTTTTTGTAAAGAGATTGTAAAGCGTCCTTGTGTATGTGAAAGGCGCTATAGAAGTGTAACCTATTATTATTATTATTATTATTATTATTATTATTATGAATAGAGTAGAGCACGTGGGTCACTCTGCGCAAGAGACTAGGTGCAGAGACCCACAAAATCCCCTTTCTGTTAAACCCTCTTCTGTTTGTTTCTGTTCTTTTATAAACTCGCCTTCCATTTGAGTACATCGTCCCCGGCGTCTCCTTTGTTTGTGTTTCCCACCATTTCTCCCTCTCCCTCACAAAACCTCTCCTGACTCGCCTCACGTGTACTGCTCATGTGGGGTTATCACTCTGGAGGTCGGGAATTTGATCCCACCTAATCCAAAACACCCAAACATGTTCCCACAAACAGTTCACTCACCGCACACACAGTTACACGTGCAACCTGTTTGCTTACCAATTTAAATCTTTACATTGCCGCAAACAGTTTCCCCCCGTGCGCTCGGGTCCACACCCCCAACTGCGCCGTGACAATTATATTTGCATATCTGTAGATAAGAACATAGCTAAGGTTTTATTAGTATGAATGAATAAGAGTCTATACACAGTACAGCTCAGGTTCACCTCTTTACCTGTGTAAAAGTTACCTACGCTCCCTAGTTCAGTAAAGGGCCTGTCAGACTGTAGACTTTCATGCTGATGTTTTGGGATTGACAAACTTAATATCACGGACGTCTTTTCAAGGTTTTCTTCATCCACCACTGGACCAACTGGAGACCATGACTTATTAGTGACAGACTGAGTATGAGCTTAAACTCAGCTTGGAGACTAAGAGCTGTACTAAGTCTGAGAGGGAGTGATCTGTTTATGGAGGATTTCATACAGGGGTTTTAATTCAGATCTGAAACACACATAGCTGTAATGATGGAGGTCTACCAGCAGAGGGCAACTCTAATCTAGATCTGCTGGATTGAGGTGAGTTCTTCATTTGGGATTCATTCTCCTGCCTTCCTCTGATCTTCTACCAGATCCACTGATACATGTAGGAGGAGTCTCTACATGCTGGAACAGTAGAACCCAAATCTCTCCTCATTATCTGAACACTGGAACCACCATGATGTTCCTGTGCTCTCTCTCTCTCTTTATCATCATGATAGGTATGTGTTATTACCTACATTCATATCTATGTGGAATATATATTTAGTGTTTATATCTTGATATGTTCTGTGTGTGTGTGATGATGAGTCTGAGCTTTTATACAGTACATAATCATGTTTTATTCAGTATTAATGCAGCACTATTGTGGTTTGTGTATGTCTTCACAGAGAGCTGTGTCTCACAGTCCATATCTCCACTGGAGGAGAAAGTAGATGCTGTAGAAGGTCAGACAGTTACTCTCTCCTGTAGGTATGAGTATAGTGGTACTCCAAGTAGTCTGCAGTGGTACCGTCAGCATCCTGGATCCAGACCAGAGTATCTACTAATGGTACTTCCAGCATCAAAGAGGGTGAACTATGCGACTCCACGTTTTACTCGACTGGATGGTGCAGTGAATGGAAGTGTAGTGAATCTAACCATCTCCTCTGCTGCAGTATCAGACTCTGTACTCTACTACTGTGCTCTGGAGCCCACAGTGACAGGAAACCCAGATACATTGTACAGAAACTGGTTCTATGACTGAGGTAGAGTCCTGCTTCTCTCAGTAGGGGGTGCTGTTATTACACTCAGATCTTCTCCTTCCTCCTGATGTCAGTTCTCTTGTATAGATCCTCCAGTGGAGAACACTGTACTAACACTCCTGTACCTGAGTGACAGCAGGAGGAGACGTGTGGTACTGGTGGGGTCCATTTCCTGCTATGAGCTGTAAAGGGTTTAACTGGGTTTGTTTTTAGATCAGTTTTATTTGAACTATTACATTAACAGAAGAATAATATCACTGATTAATGTCTTCCACAAAACCAAGAAAGCTGTTCAACCTTTAACACACGTCAGGCGTCTCTAACACAACACTGGACCACCTGAACACAGTAATGTAGTCCTGACTGACAGGATCTGCTGAGTAACTGCTTGAATATATTAAGATCTGAAAGCTGTTAGTGAGTAAGATTTGGATCTGATCATCTCAAACAGTGACTGTTTTATTTCAGGGTTTAAAGAAGAAACTGAGAAGCTGTCAGGTGTCAGGAATGAGTGGTTAGTTATCAGGAATGATCCATCAGGCATCAAATATCGTTTGTCACATTTCAGATAAGATAATCCCTTATTGATCCCGCAGTGGGGAAATATACAAATAATAAATAAAATCTATATATACAATAATTACAGAAATATATATAAATACTAAAAATTTAAATCCAGAAGACAGCAGTTTCATTGCACATAGTAACATAGAGGTAGAATACTGGGTTCTATTGCACATAGTAGAGTAGAAATAGACCAATGTAAAAATAGACTAGTGTAGAAATAGACTACTGAGGGGAGCGGATGTTATACAGTCTGACAGCCGGAAGGTAGGCTCTGCGGTATCTCTCCTCCACACACCGCGGGTGCAGCAGCCGGGCGCTGAAGGAGCTTCCCAGTGCTTCCAGAGAGTGGTACATGGGGTGGGACAGGGTCTTCAGCATGTGTTTGGACTTAGACCTCATTCTCCTGTCCCCCACCACCTCCACTGGGTCAGGAGGACACCCCAGGACAGAGCTGGACCTTTTGATGACCCTGTTCAGTCTCTTCCTGTCAGCGGTGGAGATGCTGCTGCCCCAGCACACTGCTCCATAAAAGATGGACCACCACACCGTCAAAGAAGGTCCTCAGGAGCGCCCCCTGCACTCCAAAGGCCCCGAGTCTCCTCAGGAGCGCCCCCTGCACTCCAAAGGACACGAGTCTCCTCAGGAACGCCCCCTGCACTCCAAAGGACCGGGGTCTCCTCAGGAGCGCCCCCTGCACTCTGAAGGACCTGTGTCTCCTCAGGAGCGCCCCCTGCACTCCAAAGGACCGGAGTCGGAGTCTCCTCAGGAGCGCCCCCTGCACTCCAAAGGAACCGAGTCTCCTCAGGAGCGCCCCCTGCACTCCAAAGGAACCGAGTCTCCTCAGGAGCGCCCCCTGCACTCTGAAGGACCTGAGTCTCCTCAGGAGCGCCCCCTGCACTCTGAAGGACCTGTGTCTCTTCAGGAGCGCCCCCTGCACTCCAAAGGACCTGAGTCTCCTCAGGAGTGCCCCCAGTTCTTTAGTTTTTCCTGTGTTGATCGGCAAGCAGTTCCTTAGACACCATTTCACAAAGTCCTCTCTCAGCTGTATCAGGAATTTCTCATCAGTCACTAGATATCAGGGATCATTGTGCAGTTTGAGCCTTCATATTTAAACATGCTAGCTATCAGAAATCAATTCTCAATTGTTAGATATCAGTTGTCCAATATCATGTATCAGTTGTCAGGTATCAAATATCAGTTGTTAGGTATCAGATATCGGTTGTCAGGTATGAGTTGTCAGGTATCAGGTATCACTTGTCTGAAATTGGGAAATCATTTTCAGGGATGGGATATTAGTTGTCAGATATCAAATATCAGTTGTTAGGTACCAGAAATCAGGAATCAGAGATCAGTTGTTTGGTATCAGATATCGGTTGTCAGGTATCAGATATTGGTTGTCTGGTATCAGTTGTCAGGTATTAGGTATGACTTGTCTGAAATTGGGAATACATTTTCAGGGATGGGATATCAGTTGTCAGGTATCAGGGATCAGTTTGCAGGTATCAGGGATCAGTTCTAAGATGGCACATGTTTCCTGAACTGCTGGTGCTCTTGTCTCCTGACCTGCCAATCTTCTTGTGCCCTGATCTTTTAGCCTCCTTGTCCCCTCACCTCCTTGCTCTCTGATTTACTGTCTTCCTCATGCCTTCACCTAATAGCCTCCTTGTCCCCTGACTGACCAGCCAGCTCCCATTCTGTTTCTGAGAGCACCACACTGCACTCCAGAGAGTACCTGATAACCAGTGTTGGGTCCCACAGTGCTGCCCAGTGTTTTCATGAAGTCTTGTTTATATAACTCCATAATACACTCTGGGGGTTCATTTCCCATGTACCACTGCTGTTGTCCTCTATCAGTCTAGACCGTTATGAGCAGTGTTCTTCAGAATGAGGACCAGGACATTCCTGATGGATTATCAGATGTACTGAGATCAGAACTGAGATGAGTGAGTATGTAGATGGTGAACTAGGAGGGGGCGGAGCTAGAAGTGTTCAGTTACAGTACACACACCAACAGGGGACCTGAACTCTCACCCAGAACAGTCTCGCTGCTCTTCTTTTCTTTTTCATGGTTGTTTCCAGTATTAGTAAGTGAGGTGTCTTTAATCCAGCTGTGGCAGGAACCCGTCCCCTAAGCTCCAACCAGAGCTGTGGGAGGCGGCAGGGAAGGCGGTGCCTGAAACCTGTGTACTGACCTCAGTATCCAGAGAACACAAACCCCGCCTCCTGTAGATAAACATAGGAGGAGTCTCTACATGCTGGAACAGTAGAACCCAAATCTCTCCTCATTATCTGAACACTGGAATCACCATGATGTTCCTGTGCTCTCTCTCTCTCTTTATCATCATGATAGGTATGTGTTATTACCTACATTCATATCTATGTGGAATATATATTTAGTGTTTATATCTTGATATGTTCTGTGTGTGTGTGATGATGAGTCTGAGCTTTTATACAGTACATAATCATGTTTTATTCAGTATTAATGCAGCACTATTGTGGTTTGTGTATGTCTTCACAGAGAGCTGTGTTTCACAGTCCATATCTCCACTGGAGGAGAAAGTAGATGCTGTAGAAGGAGAGACAGCTGCTCTCTCCTGTAGGTACAGTGGTAGTGCATACTATCTGTTCTGGTATCGTCAGCATCCTGGATCCAGACCAGAATTCCTCCTGAGGATAGATCCAGATGACAATTCTGTGCGCCGTGCAACTCCACCTTTTCCACGACTGGATGCTGCAGTGAAGAGAGGTGTACTAGATCTGAAGATCTCCTCTACTGCAGTATCAGACTCTGTACTCTACTACTGTGCTCTGAAGCCCACAGTGACTAGAAGCCCATCTACACTGTACAAAAACTCACTGACTGATAAAGCTTTGAGGTGTGTTTGGGGTTTCCTGTCAGGTGCTGCTCTCTGTATCAGCAGTACACAGAGAGGTGTGGTTAATAAATTAGTTATAACCAGAATGATTTATTCTGTTCACTGTAATATTAATTAGTATGGAGAATAATTAAACTAATCACCGCACTGACTCCACAGGGTACCTACCAGCTTCCTAACATCAGTATGAAGGTCTGTAAATCAGGGTTATATGGGAGACCTCCTGTCCAGAGCAGGTCATAACTAGTCTCAGTAAAATGATTATCAGTAATGGTGCTTTCACAGATGTGGAGTTATCCACCTGCTCACATAGAAACTCTGGAGGACTGAACCTGGACACCAACTCCGGTCTGGGCTGGGGTACACCATGAAGAGGTCAGCACCAGGCACTTTTAAATAGACAGAGGAGTGTGAATGGGCTTTTGTCAAGTAGACATGCTAACTACATTATCATACTAGAGGGAACAGTACTCACCTGTGGTCATTTCTCCAGGAGAGGCTACCATGTCTTCCTTCAGGGGAAAATTATGGTGAATTTATAGATGATTTACCTGCAGAGAACCTGGAAATGCATCATAGCACTTCCTGTCTAGCCCTGTTCAGGCCTCTCTTGTGAACCAGTTAGACTAAAACAGTGATTGTGAGTGGGTGGAACCTAAAGAGCTGAGTTTTGGTTGGTTATTGAATAGGGCATGCTCCTAATGTGATGATAGATGGTGTCCTGGGGGATCTCCTCAGAGATCTGGAACAGGGCATCACTGAGCACCTGGACAGTCTGAAGTCCAACCTGGTTGGATAGACCCAAATATAATGTCCCAAAAGTGTTCTAGTGGATTTAGGATTGAAGCAAGCAGGGGGCCCAGTCAATATCAATTCCTTCATCCTCCAAGCCCTGCCTGCATATTCTCACCACGAGGCTGGGCATTGTCGAGCACCAGGAGGAACCCAGGACCCGCTCCCCCAGCGTAGAGTCTGACAATGGGTTCAAGAATTTCATCCCGATACCTAATAGCAGTCAGGGTACCGTTGTCTAACATTCTCCATGGCGTCTTCAGCAGTTCGTCTTACAGCAGTTACCCAATCAGCATTCTATCACCTTAAGAACATCAACACAATCAAAGTTCTGACTAAACTACAGCTGGAGAATCTCATACCCACTTTTATCTCTAGTGGGATTGATCACTGAAACTGTCTCCTAACTGGACTTCCAGACCTAGAGGAACTCATCCCCACCTTTATCTCTAGCAGGATTTATGAGCACCAGAGTGATGAAGGCGAGCTTCTTCCAGATCATGTGAATTCAGTGTTTTCTACATCTATCACTGGACCAACTGAAGACCATGATTTATCAGTAAGAGGCTTAAAATAAAGAGTCGTGAACCGAGCTTGAAGACTACGAGCAGTACTAATTCTGAGCAGGAGTGATCTGTTTATGGAGGATTTCATGCAGTGGTTTTCATTCCAGGATTGTCCTTTAGAACTGAAACACAGAGAGATGTAATGATGAAGGTCTACCAGCAGAGGGCAGCTCTAATCTAGATCTGCTGGATTGAGGTGAGTTCTTCATTTGGAAGTTATTCTCCTGCACTCCTCTGATCTTCTGCCAGATCCACTGATACATGTAGGAGGAGTCTCTACATGCTGGAACAGTAGAACCCAAATCTCTCCTCATTATCTGAACACTGGAACCACCATGATGTTCCTGTGCTCTCTCTCTCTCTTTATCATCATGATAGGTATGTGTTATTACCTACATTCATATCTATGTGGAATATATATTTAGTGTTTATATCTTGATATGTTCTGTGTGTGTGTGATGATGAGTCTGAGCTTTTATACAGTACTTAATCATGTTTTATTCAGTATTAATGCAGCACTATTGTGGTTTGTGTATGTCTTCACAGAGAGCTGTGTCTCACAGTCCATATCTCCACTGGAGGAGAAAGTAGATGCTGTAGAAGGAGAGACAGTTACTCTCTCCTGCGAGTATGATGGTGGTGGCAATGATCTCTATCTGCACTGGTACCGTCAATATCCTGGATCCAGACCAGAGTTCCTGCTGCTGACCCCAGAGTCAGGTGCATACGTCACTGAGGCTGAAAAACCAGATGCACGAATGTCCATCAAAGTCCATAAAAAGGAGAAGAAGGTTGATCTGGAGATCTCCTCTGCTGCAGTATCAGACTCTGTACTCTACTACTGTGCTCTGCAGCCCACAGTGACAGGAAACCCAGATACACTGTACAGAAACTGGTTCTATGACTGAGGTAGAGTCCTGCTTCTCTCAGTAGGGGGCGCTGTTATTACACTCAGAGATCTTCTCCTTCCTCCTGAGTTATGTCAGTTTTCTTGTATAGATCCTCCAGTGGAGAACACACTGTACTAACACTCCTGTACCACAGTGAACAGCAGTTAGGAGGCTCCTGGTACTACTGGGGTCCACCTGCCTGTGTATGAGCTGTAAAGGGTTTACACTGGGTTTTATTTTTAGATTTATTAGTATATGAAAACTATACATTAACAGAAGAAAATAATATCACTGATTAATGTCTTGATCTCTTGTCAAAATAAATAAAGCTGTTCAACCTTAACACAAGAATCAGACAGATAGGAACACAAATCCACACTGGAAATCCACCTGAACACACGATAAAGACAAGTCCTGACTGGAAACAGGATCTGGCAAGTAAACAATCTTGAACCATATTAAGGGGGGAGCATCAAAGAGAGTGAGTCAAAGGCAATGGGACTCAGAACCAGAGATAATAACAGTAATAGGCAGAGAAAATGCTCAGGGCTGCAAACAGACAAGGATCCTCCCCACGGGGCAAGGGGGGCACCGGACAAGCTCACTGATGGCCACCTTGGACGTCAATTTGTTGGCTGCCAGCAGACGGGCTCAAAAATGACTGTCTAGGATGACCCCTAGGCCTGGGAGCAGAACTGGATGGATGGCAGCCATTGTGCTCTTTTATGAGAGCTGGGTCCAATCCCTCAGCTCTGGTATATCAGATATCAATTCCTAGCTATCAGAAATCATAGCCCTCCCAGTGTTAAAGATATCAGTGGTTTTGACATCAGTTGTCTTGGATCCAGGATCCTTGTTCGATAATTAAGCCTCTTTAGGTTTTGAACAGAGACCAGTTGTCAGCTGGTCAAATAACAGAGGAATAGGTATCAGGGATTCCAGCCAGTGGCCACTTTCGAGGTATCTTAAAGGGTAACAGTTTCCTTAAGCCTAATACAAGTGATTACATTCAACTGGAGATCATCAGGTATGTGGAATGTAAGGTACCGGATGCTTTGTCATGGGGTTCAGGGGACAGTTGCACTGTGACAATTTGTCAGCACCTATTCCCACATTGGAGGCATCAACCTCCACAACAAAGGTCTTAGTAGTGTCGGGATCATTGAACAATGAATAGCAGTGTTGGACCTCTGGGATCAAATGCACTCTCTTAGCCTCAGGGTTCCAGTTGATGTGCTTGGCATTGTCCTTAAGCAGAGAGTAAAGAGGAGCAGCAACAAGTTGCAGTCACGTATAAGGCGTTAGCTAAAGTTGGGCAGGTGTCTGATATCAGTTGTGATGTATCAGGGGATAGGCCAGTTAACCAGATGGCACTTGTGTCATCCTCTCTGACTGCTGTGCTAATAATATAACCTGAAACAAACTGCCAAATGAAATTCACATTCCCCCTGATCTGGCAGCCAAACCTTGTCCCCAAACCTTTCTCTTTAGAGAGAACCCTCAGACATTCTAATATGAGTCCTCAGTGTCTGGGTACCTCAATATGTCATCTATCTATGTGATACCCTGACTGGCCTAGGATTTCCCAGGATATGGATGTACCTTGTGAGTTCCTGTTCAAATGTGTCTGGATTTAATGGTAATAGCCAGGTTCTGAGAGATTCTGGAGGAACACTCACAGAGAGTGAACTCTGGGCTCTCAGTGGATGTAGAGGTCCCACAGTGCTGCCCAGTGTTTTCATGAAGTACAGTGAGCATACCAACTCCAACCTCCTGCTCAGACCAAGAGATTCATTGATCCCAGATTTAGCCAGGGGCTGTTGGAGGATATCAGTGTTAGACCGTCTAGTACAAAGAACCTGAACTTCAGAATGGAGACCAGGAACATTTCTGATGGATGTATCAGATGTACTGAGATATCCAGCTTCATATGGACACTGGGTATGTAGACTGCTGAACTAGTCTAACACTCTGCGGAACTAGAAACCTGCTGTTACCTGATGTACTTAGCTAAACATAACTTCATGTAGATTATACTGATCACCCAGTTCAACAGAATCAGACAGGTCAGTGAAACTGTTTCCTAATCTAATACACCATTGTTTCAGTATTACGTAAGTGAGATGTCTTTAACTGGTCCAACAACACGGCTAGTGCTCTCTTATCAGAACAGACACAGCCTATTTAACCCTAGTGGTAGCACCACACAGAGCTGTAATGGGAGGTCTACCAGGGAGAGGGCGGTGCCTGAAATCTGCTGTTCAGGTGAGCACTTCATTTGGGGTTATTCTCCTGCACTCCTCTGATCTTCTACCAGATAAACATAGGAGGAGTCTCTACATGCTGGAACAGTAGAACCCAAATCTCTCCTCATTATCTGAACACTGGAACCACCATGTTGTTCCTGTGCTCTCTCTCTCTCTTTATCATCATGATAGGTATGTGTTATTACCTACATTCATATCTATGTGGTATATACAGTATATTCTGGTTTAGATGGAGGTCTATGTGTTGGTGGTGATGCGTCTAAGTTTGTACATACAGTATATAAGTATGGTTTATTTAATACTGATAAAGCTATTCTGATTATCTTCACAGAGAGCTGTGTCTCACAGTCCATATCTCCACTGGAGGAGAAAGTAGATGCTGTAGAAGGTCAGACAGTTACTCTCTCCTGCAGCTATGAGTATAGTGGTGGTGGTACACTCTATCTGTACTGGTACCGTCAGTATCCTGGATCCAGACCAGAGTATCTACTGATGATTCAAGAAGCTAGTGAATTGGTCACTAAGGCTGAAAATCTCGATGCACGAATGTCCATCAAAGTCCATAAAGAGGAAAAGAAGAAGGTGGATCTGGAGATCTCCTCTGCTGCAGTATCAGACTCTGTACTCTACTACTGTGCTCTGGAGCCCACAGTGACAGGAAACCCAGATACACTACAGAAACTGGTTCTATGACTGAGGTAGTGTCCGGCTTCTCTGAGTAGGGGGTGCTGTTATTACACTCAGAGATCTTCTTCTTCCTCCTGATGTCAGTTCTCTTGTATAGATCCTCCAGTGGAGAACACTGTACTAAGACTCCTGTACCTGAGTGACAGTAGAAACACCCTCAGCAATAATTACCCCGTAAAGGAAACACTTTACAGTTAATAGGTCACTATTGAGGAACTAAGCAGGAACTATTAGTGACCACTATTACCTATTATTAGGTTCTAGATATTTACTCAGTAGGTAATAGTGAACTAATGGTCCAGATCTGGCAGGAGGGAGTTTCCTGATTGTAGAGCTGATGATAGCTTTTCCCAAAATGCTGCAGCGATTTTACACATAGCTAATCTGTAAAGACACAATAAATTCATTGCATGGTAGATTTAGATCAGAAGATTTAGAATGGAGTGGCATCACAATGTGTTACAATTAATCTTTTTTCTAGAACAATGAACACTGAATGTCTGTAACCTAATGTCCTATTCACACTCAAAGTTACTTTACTGTTACAGGCAATTAAAAGTGAATTACATTCCATATGCTGGAGATTATTTAAGGACATAACATTTCATATAAAAAATTACATTTACAGAACCTGCTCACCTCAGTATCTCCAGATTGCAATTACTTACAAGCTCATCAGTGCAACAGAGAGCAGTTCCACTCCTGAATCCTGCAGGTCATTGTTAGTGAGGTCCAGATATTTCAAAAAGGAGTTTACTGATTGTAGAGCTGGTAATAGTTGTTTACATGACAGTGTGGTGATAATACAGCCAATTAGTCTGTAAAGACAAAGTAAAGAGTCCATGGTACTTTTAAATCAGGACAAATAGACACATAGTACACTCTGTGTTCCTTTTCTCTGTATCTAGAACCGAATACTTATTGTTGTATAAAAGAATGAAATCAGTAAAACTAGAAAATTATCTTAAGTCTGTTGTCACCATTTTTCCATTGTGTTAACATCCAGTTTCCAGTTTGAAAACTAGCTTGTTGTTTTTATTTTGTACATCATCCAGTATTTCTTATTTCAGGCTATAATTTACATCTGCTCCACTAATATTTAAGTGATGGACTGGATTTGTCAGTATGTACTGAATAAATAAAAAGGAGAAACAGAAGCTACAGATCTAAGAACACCACAACTACAGTCTCAAATTTAATACAGTTGTTGTTTGTATGTGCTGTGTTGTTATATATGTTTTACTCACTCTCTCACTCTCACTTCCTCACACCATCAGATCTAGATTTAATCTGCCCTCTTCTGGTAGACCTCCATAGTTATTGTGTTGGTGTTAATGGTGATCTGTATTATAATTGACCTTCAGGATCTGTAATAGTGGAACTGTGTGTGGATCTGATGTGTGTGGTTATTAGGATGGCTACACCTCTTTGTTTAGAACTGTTCTGGGCTGAGAATGTAGGACTAAACTGGGCTGACTGTAGTTTATGGTGGTCTGATTCTGGTGGGTGGGTTTCCTGTAGGAGGCATATATCAGCATTAAGTCAGGAGTTTCCTGTTGTAGTGTCTCATAACTGAACTTACTTCAGAGAGATCCACACTAACACACAGATCAGCATTAGAGCACTGAGAGCTCCAACACACTACTGATTCCATCTGAAATTCTGATTTCTTGAATTTCCCTCTGGGATCAATAAAGTATCTATCTATCTATCTGATCATATTCACAATGAAGAGGAACCTCCTCACCATCCTCATCATCACCTCAGGTACTCACTGTAAAATCTGACTAAAACTTTGAACAATGACACTTTATTACAATGTAATAATTATTTCTGTTCTGTTCTTCCAGGTGTGTTCCAGGTGTTCTTTCTCATTGTCTGTGCTGATCAAATTGGACCAGATCAGGAGACTGATGTTCTTAGAACAGAGGGAGAACCTCTTACACTCAAATGTTCTTATGATACCAGTAGTGAGAATATTTGGCTCTACTGGTACAGACAGTATCCTAACAGAGCTCCACAGCATCTACTGTATAGAGGGGCTCGATCATGGAGTGGTGATGACCACACTGCAGATAGTAGATTTGAGTCCACTGCATCAACATCATCCACTGATCTCACTGTTAGAGAACTAAGACTGTCAGATACAGCTCTCTACTACTGTGCACTTCAAGTTAGTGCCCAGTGATACAAAGTCTCTGAGACGCTTTACAGAAACTCACACAACTTCTTTTTGCTTTGAACACATAGAGATCAAAGTCCCATCCAAACCACAATGTATGATCTGATGTTCCTCTCTCTCTGAAATGACTGAGGTTACATTTCTGAGGGTAAATACAGTAAACAGTGAGTACAGGTGTGTCAGACACAGGATACAGTGTGAGCTGCTACACTACAGGGTTTATATCATGTATCTATCAGATCAAATGCAGTGAGAGACCAATGTAGTAGATGTGTGTGGTTCCTTCCACCAGCCATAGAACCCTTGAACACGTGAGAGTTCAAATCTCCTACTAAATACCCACCCGGGTCATACAGCCCCCACCCCACACCGCCATGTTACTATAACAAGGTACATTCACAAGAATTAACACTTTCTACAGACCTTTCTATTCCTCCATCACCTCCATCAGGTTATACAACACTCTACCAGAAGGTGGAGCTCTAGTCTTCTCTTTAACTAACAGCAGTAACTGAGTCTCTGCATTATGGGTGGAGCTGAGTACCTTAGCCGAGATCTACACTAATCCCATACAGCTCTGACTCTGTTCTCAGTCACTTCACATCTCTATCAACATGCTGCTCTCTATCCTTTCTCTCCTAACACTGCTTTTAGGTAGCACCACTTTAATCCCACTCCTTTATTTAATACCTGTAGAGAAACTATGAGAAATATGTAAAATCATTATTTTAAATGTTGTGTGAGAGATTTCAGTGTTTTATTATCTTCAATAATATTTCCAGGAGAAACATCAGCTCAGACCATTGATCCACTTGTAGGAGAAGTGCAGCTTCCAGAGGGGGATGATCTCACTCTCTCCTGTAACTACACCGCCAGCGGCACTAATGACGTTCTTCAGTGGTATCGTCAGTCTCCTGGATCCAGTCCAGAGTTTCTCCTGTATATTGATCTATACGGGACTCAGAGTGATCCTCCTCCTCGTATGTCTGCTGTGGTGGATAAAGTCCTAAACCGTGTGGATCTGAAGATCTCCTCTGCTGCAGTATCAGACTCTGTACTCTACTACTGTGCTCTGAGGCCCACAGTGACTAGAAGCCCATCTACACTGTACAAAAACTCACTGGCTGATAAAGCTTTGAGGTGTGTATGGGGTTTCCTGCCAGGTGCTACTCTCTGTATCAGGCTGGTGGGGTTGGTGTAGTTGTAGGTGGGGTGATTTATACTGTTACTATTATATTAATGTGTATGAAGAATAATGAAAGTGTAACAGGATTTTAATCAGCACTGATTACACATCACAGCCTGACTCCTCATAGGAGACCTCCTGTCCACAGCACTTCATCACCCTGAGTTGGAATGAAGGCAGGTCTGGCTCCTGCACTCTCTGATTACTAATACCCCCACTAATATCCTCCTTTCCTACATCTGTACATGGACTCCATGTTTTTCTTTTCCTTTATATAAACTGCTTTTCTGTGAAGCTGCTTTGAGACAACGTAGTTGTAAAAAGTGTTATACAAATAAATATTGATTGATTGATATTGATAAATGGTCAAAGGTCACTCTGATTTTTGTCCATTTTTTTAATACATAGGTTTATCTGGAGTAACTTGTTTAGTAACAGTATTCTTAAATAATTCCTCTGTTTCATAGTCCGACAATGATTCCTGCACTCACTTCATCCCCCTTACACGATTCCTGGACTCACTTCATCGTCCTTCAATGTGTAATGGGTAGGACCCGAAATTCAATTCATGAACTGTAGAGCACTAGGACCCAGCAGCATTGGAAACAGTGGGAGTATATGAGTATACAATGTAGAGTATATGACCCCTCCACTTCTATTACAGTAGAAATTACTGAATGTAAAAGAACACTGGTATAAGGTGACATTCTTTATCCCTGGCCCCGCCCACAGAAACAGGTGGTACAGCAGAGGGAGATTTGCAAAGTGCAGAAAACACAGGAGTGGATGAAATAGCCAGCAACTAAGCAGGACCTGGATCATTGTGAGAGCCCCTGAAGGATCTTTGGTCTAGGTCACAGCAGATACCCAGAATAGCAGGGTCCAGCTTGAGAAGCTAGTTCTGTCTTCTGTGAAGCTTACCTGGCTTAGTCCTTTAGGCTCCCATGTCCCTCTCTGTACCTCACCTGCTTAAGCACTGGTCGATGAATCCTGGGGGTGAGAGTTCAAATCTGCTTCTAAATACCCACCAGGGTCATACAGCCCCCACCCCACACCCCTATGTTACTATAACAAGGTACATTCACATGAATGAACACTTTCTACAGACCTTTCTATTCCTCCATCACCTCCATCAGGTTATACAGCACTCTACCAGAAGGTGGAGCTCTAGTCTTCTCTTTAACTAACAGCAGTAACTGAGTCTCTGCATTATGGGTGGAGCTGAGTACCTCAGCAGAGATCTACACTAATCCTATACAGCTCTGACTCTGTTCTCAGTCACTTCACATCTCTATCAACATGCTGCTCTCTATCCTTTCTCTCCTAACACTGCTTTTAGGTAGCACCACTTTAATCCCACTCCTTTATTTAATACCTGTAGAGAAACTATGAGAAATATGTAAAATCATTATTTTAAATGTTGTGTGAGAGATTTCAGTGTTTTATTATCTTCAATAATGTTTCCAGGAGAAACATCAGCTCAGACCATTGATCCACTTGTAGGAGAAGTGCAGCTTCCAGAGGGGGATGATCTCACTCTCTCCTGTAACTACACCACCACCAGCGGCACTAATGATGAACTTCACTGGTATCGTCAGTCTCCTGGATCCAGTCCAGAGTTTCTCCTGTATATTAGCCTATACGGAACTAAGAGTGATCCTCCTCCTCGTATGTCTGCTGTGGTGGATAAAGTCCTAAACCGTGTGGATCTGAAGATCTCCTCTGCTGCAGTATCAGACTCTGTACTCTACTACTGTGCTCTGAGGCCCACAGTGACAAGAAGCCCATCTACACTGTACAGAAACTCACTGACTGATAAAGCTTTGAGGTGTGTATGGGGTTTCCTGCCAGGTGCTGCTCTCTGTATCAGGCTGGTGGGGTTGGTGTAGTTGTAGGTGGGGTGATTTATACTGTTACTATTATATTAATGTGTATGAAGAATACTGAAAGTGTAACAGGATTTTAATCAGCACTGATTACACATCACAGCCTCATAGGAGACCTCCTGTCCACAGCACTTTATCACCCTGAGCTGGAATGAAGGCAGGTCTGGCTCCTGCACTCTCTGATTACTAAAACCCCCACTAATATCCTCCTTTCCTACATCTGTACATGGACTCCATGTTTTTCTTTTCCTTTATATAAACTGCTTTTCTGTGAAGCTGCTTTGAGACAACGTTGTTGTAAAAAGTGTTATTCAAATAAATATTGATTGATTGATATTGATAAATGGTCAAAGGTCACTCTGATTTTTGTCCATTTTTTTAATACAGAGGTTTATCTGGAGTAACTTGTTTAGTAACAGTATTCTTAAATAATTCCTCTGTTTCATAGTCCTACAATGATTCCTGCACTCACTTCATCCCCCTTACACGATTCCTGGACTCACTTCATCGTCCTTCAATGTGTAATGGGTAGGACCCAAAATTCAATTCATGAACTGTAGAGCACTAGGACCCAGCAGCATTGGAAACAGTGGGCCATGATGGGACAAAGCAGCAGTGGGATAAATGTAGGGCATTAGGACCATGCAGTGCTAGAATCTCCCAGGATAGAGGGCAGGGTGGTTATTAGACTCACCTGTGCCTCTCTTAATTGTGTCACTGCTTGGTGAGGAGCGTGGTGAGTTTGTCTTTAGATATTTTAAATGTTGGGGGTTTAAAACTGCTGCTGCTGAAACCAGGAGCTGCACTTTCAGATTTCAGATCTCTTTGTTGGTTCCTTGTTGGCCTGCTGGCTGGAAGTGGAGAACTCCTGAAAAGGTGGTGGTGATTTTCAGCAGTCTTGGTGCCTGAGGTTGTTAAGTGATTGTTTACAAAGTCATTTACTGTTAATTGTAATTAGTAAAGTTTAATAAGGTTAAGTGGGGGGGTTGTTTTAGTGTTTATTTGATTAGTGTGGGTTTTACTTATAAAGGAAGATTGTACTTATACTTTACTTAGAAAGGAAGATTTTTATTTATTTATTTATTTATTTATTTAAAAAAAAAAAAAGTTTTAATGCTTATTTCTCCGTTGAACAGACAGCATAGCAATAGCCACTGTTTTGCATGACTGGTTTTTGTTTTGCATTATTATGTATTTTGGGCTGCTTTGGTACCTGCTACCAGCACCGGTCTCCATACATGATGCTATCTCCAAACCTAGAATCCCTTATACTACAAGCTGTAAGCTTTGTGATTTGAAATGTTTTGAGCTCCACTAGTGAGTAGATGGGAATGCATATTGTTCGCTATTTATTTTTATTTGGAGTGTTTATGGTTTGAGTCTGCAACTGTGTCCTGGACTTCCTGACCAACAGGCCGCAGTCTGTGAGAATCCACAACCTCTCCTCCTCCACCACAATCCTCAGCACTGGCTCCCCTCAGGGCTGTGTGTTGAGCCCCCTCTTGTTCACACTGCTCACATATGACTGCTCACCCATCCACCCAGGCTGTCATATTGTGAAGTGTGCAGATGACACAGCAGTGGTGATGAATCCGGCTACAGGCAGGAGGTAGAACACCTGGAGGGTTGGTGCAGAAAGAACAACCTCTGCATCAACGTAAAGAAGACGAAGGAGATGATTGTGGACTTCAGAAGGGGCAGACATGCCCACCTCCCCCTGCATGTCGGAGGGTCTGCGGTGGAAGTGGTCTCCAGCTACAGGTACTTGGGTGTTCACTTGAGCAAAAACCTCACCTGGAGCAACAACACTTCCAGCCTGGTCAGGAAGGCACATAAGCGGCTCTACTTCCTCAGGTGGTTGAGGCGAGCCGGGCTCGGGAGCTCGGTCCTCACTTCCGTCTACAGATGTGTGGTGGAGAGCGTCCTACGCTCCAGCAGCAACGTGTGGCACGGAAGCTGTTCTGCTGCAGACAGGAAAGCTCTGCAGAGGGTGGTGAAGGCTGCACAGAGGTCTGTCGGAGTCAGCCTCCCCACCACCACAGACATACACCTCCAGATGCAGGAAGAGGGCTACCTGCATCATGAAGGACCCCACTCACCCAGCACACTCACTTTTTGTCCCACTCCCCTCAACCCTGAAACACAGCACTGGTCAGGACCAGTTCTTACTGTTCACTGGAGGACTTTACTGGGGTGTATAAGCCTCCTCTCTGACCTCCAGGCCTCTTTGTTCCTTTGACCTACTAGTCTCCTTGTCTCTTGAACTGCCAGTCTCCATGTTCCATGATCTGCCAGTGTCCTGGAACTGCTTCCATATAAACAGGAGAGTATAAATTTGAAGTGGTGTCTTTTAATCTCTCAGGTTTTCTCCATATATCACTGGATGGACTGAGGGCAGTAATTAATTAATGACTGAGGATTTGGTTAAAAAGAGCTTGAACAATAAAATATATTTTAATAAAGCTGTGATCTGCTAATGTACAGTACTACACTAAATCATTTTAATCTGAGGATCATATTCCAGAACTGAAACACACAGAGATGTAATGATGGAGGTCTACCAGCAGAGGGCAGCTCTAATCTAGATCTGCTGGATAGAAGTGAGTTCTTCATTTGGGAGTTATTCTCCTGCACTCCTCTGATCTTCTACCAGATCCACTGATACATGTAGGAGGAGTCTCTACATGCTGGAACAGTAGAACCCAAATCTCTCCTCATTATCTGAACACTGGAACCACCATGATGTTCCTGTGCTCTCTCTCTCTCTTTATCATCATGATAGGTATGTGTTATTACCTACATTCATATCTATGTGGAATATATATTTAGTGTTTATATCTTGATATGTTCTGTGTGTGTGTGATGATGAGTCTGAGCTTTTATACAGTACATAATCATGTTTTATTCAGTATTAATGCAGCACTATTGTGGTTTGTGTATGTCTTCACAGAGAGCTGTGTCTCACAGTCCATATCTCCACTGGAGGAGAAAGTAGATGCTGTTGAAGGTCAGACAGTTACTCTCTCCTGCAGCTATGAGTATAGTGGTGGTGGTACACCCTATCTGCACTGGTACCGTCAGTATCCTGGATCCAGACCAGAGTTCCTGCTGCTGACCCCAGAATCAGGTGGATATGTCACTAAGGCACGAATGTCCATCAAAGTCCATAAAGAGGAGAAGAAAAAGGTGGATCTGGAGATCTCCTCTGCTGCAGTATCAGACTCTGTACTCTACTACTGTGCTCTGCAGCCCACAGTGACAGGAAACCCAGATACACTGTACAGAAACTGGTTCTATGACTGAGGTAGAGTCCTGCTTCTCTCAGTAGGGGGTGCTGTTATTACACTCAGAGATCTTCTCCTTCCTCCTGATGTCAGTTCTCTTGTTTAGATCCTCCAGTGGAGAAAACTGTACTAACACGCCTGTACCTGAGTGACAGTAGAAACACCCTCAGTAATAATTACCCCATAAAGGAAACACTTTGCAGTTAATAGGTCACTTTTGAGGAACTAAGCAGGAACTATTAGTGACCCCAAATAACAATCAGTGGGTTCTAGATATTTACTCTGTAGGTAATATAGAACTAATGGTCCAGATCTGGCAGCAGGGAGTTTCCTGATTGTAGAGCTGATGATAGCTTTTCCCAAAATGCTGCAGTGAGTTTACAGCTAATCTGTAAAAACACAAAAAATACACTGCATGATACATTTAGATCAGAAGATTTAGAATGGAGTGGCATCACAATGTGTTACAGATCATCTTTTTACTAGAACAATGAACACTGGATGTCTGTAGCCTGAAATGTCCTATTCACACTCAAAGTTACTTTATCGTTATAGGCAGTTAAAAGTGAATTACATTCCTCATAACATTTCATAAAAGAAATTACATTTTCTGAACATGCTCACCTCAGTATCTCCAATTTACAACTGTTTACAAACTCATCAGTGCAGCAGAGAGCAGTTCCACTCCTGAATCCTGCAGGTCATTGTTACTGAGGTCCAGATATTTCAAAAAGGTTTTTTCTGATTGTAGAGTTGGTAATAGTTGTTCACATGACAGTGTGGTGATAATACAGCCCATTAGTTTATAAAGAGAAAGTAAAGAGTCCATGGTACTTTTAAATCAGGACAAATAGGCACTTAGGAAAGGAACACAAAGTGTACTATGTATCTAGAACCAAATACTTATTTTTGGTTAAAATTTTGAAATCAGTAAATCTGGAAAATGAACCACTATCTAAATAAGTCTGTTGTCACCATTTTTCCATTTTGTGAACATCCAGTTTCCACTTTAAATACTAGCTTGTTGTTTTTGCTTTTTACATCAAGCAGTATTTCTTATTTTAGGCTGTTATTTACATGTGTCTTTGTTCTGCTCCACTTACTGATATTTTAAGTGATGAGCTGAATTTGGCAGTTTGTTCTGAATAAATTAAAAGGAGAAACATAAGCTACAGATCTTAGAACACCACAACTACAGTCTCAAATGTATTGTTGTTTTATGTGCTGTATGGTTATATATGTTTTACTCACTCTCTCACTCTCACTTCCTCACTCCAGAAGATCTAGATTCAGTTCAACCCCAGTCCCAGCTGTCCTCAGACTTAGACCACCTCATTGTGGTGGTCTAAGTCTGGTATCTCGAGGTATCGAGCTACATCAAGGTATCTACTTAGACCACCTCACTGTGGTGGTCTAAGTAGAACTGGTGTAGCATTTAGCTTCCCTCCTGAATGGGCTATAACACTGTGATAATAGCTTGAATATAGGATACCAATCTCTATTCACAGAAGGTTTAGAACTAATAGAATAGAAAACAAAAATAATTTTGGACCAGTTAGGTTCGCTCTAGGAGCAGGGAAAATGAGACACAAGACCTGGTGTATAGAAATGAAGTGACTGTATTGGTACACATGAAGGTAGATTTCACAGTTGTGCAAAAAGATGAAATAACACCAAGAAAGAAAATAATTGATCATGTAAAACCTTTCACAAAAAGTAATAAATAAACAACAAGTTCAGAGGAAGTTCAGGTAAGTACGCTTAGATTTCTCCCTTTAAGTGTCACTTATTACTCAGTACTAATTATTGTGTTTATCTCCAGTTTCAGGTGTCAGGTAAGTCCTCAGTCCTCAGATAAGTATTTAGGTAAGTATGGTTACAATTTAAAGGGTTCAGGTGAGTATTAACGTAAGTATTACTATTTAAGGCTTTTGAGTTTAGTGTTTGTTGAATGTATTTAGGTATCACTATTTTTTGGGTTTAGGGTTTAGTGTTTGATGTATGTATTTAGATATCACTATTTTTCCCTTTTGGTTTTTTTTAAACTTCAACCCTATATCGAACCAAAACAATCAAAATGTTCACTTAAAACACAAATCAGAAAGATAAACAGTTGAAAAGAAAATTCCAGTTTATAGTAACTGCTACAGCAGCTAACCACAAAATGTCCTCTTAAAGAGTGTATGGAAAAAAAAAAACAGAATCAGTCTATAGGTATTCAACATACAGAGTACACAGTTGAACAGTTGAAAATAGTCTCATGGGGGAAAGAAATGGGTACTCAGACTCAGCAGTCACTTAAGGAATACATGTGGGCTTTGGCTCGCCATCTTGTCTCCCGGGCAGCAGGAATGCGAGAGACTGGCATACATGAGCTCGTCCAATAAAACTGGCCAAATCCAATCCGGAATGTTTATGTTTCCCCAATCTGGCAACCCATCACAAATTCACCCTCTCGGGCTGCATAGGTGCCGCTAGAATCTGCTGCACACACCAATCTTCACTCGGCCGCTTTTCGACTTTTCAAACGGTTATCAAGGTACATAACTTAAGCATTCGCTGTAAGTAGTCTATAGAGCAGTAGTATTCACTACTAAAATGTTTAATAATTTAGTGATTTGATAAATTTTAGTGTGATTGCTGCTCAGAGATCCTTTCCTCTTGAGTTCCGCAACGAAAGTGGGGCACCTGGCAGCAGGGAGACCCATAGCCACGCCTACCTGGCTGCTGATTAGGTGAGGCTTTGCACAGTGGGCTTTTACCGTGCCCCTACTGGTTAGATTTTTCCACAGTGGGCGTTTACAGAAACACCACTGAATGCCCAAATACAGAATCCGCAGCATAGTCCAGGCTCCTATTATAGATAATTATTTATTTGTGTTGTGTTCATTTTTCCCTTGGTAAATAAGCTTTTCATTTCTATTAACTTTATTTCCTAATTTCTTTTTATTCATTTTTCATCTTATTAGTGGCTGTTTGTTCTTTACAAAAAATTATAATTAATAAATCAACTTTCTAGTGATGCTACGTCTTTATGAAATCCTGGGTTACAGAGCTCCACTGTTTCTCATATCCTCACCGTGACATCTGATATGTAATCAGCTGTGAAGCCACTGTCTCCACCTCTTTCCTGTGTGAAGAAGAGAAGCACGTTTTACATCTCTCTACATAATTACCCATATGAACCATATACAGCACACTGAACTCCTCTATGCAGGAATTTTCCAGTTACCCTGGCGTTAACGGGTCATACCTGAGGACTGTCTCCCTCAGTACTCACCCCAGAGGGGTTTTCATAGGTGTTCAGATCTAATCTGCAGACTGAGAGGACCACTGAAAAGCTTCCCACTCCCATTTCTGTGTGGAGATTAATGTGTGTTTGGGATCATTATCCTGCTGAAAGGTCCACACATGGCCATGTTCCACTTCTGGTGGGAAGCAGACAGGTCTTGTTAATTGGATATCATAAGTTTACCAATCACCATTCTTATCTAAAGACAGGAGTGTTGCCATCCTTTTAGCTTTTAATGATCCAAGTGAGGTGTCAGACTCCCTACTGTAGGAGACGCCTAAAACCATGATGTCAGGTAATAGCTTTCGAATCCTTTATGAAAAAAAAATTTAATAAAAGGTTGGAAGAAATAAAGAACGTACTTCTATTACTTGAACAAACTTACAGACTACAGTCCGACTATAATAGAATATTGCATCTTAAATATGAGTATAATTCCATACTGAGTAAGTGAGCTGAGTCTATAATACTCTAATTAATACAAAAGCACTTTGAACTTTTTGATAAGCCTGAGCGTTTGTTGGCCAGTTAATTAAAATGTGTTTTAGTGAAACAGGCAATATTTAAATTAGAGTTAAAAGGTGTCGGGCCTATTACAGATCCAAAAGGTATAGATACTTGCTTTATAGAATTCTATTCAGATCTCTATTCTAGTAAGTATGCAGCTTCAGATAATGATACTGATATTTTTCTAGACAATTTGGACATTCCTAAACTTTCAGAGACTTCAGATAAGACACACTCGACTCTCCATTCACAGAGGCAGCTGTTCTTCAGGCAATCGAATCATTTCCATCCGGTGAAGATGCCAGCTTAGTTTATAAAACTCTTTGTTTGATCAGTCTTTATGCTGATGACTTCCTGCTGTTTATCTCGGATCCAGCCATTTCAGGTCATAATATTCTAAACTTAAAATATCACAAAAGCTCCCTACAGCAGTAGGTTTGAATCTGCCAGTGTTCAAATATTGCTGTTGGGCAGCAAATGCTAGAGCCCCTATGCTGGAGGGGGTGTTGGGATGTCAGTATTTGTGTTTCTGTTTTTGTTTTGTCTGATGTTTAAAATGTAAAAGTTTAAACAAATTAAAAAAAGGTCACCAGAGTGCAGTCCTGTTTCTCTCATCCTGTGTTCAGTGTACAGGGTGAATAAGAGCAGTTATAGTGTGCAGCCTTTCCTGTTATGGAACCAGGCTTGTAGATGTTAGGGAAACTGTGGAACTGTTTTTTATGGCCTCCTACAGTCTACTGGCCACTGAACTGTTTCCCATCTTCAAGACTGTACTAAGTCTGAGATTAAGTGATGTGTTTATGGAGGATTTCATACAGGGGTTTTCATTCAGAACTGAAACACATGGAGATGTACTGATGGAGGTCTACCAGCAGAGGGCAGCTCTAATCTAGATCTGCAGGATTGAGGTGAGCTCTTCATTTGGGAGTTATTCTCCTGCACCCCTCTGATCTTCTACCAGATCCACTGATACATGTAAGAGGAGTCTCTACATGCTGGAACAGTAGAACCCAAATCTCTCCTCATTATCTGAACACTGGAAGCACCATGATGTTCCTGAGCTCTCTCTCTCTCTTTATCATCATGATAGGTATGTGTTATTACCTACATTCATATCTATGTGGAATATATATTTAGTGTTTATATCTTGATATGTTCTGTGTGTGTGTGATGATGAGTCTGAGCTTTTATACAGTACATAATCATGTTTTATTCAGTATTAATGCAGCACTATTGTGGTTTGTGTATGTCTTCACAGAGAACTGTGTCTCACAGTCCATATCTCCACTGGAGGAGAAAGTAGATGCTGTAGAAGGTCAGACAGTTACTCTCTCCTGTAGGTATGAGTATAGTAGTCTTGGTACACCCTCTCTGCACTGGTACCATCATTCTCCTGGATCCACTCCAGAGCATCTACTAACAATTATTTCAGGATCTGTGATTCGTGGACTACTGAAATCTGAAGTGGATGTAAAGAATAAGCGTGTGGATCTGGAGATCTCCTCTGCTGCAGTATCAGACTCTGTACTCTACTACTGTGCTCTGCAGCCCACAGTGACAGGAAACCCAGATACACTGTACAGAAACTGGTTCTATGACTGAGGTAGAGTCCTGCTTCTCTCAGTAGGGGGCGCTGTTATTACACTCAGAGATCTTCTCCTTCCTCCTGATGTCAGTTCTCTTGTATAGATCCTCCAGTGGAGAACACTGTACTAACACTCCTGTACCTGAGTGACAGCAGGAGGAGACGTGTGGTACTGTTGGGGTCCATTTCCTGCTATGAGCTGTAAAGGGTTTAATTGGGTTTGTTTTTAGATCAGTTTTATTTGAACTATTACATTAACAGAAGAGGAGAACACTTAGTCCTCTGTGTTTTGACCCCCTACGCCTCGTCTTGCCCGTGTCTGTTTTGGTTGCTCTGATGTTGCCATTCTGTTTGTTTGGTGGTTCTGAGTCGACTCATTCACTGGCCTGTCAATCCAGCATCACACATCATTGGATGGGCACACGGGCTGTAGATGAAGACTCTTCACAGCACAGGACAGGGAGAAGCTCCATGGTAGGCAATGTAGGCAGGCAGTAACACCCAGCCAAATTAGGTGAAGCAGCAGCATCAGACTACACAGGATGGGCAGTAGCTCCTCCGCTCACCATCAGCAGACCCGAGTGAACGTGTAAGAGCAGTGGGACCTCAGCACCAATATTCTCAGTGAACCGTACTACCCTCTGTCAGTGCAGTCCTGTTCAGGTACCTCACCACGTTTCCCCTTTTTGTAGTGTAGTGTTCAGTTCTTGGTTTCTGGTTTCATGTTTCTGATGTGTAGTTTTTCTTGCTGCATGTTTCTATTTTTAAATAAACCTTAAATATTACTTTCACATTTCTACTTACAGCTACTAGACTAGACTGGTGTTAGGGGTGCTGTGAGTTTAATGAAACCAGGTTCCAGCAAGGGTATGAACTGCTCCACCAATTTTCATCACCTCTGTTCATCAGTGGGGATGAAGAAGTCAGTTCATACTGGTACACTCACTGTGGAAACAAACCAATTCACCCCAGTGTTCCTCCTTTTCTCCCCAACTACAGAGTTACCTGAACTACTGAACTACCTGCTGGCCTCCATGTTTCATGACCTGCTACAGTCTTTGTACCTCCATCTACCAGCTACCAATCTGTCCTGAACTTCTGGGTTCCTTGGGTTCTGATCTACTACTTGCCTTCTTGTGTCATCATCTGGTGACCTCCTTTTCCCCTTATGTACAAACCTCTTTATCTCCTAAACTGTAAGAAAATCTGCTGGCTTGTCTGTCATCTTGCTACATTCAGGAATTAAGTAATCCATTGGTGCCTAATAACAGAGGACCTCTGTAGAGATCTTGTCGAGTTTATACACTGTGGGATCCATTCAGTTGATGGAGCTGATGGAGGGATCAGTTATCAGGTATCGTTTGTTGGTTATCAGGTATTATTTGTCATGTGTCAGGGAACAGTTGTCATGTTCCAGGTGTCAGTTGTCATATATCAGTATCAGATATCAGGTATTGGCATCCACTTTCATGAATCAGGGATCAACTGCAAGTTGTCAGGTATTAGGGATCATTTGTTAATATCAATATCAATTTTTAGGAATCAGGGATCAGGCATCAGGTATCAGTTGTCAGGGATCAGTTGTCAGGTATCAGATATCAGTTGACGGGTATCAGGGATCAGTTGTCAGGGATCACTTGTCAGGTGTCAGGGATCAGTTGACAGGTATCCTGGATCAGTTGTAAGCTAGCACACTTTTAAATCTAGAGGCTGTGACCTACTCAAAGATCGATTTTTTTTTTTTTTTTTTTTTTTTTTGAGAAGAATGAAACCAGACTCGAGCAAAGCTATGAACTGCTCTGCTAGCTTCAGTCCATCTATCCATCTGTGTTCACCTCCAGTTTTCACCCCTCACCTACAGGCCTCCTTGCTCTCTGATTTATTATCCTCCTTATCCGCCTTCACCAAATGGCCTCCTTGTCTCCTGATTGACCAGCTGACTTCCTTGTCCCCTGATGTACCAGTCTTGTACTCTGATCTACTGGGCCCCTTGTCAATTAATCTGCCAGCCTCTTTGCCCCCCGACTTACAAGGCCACTTGTCTGTTGAACTGCCAAATGCTGAATCCCCTCAACTCCTGGCCCCCTTATCCCCTGACTTGCCTCCTTTTTGCCTGACTTTCTGTCCTCCTTGTTTCTGAACTGCTGGATCTCTTGTACCCAGGCTTAATAGCCTTCTTGTGCCCTCAGCTTCCATTTTCCTTGTCTCTTCAATTTTAGTTCTGAGGCGTGTTTCTGAGAGCACCACACTGCACTCTGGAGAGTACCTGATAGCCGGTGTTGGGTCCCACAGTGCTGTCCAGTGTTATCATAAAGTCTTGTTTACATAACTCCATAATACACTCTGGGGGTTCATTTCCCATGTACCACTGCTGTTGTCCTCTATCAGTCTAGACCGTTATGAGTAGTGTTCTTCAGAATGTAGACCAGGACATTTCTGATGGATTATCAGATGTACTGAGATCAGAGCTGAGATGAGTGAGTATGTAGATGGTGAACTAGGAGTGGGCGGAGCTAGAAGTGTTCAGATACAGTACACACACCAACAGGAGATCTGAACTCTCACCCAGAACAGTCTCGCTGCTCTTCTTTTCTTTTTCATGGTTGTTTCCAGTATTAGTGAGTTGTCTTTAATCCAGCTGTGTCATGAACCCGTCCCCTAAGCACCAATGAGAGCTGTGGGAGGTGGCAGGGAAGGCGGTGCCTGAAACCTGTGTACTGACTACAGTATCCAGAGAACACAAACCCCGCCTCATGTAGATATACGTAGGAGGAGTCGCTACATGCTACATGCTATGTGCTATATACAGTATATTCTGGTTTAGATGGAGGTCTATGTGTTTGTGGTGATGGGTCTGAGTTTGTACATACAGTATATAACTATGGTTTATTTAATACTGATAAAGCTATTCTGATTATCTTCACAGAGAGCTGTGTCTCACAGTCCATATCTCCACTGGAGGAGAAAGTAGATGCTGTAGAAGGTCAGACACTTACTCTCTCCTGCAGCTATGAGGATAGTGGTACTAATGCAGCCTATCTGCACTGGTACCGTCAGTATCCTGGATCCAGACCAGAGTTTCTGCTGCTGATTCAAGAAGCTACTGGATTTGTCACTAAGGCTGAAAAACTTGATGCACGAATGTCCATCAAAATCCATAAAGAGGAGAAGAAGAAGGTGTATCTGGAGATCTCTTCTGCTGCAGTATCAGACTCTGTACTCTACTACTGTGCTCTGCAGCCCACAGTGACAGGAAACCCAGATACACTGTACAGAAACTGGTTCTATGACTGAGGTAGAGTCCTGCTTCTCTCAGTAGGGGGCGCTGTTATTACACTCAGAGATCTTCTCCTTCCTCCTGATGTCAGTTCTCTTGTATATATCCTCCAGTGGAGAACACTGTACTAAGACTCCTGTACCTGAGTGACAGCAGGAGGAGGCGTGTGGTACTGGTGGGGTCCATTTCCTGCTATGAGCTGTAAAGGGTTTAACTGGGTTTGTTTTTAGATCAGTTTTATTTGAACTATTACATTAACAGAAGAATAATATCACTGATTAATGTCTTCCACAAAACCAAGAAAGCTGTTCAACCTTTAACACACGTCAGGCGTCTCTAACACAACACTGGACCACCTGAACACATTAATGTAGTCCTGACTGACAGGATCTGCTGAGTAACTGCTTGAACATATTAAGATCTGAAAGCTGTTAGTGAGTGAGATTTGGATCTGATCATCTCAAACAGTGACTCTTTTATTTCAGGGTTTGAAGAAGAAACTGAGAAGCTGTCAGGTGTCAGGAATGAGTGGTTAGTTATCAGGAATGATCCATCAGGCATCAAATATCAGTTGTCACATATCAGGAATCGCTCATCAGTCACTCGATATCAGGGATCATTGTTCAGTATAAGCCTTCATATTTAAACATGCTAGATACCAGAAATAAATTCAGAGCTATCAGAAATCGGTGGTCAGTTGTTAGTCATCAGTTGTCTGGTATCAGGGTTCAGTTGTCAATTGTCAGGTATCAGGTATTGATTGTCAGGTATCAGATATCAGTTGTCGTGTATCAGGGATCAATTGTAATTTGTCAGGTATAAGGGGATCAAAAATCAGTGATCAGTTGCCAGGTACTGCTGCTGGCAGCATTGGCGCCATTCTGGGGGAACTACAGCCAGGATCTCCAAACCCCAGAATGCCCAGGGCTGATCAAGCCAACAAGCGGCACCTGACACCACCACACAAACACCTCCGCTGCACCTTTGTAAAGGGGTAGCCGGTACAGTTAGAGAGAAAAAGAAAGAAGAAAAAGAAAAGGCAAAGAGAAAAAGGCAAAGGAAAAGGAAAAGGAAAAGAGAAGAGCAGCAAGTGCTTAAGAATATTTAAATAACTACACAGAGTAGACACCGTGCGTCACTCTGCACGCAGTAAACAACAATTCCCCTTCCTGTTAAACCCTCTCCTGTTTATTTCTGTTCTTATATAAGCTTTTCCTTTCATTACAAAACCCCATCCTGAATTACCTCACGTGTTACCACTGCACTTCACGGCAGCACACATGAGGCAATTCAGGATGGGGTTTTGTGAGGGAGAGGGAGAAACAGCGGGAAAAAACAAACAAAGGAGATGCCAGGACAGCGGTTATCTGCCAGCTTTATTGAACTGTCAGATTGTAATATCACTGAGCTGCTGGCATTCTTGTCAATGAACCTCTTGGTCACCTTGTCCCCTGTTCTGCTGGCCTCCTTGTCCCCTGATTTAGAAGCTCCTTATCCCCTCACCTCCTAGCCTCTTTGTGCCCTGCCCAGCTGGCACCATTTTTATTGTAGGTGAAGTGACCTTTTTAAGGATCAATTTTTGAGAAAAAGACTCATGCAAGGCTATGAACCACTCGGCCAGCCCATCTGTGGAGATGGAGAAGCCAGCTCCGATTTTCATACTTATTCTGGAAAAACTTTTCTTCACCTCCAGTTTTCACTCCTTGTCTTTCGACCTGCCAGAATCCTCTGAACTAGTGGTGTCTAGAAAGGTCTGCCTCTTTGTTTCTTCCACTGTTGGTGTTCTTGTCCCCTGATCGGCCAGTCTTCTTGTGCCTTAACCTGAGCTCCTAATCCCCTGACTTGCTGATCTCCTTGTTCACTGAGCTACTGGCCTGTTTGTGCCCTGGCCATCGAGCCTTCTTATCCAATCACCTACTAGTTTATTGTCCCATGACATGCTGGCCTCACTGAATGTCAGTGAATCACTGACCTGTTGTCCTCCACGCTCCCTGATTTACTATCATCTCTATATCCCCTTACCTATTGTCCTCCTACTTGCCTTACCTACTAGCTTCCTTGTCCACTGACCTTCTGGGTTCCTTGTCCCTTGACCTCGTAGAGTTCTTGTACTCTGAGTTACTAGTATCCTTGTCCATTGACCTGCCAGTTTTCTTGCTACCTGACATACAAGCCTACTTGTATCTTAACCTGCCAGACTCTTAGGTCCCCTGACCTGCTGGCCTCCTTTTCACCTGGCTTCCCTGTCTCTTGAACTGCTGGCCTCCTTGTCCCCTGACCGATTAGCCTTCTTGTCTCCTCACCTGCCAGTTTCCTTGTCCTTTAACATTCTGGTCTCAGCCACTTTTCTAAGAGCACTACACTGCAGGTACACATTACAGAGTGTACCTGCCAGCCAATGGCATGTTTCCCAGTGCTGCCCAGTGTTTCAGAAGCACAACCCTGCCTCCTGGACCCTCCCTCAGTGAGGCCAGTGTTTTAAGCCTAGCACAGGGATGCACAACTCCAGCCTTGTGGAGCACAATTTGGTAGTTTCCCACTAAACCTGGTTATCAGCAGACTCGTGAAGTGCCTGAACAGGTAAATCACTGTAGATCTGCTGCACACCAGCACTCCAGGACAGGGGCTGTGCACCCTCACCCAAGGTGTAAGAGGGAAGGTTGTTTAGTGTTTGGTTGTCTGTGGTTGTGTTGTGTTAAGCTGGGTTTGGCTTTTAGGGATTGGTTTGGTTGGGTTTGTGTTTTAGTTGGGATTTGCTTTTTAAATGTTAGGTTGGGTTGGGAAGGGTTGGGTCTGGTTTGTGTTTGGGTTGGATTTGTGTTTGGTTTGTGTTTTTGTTTGGTTTGGCTTTTTTAGTATTTGCTTGAGTTGGGTTAGGTCAGGTTTGGTTGGGTTTTGTTTGTATTTGACTGGGTTGTGTTTTGTTGTGTTGTGTTTGGCGTTTTTAGTGTTTGGTTGAGTTGGGTTTGGTTTGTGTTGGGTTGTGTTTGTGGCTGTAACTACACTGTCTGCTGTCACTTCTCCCTCCAGAACAAAGACTCGTTCACACTAAAGCTGATTGTCCATTACTCTGACTGTGGAAGATAAAATGTATAAATTTGATATTAAAGTGAATTAAAAGCATTCCCTTATCAGAGACATTAAAGAACCGAATCTTCACTCCTCTGATCTTCTACCAGATCCACTGATACATGTAGGAGGAGTCTCTACATGCTGGAACAGTAGAACCCAAATCTCTCCTCATTATCTGAACACTGAAACCACCATGATGTTCCTGTGCTCTCTCTCTCTCTTTATCATCATGATAGGTATGTGTTATTACCTACATTCATATCTATGTGGAATATATATTTAGTGTTTATATCTTGATATGTTCTGTGTGATGATGAGTCTGAGCTTTTATACAGTACATAATCATGTTTTATTCAGTATTAATGCAGCACTATTGTGGTTTGTGTATGTCTTCACAGAGAGCTGTGTCTCACAGTCCATATCTCCACTGGAGGAGAAAGTAGATGCTGTAGAAGGTCAGACAGTTACTCTCTCCTGTAGGTATGAGGGTACTGCTATTCCATATAGTCTGCACTGGTATCGTCAGTATCCTGGATCCAGACCCGAGTACCTACTGATGGTACTTCCAGCATCAAAGAGGGTGAACTATGCGACTCCACGTTTTCCTCGACTGGATGGTGCAGTGAAGGGAAGTGTAGTGGATCTGGAGATCTCCTCTGCTGCAGTATCAGACTCTGTACTCTACTACTGTGCTCTGGAGCCCACAGTGACAGGAAACCCAGATACCCTGTACAGAAACTCCCTGCAGGAGAACACTTCTACTGTCATACTGGGTTCCTGTCGGGTGTTGATCTCCTTGTTGGAACAGTAATAATGTATACTGTTCCCCTACCATCCCCTATAAACAGCCGAGCTCTAAGGTAAATCACCTGCCACCATGTCTAACCCAGTGTTCAGTAATACAGTCTTAACCCAGTCCCAGTTCTCTAATCTAACCCCACTAACCAGTTTAACTCTGCTAGACTTACTGAGCTGAATATCAATATTCATCTACAGATATACAGTTCAAGTCTGTGCTCTGAGTACAGCTAGTGTCTATACAGACCACCAGCATGGTTCTAGAAGTCAAGGCAGGTTCTTCATAACCGATATCTGAAGAACACTCCACATGGAACTGCATACCATCAACACACCATAAATCACACCCACAGTCCCTGTCCATCAGTTTCACCTTCCTCCACAATTCCGAGGAGAATTCCCTGTAGACTGGGATTGTATCCACTGCTGGTAGACCCGTATGACCGTACGCTTCCATACACCTGCAGATTCAGCTACTTCCTTCACACTATGGTCTTTGGCCACGCCCACATGCAGTCCCTCCCTTTAGCCAATCATTAACATCTGCTCTGGAGCCATTTTCCACACATGGAACGAGACATTCCCTGCACTGTAGCACCTCTTCCCAATCTATGGATCCCGTCACTCACACCACACAGGGATTTATAGACCCATCATCCTCGTGCAGCGCCATCTGCAGCAGCCTGAAGGTACTACCACCTTAAAAACACGAGGGGTCTAATTTTTGCCCAGATAAGTTTATAACCCAGTATATACGTTGGTACTCATAGTTACAATAATACCCAAGCAGTATTCACCATTCCCTCTGTTCCTGATCCTACATGAACCAGTCTGGAAAGTGTAGAACCTGTTGGAGGAATCAGTTTCAGGATGAGTGTTTATTTACAGAGTTTTTAAGAGTCTTAAAAGTACCTGTACAGCCCACAGTAAACCACCACGTCAGCTCACCTTTCTACTTCAATGTGTCCTTCTAATCATTGATTTATGTGTTCAGTTTTCTCTGGAGTTTATTAGTGTCCCGTTCCAGACAAGGTCTAGTCCCCCCCCACTCAGCAGCCTGAAGACTAAGAGCTGTACTAAGTCTGAGAGTGAGTGAGACTGAGATCCAATGACCTCCCAGCCTTCTTGTCCACTGACCTCCCAGCCTTCTTGTCCTCTGATCTTGTAGCCTTCTTGTCTCCTCACCTGGTGGCCTCCATTTCCCCTAACTAACCAGCCTCTTTAACTCTTCAACTGTCAGACTCTGGAGCCCCCGAACTGCTGATCTTGTTTTTCACTGATCCACCAGCTTGTCCCCTTCAGAACTGTCAGATTGTGATACCCCTGATCTGCTGGCATCCTTGGTCTCCTTGTCCATGAATCTGCCAGTCACCTTGTCCCGACTTACTAACTTCCTTATCCCCTCACCTTCTAGCCTTGTTGCCTCGTGACCAGCTGGCACCCTTGTATTGTAGGTGATGTGACCCCCTCAAAGGTGGATTTGTTGAGAAGAATGAAACCAAGCAAGCAAGGCTATGAACTGCACTTCCGACTTCAGCCCAACCATCCATCTGTGAAGGATCGTTCACCTCCAGCTTTCACTCCTTGTGTCTTGAACTGCTGGACCACCAGAATCCCCTGAACTTCTGATGTCTTTGCTCACTGACCTGCCAGCCCTTAGATCACTTGAACTACTGGCCTCATTGTCTCGTAAACTGTCTGTCTTCTTGTTTCCTGAACTGCTGGTGCTCTAATCCCCTGACCTGCCTGTCTCCTCTGACTTGCAGGCCTCCTTGATCTTTGATTTACTCTCCTTTTTTGCCTTTACTTAATAGCCTCCTTGTCCTCTGACCTACTAGTCTTCTTGTCCTCTGACCCACTGGTCCACTTGTCCATTAATCTGCCAGCCTCCCTGCCCCTTGACTTACAAACCTACTTGTCTGTTGAACTGCCAAACTCTAAATCCCTTGAACTGCTAGCCTCCTTCTTCCTGTACACTGCACTCAGGAGAATACCTGAGAACCAATGTTAGGCTCCACAGAGCTGCCCAGTGTTTCAGAGTGCACCAGCCATGCCCAGGTCTCACATAATGATTATGTAAATGGCTGTACCAAGAAAGAACCCTGGAACAGGTTTGGTAAGAGAAAGCTGGAAGTGAGAGAGCATGTGAAACAGGCACAGAAGATCTGAGACTGTTTAACTGGTGCTTCCTCACACAGTTAGCTTCCCTGTTTGTCTTTAAACTAGAAACTGGGCGTCGTGCAGTCCAGCCAACAAACCCACTCGCCCCAGTCTGTCTCATTGTCTTCTTGACTTGTTCCTTGTCCACCTAACCTGCCCATTTCTTTCTCCCCTGGTGAGCTGGCACTGCTTGCCATCTTAGGTGCTGGCTCTCTTTATCCCCTGACCTGCTACAATCCTTGTCCCCTGACCTTCATTCTTACTTGCGCCATGACCTTCTGGTCTCCTTCTCCACTGACATGCTTGGTCTCCTTGTGCCCTGAATTACTTACTGTACATTCTTCTTTCTTCAGTTGCCTACGTCCATGTCCCATGACCTACCAGCCTCCCTGTCCTCTCAATGACCAGTCTCCTTGCCCCTTGACCTCCTGGCCTCTATGTTCCTTGAACAGCTAGCCTCCTTGTTTTTTGAACCACCGGTCTGCATCTTTCATGACCTACCAGTCTACCTGTCCCCTAATTTGCCAGTCTCCTTGTCCCTGATCTGTACACTGATACATCACTGCCTTCACTCCATCCAGTGATTAATTACTGACTGAGGATTTGGTTAAGAAATGCTTGAACAATAAAAGATATTCTAATAAAGCTGTGATCTGTTAATGTACAGTACTTCACTAAATCATTTTAATCTGAGGACTATATTCCAGAACTGAAACACACAGAGATGTAATCATGGAGGTCTACCAGCAGAGGGCAGCTCTAATCTAGATCTGCTGGATTGAGGTGAGTTCTTCATTTGGGAGTTATTCTCCTGCACTCCTCTGATCTTCTACCAGATCGACTGATACATGTAGGAGGAGTCTCTACATGCTGGGACAGTAGAACCCAAATCTCTCCTCATTATCTGAACACTGGAACCACCATGATGTTCCTGTGCTCTCTCTCTCTCTTTATCATCATGATAGGTATGTGTTATTACCTACATTCATATCTATGTGGAATATATATTTAGTGTTTATATCTTGATATGTTCTGTGTGTGTGTGATGATGAGTCTGAGCTTTTATACAGTACATAATCATGTTTTATTCAGTATTAATGCAGCACTATTGTGGTTTGTGTATGTCTTCACAGAGAGCTGTGTTTCACAGTCCATTTCTCCACTGGAGGAGAAAGTAGATGCTGTAGAAGGAGAGACAGTTACTCTCTCCTGCAGGTATGAGTATAGTGCTAGTGTCTATCTGTTCTGGTATCGTCAGTATCCTGGATCCAGACCAGAATTCCTCCTGAGAATAGATTCAGGTACAAAAGCTGTGAGACGTGCAGATCCTCCTGTTCCAGGATTGGATGTTAAACTGACTGGTAATAAACTGGATCTGGAGATCTCCTCTGCTGAAGTATCAGACTCTGCACTCTACTACTGTGCTCTGCAGCCCACAGTGACTAGAAGCCCATCTACACTGTACAAAAACTCACTGACTGATAAAGCTTTGAGGTGTGTATGGGGTTTCCTGTCAGGTGCTGCTCTCTGTATCAGCAGTGCACAGAGAGATGTGGTTTATACTGGAGTTATAATTATGATGATTAATGCTGAACACTGGAGGAATAATGAGACTAATAGTGTCCAATCAGCACAAACTGAATACAGTTAAACAGCTTCCTGATCTGTATCACCATCTACTCGTCTATCACCTGCACTGTGTGTACTGTAGCGGGTCACACACCTAATGCAGTATAGTTTATAATGTTTCTCATATATATATATATATATAGTGATATTTACCTACACTCACTCAGAGAGGAACTTCATTCTTCCTACTGTGTATATCTGGAGTGTTGAGACTCGACCATCCCTTCTCATTAAGGACTAGGTCTTTCTTAATGCCTGTTATATATCCATATATTGTACATGATATCCATATACTGTACAACCTGAACATCTGTAACAGCACTATGAGTACTGAGTGTACATACACACTACTGAGCATCATATGTTGATTTCTAGATGTATCGTTTTGTCCAGACCTGCCACTCACTGATACGTGTGCATGGCTCAGCCTTACAGTCCACTGGATGAATCAGTGTGATCAGGGTACTGGACTCAACTTGATTGATTGAGGGTTTTTCTGCGGTAAGGTTTATCTTAAGTAAGTGAAATGGATGCTCGATCAGGTTGAAATCTGGTGATTGACGTGGTCATTGCAGAATCTTCCGCTTCTTCACCCTAATAAACTCCTGGTTTGCTTTCACTGCATGCTTTGGGTCATTATCCTTCTGTACTGTGAAGCGATGTCCAATCAAGCTTGCTGCATTTGCTTGTATCGGCACAGAAAGTACATCCATGTACACTTTAGAAAACATGCGGCTACTTCTGTCACATCACCAGTAAACACTGGTGACCCAGTGCCACTGGGCCATGCCATCACCCTGCTTCTACCATGTTTAAAGAGGATGTGATGTGCATTGGGTCATGAGTCATTCCAAGCCTTCTCCATACTTGTTCTTCCCTTCACTCTGGTACAGGTTGATCTTAGTTTCGTCTGTCCAGAGAATGCTGTTCCAGACCTGGGCTGGCTTCTTTAGACGTTTTTTTGGCCAAGTCTAATCTGGCCTTTCTGTTTTTGGGGCTGGTTAATGGTTGCACCTCGTGGTGAACCCTCTGTATTTGTTCTCCTGAAGTCATCTCTTCATAGTAGACCTAGATACACCTACTTACACCTGTTCTTCACTTTGGTGGATGTTGTGAAGGAGTTTTTCTTCACCATGGAATAGATTCGGCAATCATCCACCGCTGGTGAGTTCCCGAGTTCCCGAGCTCATCAGAGCAACCTTTTTGTCTCACTGCGCCTGAATCTGATCTAATAGAACTATGATACCTACTGCTGCTAAATAGACTCATCTAAATTTAGCTTAAAATGTCAGTGCATAAATACTGAGCACAGTCAGTTGGGTTTTAGGGGTATGCTGTTCCACCCCGAGCTAAGTCTTCCCCCAGTCACATGACACTACCAGCACTAGGAGGGTGGAGACCTCCAGATGATGTCAGTCACTGCATATTCCCATATCTCAGAGACACTCAGTGATAATAACTCTGCTGCTGTTCCTCTTGTATGCTGGTGAAGATCAATGGTCCACCAACACGGCTAGTGCTTTCTGATCATCTCAGACTCAACAAATTAGATTTAAAACACAGCACTGGTCAGGACCGTTTCTTACTGTTCACTGGAGGATTTTACAGGGGTGTATAAGCCTCCTCTCTGACCTCCAGGCCTCTTTGTCCCTTGACCTACTAGCCTCCTTGTCTCTTGAACTGCCAGTCTCCATGTTCCATGATCTGCCAGTGTCTTTATCCCCTGAACTGCTTCCATATAATCAGGAGAGTATGAGTTTGAAGTCGTGTCTTTGAATCTCTCAGGTTTTCTCCATATATCACTGGATGGACTGAGGGCAGTAATTAATTAATGACTGAGGATTTGGTTCAAAAGTGCTTGAACAAAAAAATATATTTTAATAAAGCTGTGATCTGCTAATGTACAGTACTACACTAAATCATTTTAATCTGAGGATCATATTCCAGATCTGAAACACACAGAGACGTAATCATGGAGATCTACCAGCAGAGGGCAGCTCTAATCTAGATCTGCTGGATTGAGGTGAGTTCTTCATTTGGGAGTTATTCTCCTGCACTCCTCTGATCTTCTACCAGATCCACTGATACGTATAGGAGGAGTCTCTACATGCTGGAACAGTAGAACCCAAATCTCTCCTCATTATCTGAACACTGCAACCACCATGATGTTCCTGTGCTCTCTCTCTCTCTTTATCATCATGATAGGTATGTGTTATTACCTACATTCATATCTATGTGGAATATATATTTAGTGTTTATATCTTGATATGTTCTGTGTGTGTGTGATGATGAGTCTGAGCTTTTATACAGTACATAATCATGTTTTATTCAGTATTAATGCAGCACTATTGTGGTTTGTGTATGTCTTCACAGAGAACTGTGTCTCACAGTCCATATCTCCACTGGAGGAGAAAGTAGATGCTGTAGAAGGAGAGACAGTTACTCTCTCCTGCAGCTATGAGTATAGTGGTGGTGGTACACCCTATCTGCACTGGTACCGTCAGTATCCTGGATCCAGACCAGAGTTCCTGCTGCTGACCCCAGAATCAGGTGGATATGTCACTAAGGCACGAATGTCCATCAAAGTCCATAAAGAGGAGAAGAAAAAGGTGGATCTGAAGATCTCCTCTGCTGCAGTATCAGACTCTGTACTCTACTACTGTGCTCTGCAGCCCACAGTGACAGGAAACCCAGATACACTGTACAGAAACTGGTTCTGTGACTGAGGTAGAGTCCTGCTTCTCTCAGTAGGGGGTGCTGTTATTACACTCAGAGATCTTCTCCTTCCTCCTGATGTCAGTTCTCTTGTTTAGATCCTCCAGTGGAGAAAACTGTACTAACACGCCTGTACCTGAGTGACAGTAGAAACACCCTCAGTAATAATTACCCCATAAAGGAAACACTTTGCAGTTAATAGGTCACTTTTGAGGAACTAAGCAGGAACTATTAGTGACCCCAAATAACAATCAGTGGGTTCTAGATATTTACTCTGTAGGTAATATAGAACTAATGGTCCAGATCTGGCAGCAGGGAGTTTCCTGATTGTAGAGCTGATGATAGCTTTTCCCAAATAAGGAAAAGCTATCATTTTCCTGACAGATAAGCTCTCCTCACTTGGTCTGCGCTCTTCTCTTTGCAACTGGGTCCTGGACTTCCTGACCAACAGGCCTCAGTCTGTGAGAATCCACAACCTCTCTTCTTCCACCACAATCCTCAGCACTGGCTCCCCTCAGGGCTGTGTGTTGAGCCCCCTCTTGTTCACGCTGCTCACATATGACTGCTCACCCATCCACTCAGGCTGTCATATTGTGAAGTTTGCGGATGACACGGCAGTGGTCGGATGCATCACAAACAGTGATGAGTCCGGCTACAGGCAGGAGGTAGAACACCTGGAGGGTTGGTGCAGAAAGAACAACCTCTGCATCAACATAAAGAAGACGAAGGAGATGATTGTGGACTTCAGAAGGGGCAGACATGCCCACCTCCCCCTGCATGTCGGAGGGTCTGCGGTGGAAGTGGTCTCCAGCTACAGGTACTTGGGTGTTCACCTGAGCAACAACCTCACCTGGAGCAACAACACTTCCAGCCTGGTCAGGAAGGCACACCAGCGGCTCTACTTCCTCAGGCGGTTGAGGCAAGCTGGGCTCGGGAGCTCGGTCCTCAGATCCTTCTACAGATGTGTGGTGGAGAGCGTTCTATGCTCCAGCATCAACGTGTGGCACGGAAGCTGCTCTGCTGCAGACAGGAAAGCTCTGCAGAGGGTGGTGAAGGCTGCACAGAGGTCTGTCGGAGTCAGCCTCCCCACCACCACGGACATATACACCTCCAGATGCAGGAAGAGGGCCACCTGCATCATGAAGGACCCCACTTACCCAGCACACTCACTGTTTGTCCCGCTCCCCTCAGGCAGGAGGCTGCGGAGCATTAAGTGTAGAACGAACAGACTGAGGAACAGCTTCATTCCGGAAGCTGTAAGACTTTTAAACGCCACTTAGTGGAACCACTGCACAGACACTTTAGCAACACTAGTCACTTTATTACACTCTGCTGCTACCTTCTCTATTCCTGCTTATTTTATTTTCATTTTTACATATATTTTTATATATTTATGTTTATTTTATTTATTTAAGTACTGCTGTCTGGGTAAAACTGGGTCCTTGGGTACCACAATTTCGTTCCACCCCATGTACCACATGTGATGCGAATGACAAAGTCTCCTTGAATCCTTGAATCCTTGAAAATGCTGCAGTGAGTTTACAGCTAATCTGTAAAAACACAAAAAATACACTGCATGAAACATTTAGATCAGAAGATTTAGAATGGAGTGGCATCACAATGTGTTACAGATCATCTTTTTACTAGAACAATGAACACTGGATGTCTGTAACCTGATATGTCCTAGTCACACTCAAAGTTACATTATCGTTACAGGCAGTTAAAAGTGAATTACATTCCTCATAACATTTCATAAAAGAAATTACATTTTCAGAACATGCTCACCTCAGTATCTCCAATTTACAACTGTTTACAAATTCATCAGTGCAGCAGAGAGCAGCTCCACTCCTGAATCCTGCAGGTCATTGTTACTGAGGTCCAGATATTTCAAAAAGGTTTTTTCTGATTGTAGAGTTGGTAATAGTTGTTCACATGACAGTGTGGTGATAATACAGCCCATTAGTTTATAAAGAGAAAGTAAAGAGTCCATGGTACTTTTAAATCAGGACAAATAGGCACTTAGGAAAGGAACACAAAGTGTACTATGTATCTAGGACCGAATACTTATTTTTGGTTAAAATATTGAAATCAGTAAATCTGGAAAATGAACCACTATCTAAATAAGTCTGTTGTCACCATTTTTCCATTTTGTGAACATCCAGTTTCCACTTTAAATACTAGCTTGTTGTTTTTGCTTTTTACATCAAGCAGTATTTCTTATTTTAGGCTGTTATTTACATGTGTTTTGGTTCTGTTCCACTTACTGATATTTTAAGTGATGAGCTGAATTTGGCAGTTTGTTCTGAATAAATTAAAAGGAGAAACATAAGCTACAGATCTTAGAACACCACAACTACAGTCTCAAATGTATTGTTGTTTTATGTGCTGTATGGTTATATATGTTTTACTCACTCTCTCACTCTCACTTCCTCACTCCAGAAGATCTAGATTCAGTTCAACCCCAGTCCCAGCTGTCCTCAGACTTAGACCACCTCATTGTGGTGGTCTAAGTCTGGTATCTCGAGGTATCGAGCTACATCAAGGTATCTACTTAGACCACCTCACTGTGGTGGTCTAAGTAGAACTGGTGTAGCATTTAGCTTCCCTCCTGAATGGGCTATAACACTGTGATAATAGCTTGAATATAGGATACCAATCTCTATTCACAGAAGGTTTAGAACTAATAGAACAGAAAACAAAAATAATTTTGGACCAGTTAGGTTTGCTCTAGGAGCAGGGAAAATGAGACACAAGACCTGGTGTATAGAAATTAAGTGATTGTATTGGTACACATGAAGGTAGATTTCACAGTTGTGCAAAAAGATGAAATAACACCAAGAAAGAAAATCATTGATCATGTAAAACCTTTCACAAAAATAAATAAATAACCAGTTGAGAGAAAGTTCAGGTAAGTATGCTTAGATTTCTCCCTTTTAGTGTCACTTATTACTCAGTACTAATTACTGTGTTTATCTCCAGTTTCAGGTGTCAGGTAAGTCCTCAGTCCTCAGATAAGTATTTAGGTAAGTACGGTTACAATTTAAAGGGTTCAGGTGAGTATTAACGTAAGTATTACTATTTAAGGGTTTTGAGTTTAGCGTTTGTTGAATGTATTTAGGTATCACTATTTTTTGGGTTTAGGGTTTAGTGTTTGATGTATGTATTTAGATATCACTATTTTTCCCTTTTGGTTTTTTTTAAACTTCAACCCTATATCGAACCAAAACAATCAAAATGTTCACTTAAAACACAAATCAGAAAGATAAACAGTTGAAAAGAAAATTCCAGTTTACAGTAACTGCTACTGCAGCTAACCACAAAATGTCCTCTTAAAGAGTGTATAAAAAAACAGAATCAGTCTATAGGTATTCAAAATACAGAGTACACAGTTAAACTTAGAAAATAGTCCCTGGGGAAAAAGAAATGGGTACTCAGATTCAGCAGTCACTTAAGGAATACACGTGGGCTTTGGCTCGCCATCTTGTCTCCCGGGCAGCAGGAATGCTAGTGACTGGCATACATGAGCTCGTCCAAAAAAACTGGCCAAATCCAATTCGGAATGTTTGTTTCCCCAATCTGGCAACCCATCACAAATTCACCCTCTCGGGCTGAATAGGTGCCGCTAGAATCAGCTGCACACACCAATCTTCACTCGGCCGCTTTTCGACTTTTCAAACGGTTATCAAGGTACATAACTTAAGCATTCGCTGTAAGTAGTCTATAGAGCAGTAGTATTCACTACTAAAACGTTTAATAATTTAGTGATTTGATAAATTTTAGTGTGATTGCTGCTCAGAGATCCTTTCCTCTTGAGTTCCGCAACGAAAGTGGGGCACCTGGCAGCAGGGAGACCCATAGCCACGCCTACCTGGCTGCTGATTAGGTGAGGCTTTGCACAGTGGGCTTTTACCGTGCCCCTACTGGTTAGATTTTTCCACAGTGGGCGTTTACAGAAACACCACTGAATGCCCAAATACAGAATCCGCAGCATAGTCCAGGCTCCTATTATAGATAATTATTTATTTGTGTTGTGTTCATTTTTCCCTTGGTAAATAAGCTTTTAATTTCTATTAACTTTATTTCCTAATTTCTTTTTATTCATTTTTCATCTTATTAGTGGCTGTTTGTTCTTTACAAAAAATTATAATTAATAAATCAACTTTCTAGTGATGCTACGTCTTTATGAAATCCTGGGTTACAGAGCTCCACTGTTTCTCATATCCTCACCGTGACATCTGATATGTAATCAGCTGTGAAGCCACTGTCTCCACCTCTTTCCTGTGTGAAGAAGAGAAGCACGTTTTACATCTCTCTACATAATTACCCATATGAACCATATACTGCACACTGACCTCCTCTATGCAGGAACTTTCCAGTTACCCTGATGTTCACGGGTCATACCTGAGGACTGTCTCCCTCAGTACTCACCATAGAGGGGTTTTCAGAGGTGTTCAGATCTAATCTGCAGACTGAGAGGACCACTGAAAAGCTTCCCACTCCCATTTCTGTGTGGAGATTAATGTGTGTTTGGGATCATTATCCTGCTGAAAGGTCCACACATGGCCATGTTCCACTTCTGGTGGGAAGCAGACAGGTCTTGTTAATTGGATATCCCAAGTTTACCAATCACCATTCTTATCTAAAGACAGGAGTGTTGCCATCCTTTTAGCTTTTAATGATCCAAGTGAGGTGTCAGACTCCCTACTGTAGGAGACGCTTAAAACCATGATGTCAGGTAATGCTTTAGATTTCGAATCCTTTATGAAAAAAAAATTTAATAAAAGGTTGGAAGAAATAAAGAACGTACTTCTATTACTTGAACAAACTTACAGACTACAGTCCAACTATAATAGAATATTGCATCTTAAATATGAGTATAATCCCATACTGAGTAAGTGAGCTGAGTCTATAATACTCTAATTAATACAAAAGCACTTTGAACTTTTTGATAAGCCTGAGCGTTTGTTGGCCAGTTAATTAAAATGTGTTTTAGTGAAACAGGCAATATTTAAATTAGAGTTAAAAGGTGTCAGCCCTATTACAGATCCAAAAGGTATAGATACTTGCTTTATAGAATTCTATTCAGATCTCTATTCTAGTAAGTATGCAGCTTCAGATAATGATACTGATATTTTTCTAGACAATTTGGACATTCCTAAACTTTCAGAGACTTCAGATAAGACACACTCGACTCTCCATTCACAGAGGCAGCTGTTCTTCAGGCAATCGAATCATTTCCATCCGGTGAAGATGCCAGCTCTGATGGGTTTGGTGGTGAGTTTTTATAAAACTCTTTGTTTGATCAGTCTTTATGCTGATGACTTTCTGCTGTTTATCTCAGATCCAGCCATTTCAGGTCATAATATTCTAAACTTAAAATATCACAAAAGCTCCCTACAGCAGTAGGTTTGAATCTGCCAGTGTTCAAATATTGCTGTTGGGCAGCAAATGCTAGAGCCCCTATGCTGGAGGGGGTGTTGGGATGTCAGTATTTGTGTTTCTGTTTTTGTTTTGTCTGATGTTTAAAATGCAAAAGTTTAAACAAATTAAAAAAAGGTCACCGGTGTTCAGTCTTGTTTCTCTCATCCTGTGTTCAGTGTACAGGGTGAATAAGAGCAGTCATAGTGTGGAGCTTTTCCTTTTTTGGAGCCAGGCTTGTAGATGTTACTGAAACTGTGGAACTGTTTTTTATGGCCTCCTACAGTCTACTGGCCACTGAACTGTTTCCCATCTTGAAGACTGTACTAAGTCTGAGATTAAGTGATGTGTTTATGGAGGATTTCATACAGGGATTTTCATTCAGAACTGAAACACACAGAGATGTACTGATGGAGGTCTACCAGCAGAGGGCAGCTCTAATCTAGATCTGCTGGATTCAGGTGAGCTCTTCATTTGGGATTTATTCTCCTGCACCCCTCTGATCTTCTACCAGATCCACTGATACATGTAGGAGGAGTCTCTACATGCTGGAACAGTAGAACCCAAATCTCTCCTCATTATCTGAACACTGGAACCACCATGATGTTCCTGTGCTCTCTCTCTCTCTTCATCATCATGATAGGTATGTGTTATTACCTACATTCATATCTATGTGGTATATACAGTATATTCTGGTTTAGATGGAGGTCTATGTGTTGGTGGTGATGCGTCTGAGTTTGTACATACAGTATATAACTATGGTTTATTTAATACTGATAAAGCTATTCTGATTATCTTCACAGAGAGCTGTGTCTCACAGTCCATATCTCCACTGGAGGAGAAAGTAGATGCTGTAGAAGGAGAGAAAGTTACTCTCTCCTGCCGGTATGAGAAAGCAGACTATCTGCACTGGTACCGTCAGTATTCTGGATCCAGACCAGAGTTTCTGCTGATGATTCAAGAAGCTAGTGAATTGGTCACTAAGGCTGAAAAACCAGATGCACGAATGTCCATCAAAGTCCATAAAGAGGAGAAGAAGAAGGTGGATCTGGAGATCTCCTCTGCTGCAGTATCAGACTCTGTACTCTACTACTGTGCTCTGGAGCCCACAGTGACAGGAAACTCATATACACTGTACAGAAACTGGTTCTATGACTGAGGTAGAGTCCTGCTTCTCTCAGTATGGGGCGCTGTTATTACACTCACAGATCTTCTCCTTCCTCCTGATGTCAGTTCACTTGTATAGATCCTCCAGTGGAGAACACTGTACTAACACTGCTGTACCTGAGTGACAGCAGGAGGAGACGTGGGGTACTGGTGTGTGGTTAGTTATCAGGAATGATCCATCAGGCATCAGATATCAGTTGTCACATATCAGGAATCGCTCATCAGTCACTCGATATCAGGGATCATTGTTCAGTATGAGTCTTCATATTTAAACATGCTAGATATCAGAATTCAATTCCTAGCTATCAGATATCGGTGGTCAGCTGTTCGACATCAGTTGTCTGATATCATCTATCAGTTGTATGGTATCTGGGTTCAGTTGTCAGGTATCAGGTATTGATTGTCATGTATCAGGGATTAATTGTAATTTGACAGGTATAAGGGGATCAATTATCAGGTATCAGTTGTCAGGTATCAGACATCAGTTATCAGGGATCTGTTGTCAGGCATCAGATACCAGTTGTCAGATATCACAAATCAGTTGGCACATATCAGGGATCAATTGTATGATAACAGTTATTAGGTGTCATCTGTTAGGTATCAAATATCTGTTGTCAGTTACCAGGGATCATCTGTATGTTATCAGGTGTCAGGGATCAGTTTTCAGGTTTCAGGGATCAGTTGTAATATGTCAGGTATCAGGGATCAGTTGTCAGCTATAAGAGTTCAGAGTTCAGGTATCCGATATCAGTGGTCAGGTGTCAGGGATACATTGTCATCTATCAGAGATCAGTTCAAGGATTCAAGGAGACTTTATTGTCATTCACATCACATGTGGTACATGGGGTGTGTTAGAAATTCAGGTCTTCAAGAGGAATCAGGAGTCAGGAGACTGGAGATGAGATTCAGCATTGTGTTGAGTTTATTCACACATACAGAGATGCATGGGTACAACTCGGTCGATCAAGACAAAATCTAGTCTTATTCACGTGCATGAGGAATCGTGCACGGGCACCAGGCTTAGGTTGTCAGTTCTGTCCTGTCCAGTCCTGTCTTGTCCAGTCTTGTCTGACTAGGGGTATTTTGGGAGAACCTTATATACATTGGAAACTGTGGGAGGGGAAAGGATGAAGGTGAGGGGAGTTGAAGGAGGAGTAGGATTGGGTGAAGATGAGGGTACTTGGAGTATCAACATTGTGGGGGGTTGATGGTCATCACACAATAAAGGGTTATAGTTGGCATTCAAACAGATAAGGGAGAGTGATCAGCTGATGGTTATCACCTGAAGGTGGGAGGCAGTGGGTAATTTTCATATAAACTGCATAGCCACTCCATAGGTGGGGAGACAATTTACATTTTCTGTAACAAAAGAAACCATCGCACTTTCCCCACAACAACAGGCCATTTGCTAGAGCTTAGTTGAGACCATATGAGAATAGCAGAAATCAGAGGATTACATTAGAAAGGAAAATAACATATATTGAGGTTAGTTTCTTTCAGGTGGAACAAAATTGTAGTACTCAAGGACCCAGTTACACCCAGCAGCAGTACTTAAATAAATAAAATATACATAATTATATAAAAATATATGAATATATAGAGAGAAGGAGCAGCAGGAAATTGAGAAGGTAGCAGCAGAGTGTGTTTAAAGTGGCAGGTGTCCTCAAAGTGTCAGTGCAGTGGTTATGACTTGTTGGCGTTTAAAAGTCTTACAGTTTCTGGAATGGTGATCAGGTATCTGTGTCCAGTTGTCAGGTATCAAACATTGGTAATCAGTATCAGATGTCATTTGTCAGGTATCTGTGTTCAGTTGTCATGTATCAGATCTCTGTTATCAGGTATCGGACTTCGGTTGTCATGTATCAGAACTTAGCTATAGAGTTTCGGTGTTCAGTTCTCAGAGTTAGTTCAGTTATCAGTTGTCAGGTATCAGGAATGCTGGATTAGTTGTGTGGACCAACTGAATGAGGTACTGGGAGGTCAGCTGTACACAGTCAGCTCCAGTGTCCCCCGTGACTCAGGAGGACATGTGGGTTAGTTGTCCATGTCCATTTACCTCCTGCAGAGACACCACAGTAGTCCCTAGAGTAAGACTATCAACTTAAACCCAGCTTGGAGACTAAGAGCTGTACTAAGTCTGAGAGTGAGTGATCTGTTTATGGAGGATTTCATACAGGGGTTTTCATTCAGAACTGAAACACACAGAGATGTACTGATGGAGGTCTACCAGCAGAGGGCAGCTCTAATCTAGATCTGCTGGATTGAGGTGAGTTCTTCATTTGGGAGTTATTCTCCTGCACTCCTCTGATCTTCTACCAGATCCACTGATACATGTAGGAGGAGTCTCTACATGCTGGAACAGTAGAACCCAAATCTCTCCTCATTATCTGAACACTGGAACCACCATGATGTTCCTGTGCTCTCTCTCTCTCTTTATCATCATGATAGGTATGTGTTATTACCTACATTCATATCTATGTGGTATATACAGTATATTCTGGTTTAGATGGAGGTCTATGTGTTGGTGGTGATGCGTCTGAGTTTGTACATACAGTATATAACTATGGTTTATTTAATACTGATAAAGCTATTCTGATTATCTTCACAGAGAGCTGTGTCTCACAGTCCATATCTCCACTGGAGGAGAAAGTAGATGCTGTAGAAGGAGAGACAGTTACTCTCTCCTGCAGTTACAGTGGTAGAGCAGCTTATCTGTACTGGTATCGTCAGTATCCTGGATCCAGACCAGAGTTTCTGCTAAGGATAGATCCAGATGACAATTCTGTGCTCCGTGCGACTCCACCTGTTCCACGACTGGAAGTTAAACTGGATGGTACTAAACTGGATCTGGTGATCTCCTCTACTAAAGGATCAGACTCTGTACTCTACTACTGTGCTCTGAGGCCCACAGTGACTAGAAGCCCATCTACACTGTACAAAAATTCACTGACTGATAAAGCTTTGAGGTGTGTATGGGGTTTCCTGTCAGGTGCTGCTCTCTGTATCAGCAGTACACAGAGAGATGTGGTTTATGGTTTATACTGGAGTTATAATTATGTTGATTAATGCTGAACACTGGAGGAATAATGAGACTAATAGTGTCCAATCAGCACAAACTGAATACAGTTAAACAGCTTCCTCATCTGTATCACCATCTACTCGTCTATCACCTGCACTGTGTGTACTGTAGCGGGTCACACACCTAATGCAGGATACATTATAATGTGTGTCATATATTAGTATATATATATATATATAGATAGATAGATAGATAGATAGATAGATAGATAGATAGATACCTAAAATCACTCAGAGAGGAACTTTATTCTTCATACCTCTCAGGGATAAAGGACTTGGCTTGGCGTGTGCTCCATAACCAGAGAATCAGACAGACAGGAAAACAAATCCAAAGGGTTAATCCAAGAGAGTAATAAGATAAATACAAGGAGAGACAAAAACCAGAGAGGCAAACAATCAGGCAACCAGAACAAGGGGAGGATCAACCAGAGTGAGTAAACAGCAAAGGGAGTCAGAACCAGAGATAATAACAGAGGAAGGCAGGAGAAAACGCTCAGGACTCACCTCTGTTTCTCAAATGCACCCTCTGCCTGAGGGTTCCAAATGATGTACTTGGCATTGCCCTCAAACAGAGAGGTCAGAGGAGCGGCAACAAGCTGCAGTCATGTATATAACGGTGATATAAGTTTGCAAAACCTCAGTAGGTTGTGGATGGAATTATACTTTCCTGCAATCCATTACGACACCTTCAGGACTAATAATATAACCTAAAACAACATCAACCCAAATGAAATTCACATTCCTCCCCATTAACCTACAAACAGATCTCTAGGAGACGAGAGAGAACCCTACAGACATGGTGAATATGAGTGGGTAAATCAGGTGAGTTAATCAAGATGTCATCTATGTATGCGATACCTAATTGGCGTAGCTTCCTTAACCCAACGGGCATAACCAAATATTTATAGTCTCCCCTGGTCGCTAGGAAGGCAGTTTTCCATTTATCAACCTCCCAGACTCTGACTAGATTGTAGGTGCTACTGATGTCCAGTTTACTGTTGCACCTGTGAATTGTTCCAGCGTGACTGGGACTAAAGTTAATGGATAGGACTTGGTGATGGAATTTAGGCCATGATAATTCATACATGGGAGACCACCACACTTGTTCTTAACTAAAAAGGAAGGGAGTATATAACCCTGGGCCAGGGCCTGCTGTATGTATCCCTCTATGGCTTTCTCTTCCACTTGGGTAAGCGGGTATACATGAGATTTTGGATGTACTTGGTTATCGATCAGATCAACTGCACATTCATAAACTCTGTGAGGGGGTAATTTAGTGGAACTGGCCTTTTTAAAACCTCCACAAACTCAGAATATTCTGGAGGGATTCACACAGGACACTGAACATCTGGACTCTCAGTGATGACAGTGGGTAGACCAAGCTATAATCTCCTACTCAGACCAATCAAGGAAACCTGAGCTTTTAGCCAGGGGAGTCAGAGAATAATAGCAGGTTCAGAGGAGTCTAGTACAAAGAACCTGATCTCCTCTGAATGAAGGACACTAACATTCATAGTAACAGGATTGGTGATTTGGGAGATGACCCCTTTGCCAGTGGTGTCCCTGTCCACAGTAGACAGTTTCATAGAGTGCTTTAGTGGAACTAGGGGTTCCCTAATGTGTGGTCACTTGGGATTGGATAAAGTTCTCCCCTTTAATGACAGCGATCATCAAAGACCTCATGACTATACCCGGTGTGGGGCTACTCACCTCTTTGGGGTGTGGCTTGGTTCCACAGTCATATAGGCTATGGCCAGCAGATTACTGTGTACCGTTTTTTTTACATAATTTAGATTCCCAGTTTTCCTGCTCCTACATTGTCCCATTCCTGAATGTGATTTAGACATCAGTTTCAGACTGATTGTTTATTTACAGAAAAGGTGAAAATATATCTACAAATTACAGTACAATGTTACAGGTGTAGTCTTTGTACCTCAGTATGTGACCATCCAGAGAGTTCCTTGGGGATTATCAATGGGTAACCTGAACATCTGTGACAGCACCATTAACACTGAGGGTACATACACTCTACAGAGCACCATATGCTGATTTCTAGATGCATCACTTGGTCCAGACCTGCCACCCACTGATACGTGTGCATGGCTCAGAACTGAAACACACAGAGATGTACTGATGGAGGTCTACCAGCAGAGGGCAGCTCTAATCTAGATCTGCTGGATTGAGGTGAGTTCTTCATTTGGGAGTTATTCTCCTGCACTCCTCTGATCTTCTACCAGATCCACTGATACATGTAGGAGGAGTCTCTACATGCTGGAACAGTAGAACCCAAATCTCTCCTCATTATCTGAACACTGGAACCACCATGATGTTCCTGTGCTCTCTCTCTCTCTTTATCATCATGATAGGTATGTGTTATTACCTACATTCATATCTATGTGGAATATATATTTAGTGTTTATATCTTGATATGTTCTGTGTGTGTGTGATGATGAGTCTGAGCTTTTATACAGTACATAATCATGTTTTATTCAGTATTAATGCAGCACTATTGTGGTTTGTGTATGTCTTCACAGAGAGCTGTGTCTCACAGTCCATATCTCCAGTGGAGGAGAAAGTAGATGCTGTAGAAGGAGAGACAGTTACTCTCTCCTGCAGGTATGAGGGTAGTGTATACAATATACAATGGTACCGTCAGTATCCTGGATCCAGACCGGAGTATCTGCTGATGATAAATCCATCAACTAAAGGTGTGAGCTACGCAAACCCCCGTATTCCACGACTGGATGGTGCAGTGAAGGGAAGTGTAGTGGAGCTGGAGATCTCCTCTACTGCAGTATCAGACTCTGTACTCTACTACTGTGCTCTGGAGCCCACAGTGACAGGAAACCCAGATACACTGTACAGAAACTGGTTCTGTGACTGAGGTAGAGTCCTGCTTCTCTCAGTAGGGGGCGCTGTTATTACACTCAGATCTTCTCCTTCCTCCTGATGTCAGGTCTCTTGTATAGATCCTCCAGTGGAGAACACTGTACTAACACTCCTGTACCTGAGTGACAGCAGGAGGAGGCGTGTGGTACTGGTGGGGTCCATTTCCTGCTATGAGCTGTAAAGGGTTTAACTGGGTTTGTTTTTAGATCAGTTTTATTTGAACTATTACATTAACAGAAGAATAATATCACTGATTAATGTCTTCCACAAAACCAAGAAAGCTGTTCAACCTTTAACACACGTCAGGCGTCTCTAACACAACACTGGACCACCTGAACACAGTAATGTAGTCCTGACTGACAGGATCTGCTGAGTAACTGCTTGAACATGTAAGCTGTTAGTGAGTGAGATTTGGATCTGATCATCTCAAACAGTGACTCTTTTATTTCAGGGTTTGAAGAAGAAACTGAGAAGCTGTCAGGTGTCAGGAATGAGTGGTTAGTTATCAGGAATGATCCATCAGGCACCAGATATCAGTTGTCACGTATCAGAAATCACTCATCAGTCACTCGATATCAAGGATCATTGTTCAGTATGAGTCTTCATATTTAAACATGCTAACTATCAGAAATCAATTCTCAGTTGTTAGATATGAGTTGTTTGACATCAGTTGTCCAATATCATATATCAGTTATTCGATATCTTGTATCTGTTGTCCAATATTAAGTTTCGAAAAATCAGTTGTCAGCTATCAAATATCAGTTTTAGGTATCAGGGATCACTTGGTAGTTGTCAGGTATCAGATATCTATTGTCAGGTACTCATTTTCACTTAGCAGATATCAGTTGTAATGTTTCAGGTATCAGATTTTTGTCATGGTTCAGGGATCAGGTATAATTTGTCAGGTATAAGGGGAACAGTTGAAAGTTATCAGGGATCAGTTGTGATGTGCCAGATACCAGTTGTCCGGTATCAGGAATCATTTGTCGGTTATCAGATATCAACGGTCAGCTATCAGGGATCGGATATAAATATCAATATCAGTTGTTAGGAATCAGAGATCAGTTGTCGGATTTTAGGGATCAGTTGTCAGGTATGCGATCAGTTTGGCAGTTATCAGATATCAATTGACAGGTATCAGGCGTCAGTTGTAAGGCGTTAGCTGTTAGCTGCGGGTGCTCTTGTCTCCTGACCTGCCAATCTTCTTGTGCCCTGATCTGCCAGTTTCCTTGTCCCCTCACCTCCTTGCTCTCTGATTTACTGTCCTCCTCATGTCTTCACCTAATAGCCTCCTTGTCCCCTGGCTGACCCACCAGCTTCCATTCTCCTTGTCTCTATAACTTCTGGACTCAGCCATGTTTCTGAGAGCACCACACTGCACTCCAGAGAGTACCTGAGAGCCAGTGTTGGGTCCCACAGTTCTGCCCAGTGTTTTCATGAAGTCTTGTTTATATAACTCCATAATACACTCTGGGGTTCATTTCCCATGTACCACTGCTGTTGTCCTCTATCAGTCTAGACCGTTATGAGTAGTGTTCTTCAGAATGATGACCAGGACATTTCTGATGGAGTATCAGATGTACTGAGATCAGAGCTGAGACGAGTGAGTATGTAGATGGTGAACTAGGAGTGGGCGGAGCTAGAAGTGTTCAGATACAGCACACACACCAACAGGAGATCTGAACTCTTACCCAGAACAGTCACTCTGCTCTTCTTTTCTTTTTCATGGTTGTTTCCAGTATTAGTAAGTGAGGTGTCTTTAATCCAGCTGTGTCAGGAACCCGTCCCCTAAGCTCCAACCAGAGCTGTGGGAGGCGGCAGGGAAGGCGGTGCCTGAAACCTGTGTACTGACCACAGTATCCAGAGAACACAAACCCCGCCTCCTGTAGATAAAAATAGTAAGAGTCTCTACATGCTGGAACAGTAAAACCCAAATCTCTCCTCATTATCTGAACACTGGAACCACCATGATGTTCCTGTGCTCTCTCTCTCTCTTTATCATCATGATAGGTATGTGTTATTACCTACATTCATATCTATGTGGAATATATATTTAGTGTTTATATCTTGATATGTTCTGTGTGTGTGTGTGATGATGAGTCTGAGCTTTTATACAGTACATAATCATGTTTTATTCAGTATTAATGCAGCACTATTGTGGTTTGTGTATGTCTTCACAGAGAGCTGTGTCTCACAGTCCATATCTCCACTGGAGGAGAAAGTAGATGCTGTAGAAGGTCAGACAGTTACTCTCTCCTGTAGGTACAGTGGTAGTGTGGACTATCTGTACTGGTATCGTCAGTATCCTGGATCCAGGCCAGAGTTTCTGCTGAGGATAGATCCCAGCACAAAAAATGTGCTCCATGCAACTCCCCGTTTTCCACGACTGGATGTTAAACTGAATGGGAAAAGGCTGGATCTGGAGATCTCCTCTGCTGCAGTATCAGACTCTGTACTCTACTACTGTGCTCTGTGGCCCACAGTGACTAGAAGCCCGTCTACACTGTACAAAAACTCACTGACTGATAAAGCTTTGAGGTGTGTATGGGGTTTCCTGTCAGGTGCTGCTCTCTGTATCAGCAGTACACAGAGAGGTGTGGTTAATAAATGAGTTATAACCAGAATGATTTATTCTGTTCACTGTAATATTAATTAGTATGGAGAATAATTGAACCAATCACAGCACTGACTCCACAGGGTACCTACCAGCTTCCTTACATCAGTATGAAGGTCTATAAATCAGGGTTATATGGGAGACCTCCTGTCCAGAGCAGGTCATAACTAGTCTCAGTACAATGATTATCAGTAATGGTGCTTTCACAGATGTGCAGTTCTCCATCTGCTCACAGAGAAACCCTGGAGGACTGAACCTGGACACCAACTCCGGTCTGAGCAGTAGGAAAGGAGGGGCTAACAGAACAGTACTTCCCCTCCCAACTGCCAGGAACTGGACTTTCTGAGCTGAATATCAATATTCATCTACAGATATACAGTTTAAGTCTGTGCTCTGAGTACAGCCAGTGTCTGTACAGACCACCAGCATGGTTCTAGAAGTCAATGCAGGTTCTTCATAACCAATTTCTGAAGAACACTCCACAGAGAACTGCATACCATCAACACACCATAAATCACACCCACAGTCCCTGTCCGTCAGTTTCACCTTCCTCCACAATTCCGAGGAGAATTCCCTGTAGGCTGGGATTGTATCCACTGCTGGTAGACCCGTATGACCGTGCGCTTCCATACACCTGCAGATTCAGCTACTTCCTTCACACTATGGTCTTTGGCCACGCCCACATGCAGTCCCTCCCTTTAGCCAATCATTAACATCTGCTCTGGAGCCATTTTCCACACAAGGAACGAGACATTCCCTGCACTGTAGCACCTCTTCCCAATCTATGGATCCCGTCACTCACACCCCACAGGTATTTATAGACCCATCGTCCTCGTGCAGCACCACCTGCAGGAGCCTGAAGGTACTGCCACCTTAAACACACGAGCGGTCTCATTTTTCCCCAGATAAGTTTATAACCCAGTATATACTTTGGTACTCATAGTTCCAACAATACCCAAGCAGTATTCACCATTCCCTCTGTTCCTGATCCTACATGAACCAGTCTGATAAGTGTAGAACCTGTTGGAGGAATCAGTTTCAGGATGAGTGTTTATTTACAAAGAGCCTTAAAAGTACCTGTACAGCCCACAGCTCACCTTTCTACTTCACTGTGTCCTTCTAATCACTGATTTATGTGCTCATTTTTCTCTGCAGTTCATTCGTGTCCCGTCCCACACGAGGTCTAGTCCTCCCACTCAGCAGACTGAAGACTAAGAGCTGTACTAAGTCTGAGAGTGAGTGAGACTGAGACCCCGGACTGGTGGTCTCCTTTCCCTCTGAACTAGTGGCCTCCTTCTCCCGCTTATTAGCTTCCTTGTTTCTTGTACTGCTACAATTCTTACCCACTGACCTCCCAGCCCTCTTGTCCACTGACCTCCTGGCCTTCTTGTCCTCTGATCTCGTAGCCTTCTTGTCTCCTCACCTCGTGGCCTCCATTTCCCCTAACTAACCAGCCTCTTTAACTCTTCAACTGTTAGACTCTGGAGCCCCCGAACTGCTGATCTTGTTTTTCACTGATCCGCCAGCCTGTCCTCTTCAGAATAGTCAGATTGTAATAACCCCTGATCTGCTGGCATCCTTGTCCATTTTTTTTGCCAGCCACCTTGTCCCAACTTACTAACTTCCTTATCCCCTCACCTCCTAGCCTCTTTGTCCCATGACCAGCTGGCACCCTTGTCTTGTAGGTGATGTGACCCCCTCAAAGATGGATTTGTTGAGAAGAATGAAACCAAGCAAGTAAGGCTATGAACTGAACTTCCAGCTTCAGCCCAACCATCCATCTGTGAAGGATCGTTCACCTCCAGCTTTCACTCCTTGTGACTTCTGATGTCTTTGCTCACTGACTTGCCAGCCCTTAGGTCACTTGAACTACCGGCCTCATTGTCCTGTAAACTGTCTGTCTCCTTGTTTCCTGAACTGCTGACCTGCCTGTCTTCTTGATCTTTGAGCCTCCTTGCCCCTTGACCTCCTGGCCTCTATGTTCCTTGACCTACTATTCTCCTTGTTTTTTGAACCACCAGTCTGCATCTTCCGTGACCTACCAGTCTACCTGTCCCCTGATTTGTCAGCCTCCTTGTCCCTGATCTGTACACTGATACACCACTGCATTCACTCCATCCAGTGATTAATTACTGACTGAGGATTTGGTTAAGAAATGCTTGAACAATAAAAGATATTCTAATAAAGCTGTGATCTGCTAATGTACAGTACTTCACTAAATCATTTTAATCTGAGGATTATATTCCAGAACTGAAACACACAGAGATGTAATGATGGAGGTCTACCAGCAGAGGGCAGCTCTAATCTAGATCTGCTGGATTGAGGTGAGTTCTTCATTTGGGAGTTATTCTCCTGCATTCTTCTACCAGATCCACTGATACATGTAGGAGGAGTCTCTACATGCTGGAACAGTAGAACCCAAATCTCTCCTCATTATCTGAACACTGGAACCACCATGATGTTCCTGTGCTCTCTCTCTCTCTTTATCATCATGATAGGTATGTGTTATTACCTACATTCATATCTATGTGGAATATATATTTAGTGTTTATATCTTGATATGTTCTGTGTGTGTGTGATGATGAGTCTGAGCTTTTATACAGTACATAATCATGTTTTATTCAGTATTAATGCAGCACTATTGTGGTTTGTGTATGTCTTCACAGAGAGCTGTGTCTCACAGTCCATATCTCCACTGGAGGAGAAAGTAGATGCTGTAGAAGGTCAGACAGTTACTCTCTCCTGCAGGTACGAGTATAGTGGTGGTGGTACACTCTATCTGCACTGGTACCGTCCGCATTCTGGATCCAGACCAGAGTTCCTGCTGCTGACTCCAGAATCAGGCGTACATGTCACTAAGGCTAAAAAACCTGATGCACGAATGTCCATCAAAGTCCATAAAGAGAAGAAGAAGGTGGATCTGGAGATCTCCTCTGCTGCAGTATCAGACTCTGTACTCTACTACTGTGCTCTGGAGCCCACAGTGACAGGAAACCCAGATACCCTGTACAGAAACTGGTTCTATGACTGAGGTAGAGTCCTGCTTCTCTCAGTAGGGGGCGCTGTTATTACACTCAGAGATCTTCTCCTTCCTCCTGATGCCAGGTCTCTTTTATAGATCCTCCAGTGGAGAACACTGTACTAACACTCCTGTACCTGAGTGACAGCAGGAGGAGACGTGTGGTACTGGTGGGGTCCATTTCCTGCTATGAGCTGTAAAGGGTTTAACTGGGTTTGTTTTTAGATCAGTTGTATTTGAACTATTACATTAACAGAAGAATAATATCACTGATTAATGTCTTCCACAAAACCAAGAAAGCTGTTCAACCTTTAACACACGTCAGGCATCTCTAACACAATACTGGACCACCCGAACACAGTAATGTAGTCCTGACTGACAGGATCTGCTGAGTAACTGCTTGAACATATTAAGATCTGAAAGCTGTTAGTGAGTGAGATTTGGATCTGATCATCTCAAACAGTGACTCTTTTATTTCAGGGTTTGAAGAAGAAACTGAGAAGCTGTCAGGTGTCAGGAATGAGTGGTTAGTTATCAGGAATGATCCATCAGGCATCAGATATCAGTTGTCACATATCAGGAATCGCTCATCAGTCACTAGATATCAGGGATCATTGTTCAGTATGAGTCTTCATATTTAAACATGCTAGATATCAGAAATCAATTCCTAGCTCTCAGAAATCGGTGGTCAGTTGTTAGACATTAATTGTCTGATATCAACTGTTGTCTGGTATCGGGGTTCAGTTGTCAATTGTCAGGTATCAGGTATTTATTGTCAGGTGTCAGTTATCAGTTGTTGTGTATCAGGGATCAATTGTAATTTGTCAGGTATAAGAGGATCAAGGTATCAGGTATCTGATGCCTGACAACAGATACCTGATGAGTGGGATGAGTTGTCAGGTATCAGAGGTCAGTGCTCAGGTGTGAGATTTCAGTGATCAGGTGTCAGGGATACGTTGTCAGCTATCACAGATCAGAGTTTAGGGATCAGTTGTAAGGTATAAGTTATCAGGTATCATATCAGTTATCAGGTATCAGATATGAGTTGTCAGGTATCAGATATGAGTTGTCAGGTGTCACATATTGGTTATCAGGTATCAAATATCAGTTCTTTGGTATCAGATACCGTTTATCAGTGTTCACTTGTCAGGTATCCGAGATCAGTTGTCAGATATCAGATATCGGTGATCAGGTATCTGTGATCAGTTGTCAGGTATCAGACAGCTGATCAGACAGTTGTCAGGTTCAGTTGTCAGGTATCACATATCAGTTATCAGGTATCAAATATCAGTTGTCAGGTATCAGATATGAGTTGTCAGGTGTCACATATTGGTATCAGGTATCAAATATCAGTGATCAGGTATATGGGTTCAGTTGTCAGGTATCAGAGATTGGTAATCAGGTGGCAGATATCATTTGTCAGGTATCAGATATTTCTTATTAGATTTCAGTGTTCAGTTGTCAGGTATTATATCAGTTGTCAGGTATCAGATATTGTTATCAGGTATCAGATTTGAGTTGTCAGGTATCAGATATCAGTTATCTGGTATCGGTGTTCAGTTGTCAGATATCAGATTTTGGTGTTCAGTGGTCAGGTATCAGATATTGGTTATCATGTATCATATATGAGTTGTCAGGTATCAGATATTGGTTATCAGGTATCAGATATGAGTTGTCAGTTATCAGGTATCAGAGTTTAGTTGTCACGTATCAGATATCAGTTATCAGGTATCTGTGTTCAGTTGTCAGGTATCAGATATCAGTTGCCAGGTGTCAGAGATAAGTTGTCAGCTATCAGAGATCAGTTTTCAGGGATCAGTTATCAGGGATCTATTATCAGGGATCTATTATCAGGGATCAGTTTTCAGGGATCAGTTGTAAAGTATAAGTTATCAGGTATCATATCGGTTACAGTGAGGAAAATAAGTATTTGAACACCCAGCGACTTTGCAAGTTGTCCCACTTAGAAGTCATATAGGTGTCTGGAATTTTCATCTTAGGTGCATGTCCACTGTGAGAGACATAATCTAAAAAAGAAATCTGGAAATCACGATGTATGATTTTTAATAATTTATTTGTGTTACTGCTGCAGATAAGTATTTGAACAACTGCCAATCAGCAAAAATTCTGGCCCTCAAAGACCTGTTAGTCCGCCTCTAAAAACTCCACCTCCACTCCACCTATTATTCTAAATTAGAAGCACCTGTTGGAGGTCGTTAGCTGCATAAAGACAATTGTCCACCCCACACAATCAGTAAGACTCCCACTACTAACAAGGCTAAATCCAAAGAGCTGTCCAAAGACACCAGAGACAAAACTGCTGACCTCCACAAGGCTGGAAAGGGCTACAGGGCAATTACCAAGCAGCTTGGTAAAAAAAAAGATCAACTGTTGGAGCAATTATTAGAAAATGGAAGAAGCTAAACATGACTGTCAATCTCCCTCGGACTGGGGCTCCACACAAGATTTCAATGTATCAATGATCCTAAGAAAGGTGAGGAATCAGCCCAGAACTACACGGGAGGAGCTGGTCAATGACCTGAAGAGAGCTGGCACCACTGTTTCCACGGTTACTGTGGGTAATACACTAAGACCTCATAGTTTAAAGTCCTGCATGGCACGGAAGGTTCCCCTGCTTAAATCAGCACACGTCCAGGCCCATCTTAAGTTTGCCCATGACCATTTGGATGACCCAGAGGAGTCATGGGAGAAAGCTCTGTGGTCAGATGGTCTTAATTCCACTCTCCGTGTTTGGAGGACGAAGAATGATGAGCACCATCCCAAAAACACCACCCTACTGTGAAGCATGGGGGTGGAGCATCATGCTGTGGGGGTGTTTTTCTGCACATGGGACAGGACGACTGCACTGTGTTAAGGAGAGGAGGACCGGGGCCATGTGGGAGATTTTGGGGAACAACCTCCTTCCCTCAGTTAGAGCAGTGAAGATGGGTCGTGGCTGGGTCTTCCCACATGACAATGACCCAAAGCACACAGCCAGGATAACCAAGGAGTGGCTCTGTAAGAAGCATATCAAGGTTCTGGAGTGGCCTAGCCAGTCTCCAGACCTAAACCCTATAGAAAATCTTTGAAGGGAGCTCAAACTCCATGTTTCTCAGCGACAGCCCAGAAACCTGGCTGATCTGGAGGAGATCTGTGTGGAGGAATGGGCCAGAATCCCTGCTGCGGTGTGTTCAAACCTGGTGTAAAACTACGGGACCTCTGTAATTGCAAACAAAGGCTACTGTACCAAATATTAACATTGACTTTCACAGGTGTTCAAATACTTATTTGCAGCAGTAACACACAAATAAATTATTAAAAATCATACATAGTGACTTCCAGATTTTTTTTTAGATTATGTCTCTCACAGTGGACATGCACCTAAGATGAAAATTTCAGAAAAGTCGCAGGGTGTTCAAATACTTATTTTCCTCACTGTATCAGATATCAGTGTTTAGTTGTCATAAACCAGATATTGATTATCAGGAATCAGTGTTCAGTTGTCAGGTATCAGATATCGGTTGTCAGGGATCGGTGTTCAGTGGTCAGGTATCAGATATCAGTGGTCAGGTATCAGATATCAGTTGTCAGGTATCAGATATCAGTTGTCAGGTATCAGTGTTCAGTTGCCCGGTATAAAATATCAGTTGTCAGGTATCAGATATTGGTGTTCAGGTACCGGTGTTCAGTTCTCAGAGTTAGTTCAGTTGTCAGGTATCAGGAATGCTGGCCTGGCTGTGGGGACAAACTGAATGAGGTACTGGGAGGTCAGCTGTACCCAGTCAGCTCCAGTGTCCCCCGTGACTCAGGAGGACATGTGGGTTAGATGTCCATGTCCATTTACCTCCTGCAGAGACACCACAGTAGTCCCTAGAGTAAGACTATCAACTTAAACCCAGCTTGGAGACTAAGAGCTGTACTAAGTCTGAGAGTGAGTGATCTGTTTATGGAGGATTTCATACAGGGGTTTTCATTCAGAACTGAAACACACAGAGATGTAATGATGGAGGTCTACCAGCAGAGGGCAGCTCTAATCTAGATCTGCTGGATTGAGGTGAGTTCTGCATTTGGGAGTTATTCTCCTGCACTCCTCTGATCTTCTACCAGATCCACTGATACATGTAGGAGGAGTCTCTACATGCTGGAACAGTAGAACCCAAATCTCTCCTCATTATCTGAACACTGGAACCACCATGATGTTCCTGTGCTCTCTCTCTCTCTTTATCATCATGATAGGTATGTGTTATTACCTACATTCATATCTATGTGGAATATATATTTAGTGTTTATATCTTGATATGTTCCGTGTGTGTGTGATGATGAGTCTGAGCTTTTATACAGTACATAATCATGTTTTATTCAGTATTAATGCAGCACTATTGTGGTTTGTGTATGTTTTCACAGAGAGCTGTGTCTCACAGTCCATATCTCCACTGGAGGAGAAAGTAGATGCTGTAGAAGGAGAGACAGTTACTCTCTCCTGCAGGTATGAGTATAGTGGTACAGTGTATCTGTACTGGTATCGTCAGTATCCTGGAACAAGACCAGAGTTCCTGCTGACGATATATTCAGGAACAAATTCTGTGCTCTACGCAACTCCCCGTTTCCCTCGACTGGATGTTAATAACAGCAACAACGTAGTGAATCTAACGATCTCCTCTGCTGCAGTATCAGACTCTGTACTCTACTACTGTGCTCTGAAGCCCACAGTGACAGGAAGTCTAGATACACTGTACAGAAACTCCCTGCAGGAGAACACTTAGTCCTTTGTGTTTTGACCCTCACTTGTATCAGGAATTACGCCTCATCTTGCCCGTGTCTGTTTTGGTTGCTCTGATGTTGCTCTGAATCCACTCACTCACTGGCTCATCAATCCAGCATCACACATCATTGGATGGGCACAGGGGATGCAGATGAAGACTCTTCACAGCATAGGACAGGGAGAAGCTCCATGGTAGGCAATGAAGGCAGGCAGTGGCAGCCAGCCAAATTAGATGAAGCGGTAGCATCAGACCGCACAGGATGGGCAGTAGCTCTGCCTTAGACCACACAGGGTGGGCAGTAGCTCTGCCTCAGACCACACAGGGTGGGCAGTAGCTCCGCATCAGACCACACAGGATGGGCAGTAGCTCTGCCTCAGACCACACAGGATGGGCAGTAGCTCTGCCTCAGACCACACAGGATGGGCAGTAGCTCTGCCTCAGACCACACAGGATGGGCAGTAGCTCTGTATCAGACCAAACAGGATGGGCAGTAGCTCATTAAGACCTTTCGCTCTGACAGAGGAACAGGAAACACCATGTGGTGTTAGAATGCAGCAGTGACTCCGGCAGACCTGATTATTACAGAGTAACTACAAGGGAGAGCCAGGAGGTAGCAAAGACATGAGGGCTCTCTGAGGAGTCAGAGCTCCTCCACTCACCATCAGCAGACCCGAGTGAACGTGTGAGAGCAGTGGGACCCCAGCACCAATGTTCTCAGTGAACCATACTACCCTCTGTCAGTGCAGTCCTGTTCAGGTACCTCACCATGTTTCCACGTTCTGTAGTGTAGTGTTCAGTTCTTGGTTTCTGGTTTCATGTTTCTGATGTGTAGTTGTTCTTCCTGCATGTTTCTATTTTTAAATAAACCTTAAATATTACTCTCACATTTCTACTTACAGCTCCTAGACTAGACTGGTGTTAGGGGTGCTGTGAGTTTAATGAAACCAGGTTCCAGCAAGGGTATGACCTGCTGCACGAGCTTCATCACCTCTGTTCATCAGTGGGGATGAAGAAGTCAGTTCATACTGGTACACTCACTGTGGAAACAAATCAGTTCACCCCAGTGTTCCTCCTTTTCTCTTCAACTACAGAGTTACCTGAACTACTGAACTACCTGCTGGCCTCCATGTTTCATTACCTGCTAAAGTCTTTGTACCCTGATCCACTAGCTACCGATCTCTCCTGAACTTCTGGGTGTCTTGGGTTCTAATCTACTAGCCTACTTGTCTCCTGAACTTCTGGGTTTCTTGGGTTCTGATCTACTAGCCTCCTTGTCTCCTGAACTTCTGGGTTTCTTGGGTTCTGATCTACTAGCCTCCTTGTCCCTTGAGTTACTTGCCTTCTTGTTTCATCATCTGGTGACCTTCTTTTCCCCTTCATCTCTCAAACTGTCAGACGGTCTGCTATCTTGTCTGTCCCCAGACCTTCTGTCCCCTTCATCTTGCTATCTTCAGGAGTAAAGTAATCCATTGGTGCCTAATAACAGAGGACACCTGTAGAGATCTTGTCAAGTATATACATCGGGGGATCCATTCATTGGATGGAGCTTTAGGGTATCACACTGAGGACCAATAGATTACTGAGCAGTTGGGTAAAATGTTTTGGCTCCTCTGTGTGTGTATTATTTCCTGTAGGCCTATACAGACCATAAAGAACACACAGTATATAAATTCACTGTTATATCCTAGTGTCGTACATCTAGTTATAGACCCATCATTCATAGTTTCTTATATCATCACTAAATCTAATCTGAAGACTACGAGGGTCATTAAAAAGCCTTCCACATTCATTTCTGTGTGGAACTTAATGTGTGTTTGGGATCATTATCCTTCTGAAAGGTCCACACATGGCCATGTTCCAGACATCTGCCAGGAGGCAGATAGGGTCCAAATCTCCTGATTCCACAAGAGCTCCTGGACCACTAGCAGCAACAGATCCCCAAACCATCAGGAATCCTGATATCTGACAGTGACTATCAGGTGCTTTTCACTGTATACAGTCTATTTGTAATTCAGAAGTGTCCAGTCTTATCTACAAAGGGTCAGTGTGGCTCCAGTTTTCATTCCAGCAAAGCGGGAGATCACATGATCACTGTTGGAAGGCTGAGCAGGTCCGTAAGCAGGTACTGTCAGGTGAGCTCCTGCTCATTGGGATTAAAAGCCTGCAGCCACACTGGTCCATTGTGGATAAGTCTGGACACCCCCTGGTCTAGACCCATGAATATGAGTGTCTCTGTTAAAGCTGCTGCACTGTAAGATCACCATGGTAACAGAGTTTTATGGTCATTTCCATCATAACACGTGTAACACTCACTAGTAATGTCTCGGTCGCTACCTGGTGAAAATTTCACCAGTCTTCTATGGCCTCCTACAGTCTACTGGCCCCTGAGCTGTTTCCCAGCTTGAATACTAAGAGCTGTACTAAGTCTGAGAGTGAGTGATCTGTTTATGGAGGATTTCATACAGGGGTTTTCATTTAGAACTGAAACACACAGAGATGTACTGATGGAGGTCTACCAGCAGAGGGCAGCTCTAATCTAGATCTGCTGCACTGAGGTGAGTTCTTCATTTGGGAGTTATTCTCCTGCACTCCTCTGATCTTCTACCAGATCCACTGATACATGTAGGAGGAGTCTCTACATGCTGGAACAGTAGAACCCAAATCTCTCCTCATTATCTGAACACTGGAACCACCATGATGTTCCTGTGCTCTCTCTCTCTCTTTATCATCATGATAGGTATGTGTTATTACCTACATTCATATCTATGTGGAATATATATTTAGTGTTTATATCTTGATATGTTCTGTGTGTGTGTGATGATGAGTCTGAGCTTTTATACAGTACATAATCATGTTTTATTCAGTATTAATGCAGCACTATTGTGGTTTGTGTATGTCTTCACAGAGAGCTGTGTCTCACAGTCCATATCTCCACTGGAGGAGAAAGTAGATGCTGTAGAAGGAGAGACAGTTACTCTCTCCTGTAGGTATGAGGATAGTGGTGGTGGTACACCCTATCTGCACTGGTACCGTCAATATCCTGGATCCAGACCAGAGTTCCTTCTGCTGACCCCAGTATCAGGTGGATATGTCACTAAGGCTGACAATTTTGATGCACGAATGTCCATCAAAGTCCACAAAGAGGAGAAGAAGAAGGTGGATCTGGAGATCTCCTCTGCTGCAGTATCAGACTCTGTACTCTACTACTGTGCTCTGAGGCCCACAGTGACAGGAAACCCAGATACACTGTACAGAAACTGGTTCTATGACTGAGGTAGAGTCCTGCTTCTCTCAGTAGGGGGCGCTGTTATGACACTCAGAGATGTTCTCCTTCCTCCTGATGTCAGTTCTCTTGTATAGATCCTCCAGTGGAGAACACTGTACTAACACTCCTGTACCTGAGTGACAGTAGAAACACCCTCAGTAATAATTACCCCGAAAAGGAAACACGTTGCAGTTAATAGGTCACTTTTGAGGAACTAAGCAGAAACTATTAGTGACCACTATTACCTATCAGTAGGTTCTAGATATTTACTCTGTAGGTAATAGTGAACTAATGGTCCAGATCTGGCAGGAGGGAGTTTCCTGATTGTAGAGCTGATGATAGCTTTTCAAAAAATGCTGCAGCGTGTTTACACATAGCTAATCTCTAAAGACACAATAAATACACTGCATTATACATTTAGATCAGAAGATTTAGAGTGGAGTGGCATCACAATGTGTTACTATTCATCTTCTTTCTAGAACAATGAACACTGAATGTCAGTAACCTAATATGTCCTATTCACACTCAAAGTTACTTTACCATTACAGGCAATTAAAAGTGACATTACAAGGACATAACATTTCATATAAGAAATTACATTTACAGAACCTGCTCACCTCAGTATCTCCAGATTGCAACTATTTTCAAACTCATCAGAGCAGCAGAGAGCATTTCCACTCCTGAGTCCTGCAGGTCATTGTTACTGAGGTCCAGATATTTTAAAAAGGAGTTTACTGATTGTAGAGCTAGTAATAGTTTTCCACATGACAGTGTGGTGATAATACAGCCCATTAGTCTGTAAAGACAAAGTAAAGAGTCTATGGTACTTTTAAATCAGGACAAATAGACACATAGTACACTCTGCGTTCCTTTTCTCTGTATCTAGAACTGAATAACTATTTTTGTTTAAAAGAATAAAATCAGGAAAACAGGAAAATGAACAAGAAGATCAAAGTCCCATCCAAACCACAATGTATGATCTGATGTTCCTCTCTCTCTGAAATGACTGAGGTTACATTTCTGAGGGTAAATACAGTAAACAGTGAGTACAGGTGTGTCAAAAGCTGCATGAAACGGGAACCAGAGGAGCTGTACAAGGGACAGGAACAGGAGCAGGTGGTGGAGTAGAAGCTCTAAGAGCCAGGACTGGAGGAGCACTTCTGAGGGCCAGCAGTGTAGCAGCAGCAATGAGGGCCAGCACAGGTGAAGCATCTCTGGGAGCCAGTACTGGAGGAGCCAGCTCAGCAGAAAACTGTGTGGCCAGTCAGCAAATTAGGCTCTTACTGGTCTGTGTTCACTGGAATACTGGACAGTGCTATCGGGCGGGTGCCAGGTTATTGCTGATCTCCAGAGCCCTATACAACCCCACAGACATTCAGTCCTATTAGATGGTGGCCTCCTCAGCTGCAGACAGGCCTGTACAGGACTTCACATTCACTGTCACCCTCTGCCCACATGGCAGCACAGGAGCTGGAACTGGAGTGGTATAGACCATCCGAATCTGTCTGTGGCTTTTCCACTTCGTCAAAGAAGCCCAATAGACTGCAGCTCAGGTCAACCCCAGTCCCAGCTTTCATCAGACTAACACCTCACTGTGGTGGTCTAAGTAGAACTGGTGTAGTGCTTAGCTTCCCTCCTGAATGGGCTATAACACTGTAATAATAGCTTGAATACAGGATACCAATCTCTATTCACAGAAGATTTAGAACTAATAGAACAGAAACCAAAAATAATTTTGGACCAGTTAGGTTCGCTCTAGGAGCAGTGGAAATGAGACACAAGGCCTGGTGTATAGAAATTAAGTGAGTGTATTGGCACACATGAAGGTAGATTTCACAGTTGTGCAAAAGGATGAAACAACATCAGGAAAAAAAATTGATCAAGTAAAACATTTCACAAAAATAAATAAATAAACAACCAGTTCAGAGGAAGTTCAGGTAAGTACGTTTAGATTTCTCCCTTTTAGTGTCACTTATTACTTACTAATTATTGTGTTTATCTCTAGTTTCAGGTGTCAGGTAAGTCCTCAGATAAGTATTTAGGCAAGTATGGTTACAATTTAAAGGCTTCAGGTGAGTATTAAGGTAAGTATTACTATTTAAGGGTTTTGAGTTTAGCGTTTGTTGAATGTATTTAGGTATCACTATTTTTTGGGTTTAGTGTTTGATGTATGTATTTAGATATCACTATTTGTCCCTTTGTTTTTTTTTAAAACTTGAATCCTATATCGAACTAAAACAATCAAAATGTTCACTTGAAACACAAATCAGAAAGATAAACAGTTGAAAAGAAAATCCCAGTTTACAATAACTGCTACTGCAGCTAACCACAAAATGTCCTCTTATAGAGTGTATTAAAAAACAGAATCAGTCTATAGGTATTCAAAATACGGAGTACACAGTTGAGCTTAGAAAATAGTCCCGTGGTATAAAGAAATGGGTACTCAGACTCAGCAGCCAGTTAAGGAATCCGCATTGGTCTTTGTTCCGCCATCTTGTCTCTCGGGCAGCAGGAATGCGAGTGACCGGCAGACAGGAACCTGTCTCGTCCAACAAAACTGGCCAAATCCAATCCAGAATGTTTGTTTCCCCAATCTGGCAACCCATCACAAAATTCACCCTCTCGGACAGACTAGGTGCCGCTAGAATCTGCGGCACACACCAATCTTCACTCGGTCGGTTTTCGACATTCGCTGTAAGTAGTCTATAGAGTAGTAGTACTCACTCTTAAAACGTTTAATAATTTAGTGATTTGCTAAATTTTAGTGCGATTCCTGCTCAGAGATCCTTTCCTCTTGGGTTCCGCAATGAGAGTGGGGCTCCTGGCAGCAGGGAGATCCAAAACCACGCCTCCCTGGCTGTTGATTGGGTGAGGCTTTGCGCAGTGGGCTTTTATCATGCCCCTACTGGTTAGATTTTTCCGCAGTGGGCGTTTACAGAAACACCACTGAATGCCCAAATACAGAATCCGCAGCATAGTCCAGACTCCTATTATAGATAATTATTTAATTGTGTTGTGTTCATTTTTCCCTTGGTAAATAAGCTTTTAATTTCTATTAACTTTATTTCCTAATTTCTTTTTATTCATGTTTCATCTTATTAGAGGCTGTTTGATCTTTACAAAAAAATACAAATAATGAATAAATTTCCTAGTGATGCTACGTCTTTATGGAATCCTGGGTTACAGAGACCCACTGTTTCTCATGTCCTCACCGTGACATCTGATATGTAATCAGCCGCGAAGACACTGTCTCCACCTCGCTCCTGTGTGAAGAAGAGAAGCACGTTTTACATCTTTCTACATAATTACCCATATGAACCATATACTGCACACTGACCTCCTTTATGCAGGAACTTTCCAGTTACCCTGACGTTCACGGGTCATACCTGAGGACTGTCTCCCTCAGTACTCACCACAGAGGGGTTTACAGATGTGTTCAGATCTAATCTGCAGACTGAGAGGACCACTGAAAAGCTTCCCACTCCCATTTCTCTGTAGAACTTAATGTGTGTTTGGGATCATTATCCTGCTGAAAGGTCCACACATGGCCATGTTCCAGACTTCTGGCGGGAAGCAGACAGGTTTTGTTAATTGGATATCTCAAGGTTACCAAGCACCATTCTCTTCTAAAGCCAGGAGTGTTGCCATCCTTTTACCTTTTAATGATCCAAGTGAGGTGTCAGACTCCCTACTCTAGGAGATGCTCAAATTAATACAAAAGCACTTTGAACTTGGTGATAAGCCTGAGAGTTTATTGGCCAGATAATTAAAACGTGTTTTAGTGAAACAGGCAATATTTAAATTAGAGTTAAAAAGTTTCGGCCCTATTACAGATCCAAAAGGCATAGAGACTTGCTTTATAAAATTCTATTCAGATCTCTATTCTAGTAAGTATGCAGCTTCAGATATGATGTTGATAGTTCCTAGACAATTTGGACTTTTCTAAACTTTCAGATGCTGCATAAGACACACTTGGCTCTCCATTCAAAGTGGCAGCTGTTCTTTAGGCATTCAAATCATTTCCATCCAGTATGGCTGCCGGCCCTGATGGGTTTGGTGGTGAGTTTTTATAAAACTCTTTGTTTGGTCAGTCTTTATGCTGATGACGTCCTGCTGTTTCTCTCAGATCCAGCCATTTCAGTTCCTAATATTTTAAACTTAAAATTTTACAAAAGCCCCCTACAGAAGGAGGTTTGACTCTGCCAGTGTTCAAATATTACTGTTGGGCAGCAAATGCTAGAGCCCCTATGCTAGAGGGGGGTGTTGGGATGTCAGTATTTGTGATTCTGTTTTTGTTTTGTCTGATGTTTAAAATGCAAAAGTTAAAACAAATTTCAAAAAAGGTCACCGGAGTCCAGTCCTGTTTCAGTGTACAGGGTGAATAAGAGCAGTGATAGTGTGCAGCCTTTCCTGTTATGGAACCAGGCTTGTAGATGTTAGGAAAACTGTGGAACTGTTTTTATGGCCTCCTACAGTCTACTGGCCAATGAAATGTTTTCCACCCTGAAGACTAAGAGCTGTACTAAGTCTGAGAGTCAGTTATCTGTTTATGGAGGATTTCATACAGGGGTTTTGATTCCAGGATTGTGCTGTAGAACTGAAACACACAGAGATGTAATGATGGAGGTCTACCAGCAGAGGGCAGCTCTAATCTAGATCTGCTGGATTGAGGTGAGTTCTGCATTTGGGAGTTATTCTCCTGCACTCCTCTGATCTTCTACCAGATCCACTGATACATGTAGGAGGAGTCTCTACATGCTGGAACAGTAGAACCCAAATCTCTCCTCATTATCTGAACACTGGAACCACCATGATGTTCCTGTGCTCTCTCTCTCTCTTTATCATCATGATAGGTATGTGTTATTACCTACATTCATATCTATGTGGAATATATATTTAGTGTTTATATCTTGATATGTTCTGTGTGTGTGTGTGATGATGAGTCTGAGCTTTTATACAGTACATAATCATGTTTTATTCAGTATTAATGCAGCACAATTGTGGTTTGTGTATGTCTTCACAGAGAGCTGTGTCTCACAGTCCATATCTCCACTGGAGGAGAAAGTAGATGCTGTAGAAGGTCAGACAGTTACTCTCTCCTGCAGGTATGAGTATAGTGCAACTCCAAATAGTCTGCAGTGGTACCGTCAGTTTCCTGGATCCAGACCCGAGTATCTACTGATGGTACTTCCAGCATTAAACAGGGTGAACTATGCGACTCCACGTTCTCCTCGACTGGATGCTGCAGTGAATGGGAGAGTAGTGAATCTGAAGATCTCCTCTGCTGCAGTTTCAGACTCTGTACTCTACTACTGTGCCATGGAGCCCACAGTGACAGGAAACCCAGATACCATGTACAGAAACTCCCTGCAGGAGAACACTTAGTCCTTTGTGTTAGGGTAAAGTCATTAGTGTTCCACATGTGTGTAGTTTCCTATGCCACCTTTCTCAGGTGTTCCCAGACCCAGCTCAAGTATAGGCACACTCATTGTGGAATTAAATTTGTTCACCTCCAGTGTTCACTCCTTGTATCTTCAACTGCCAGACTGCCTCTTGTCTTTGCCCACATACCTGTCAATCTCCTTGTCCAATGGACTGTCTGCCTTTTTGTTTCTTCCACTGTTGGTGTTCTTGTCCCCTGACCGGCCAGTCTTCTTGTGCCTTGACCTGGACTTCTTATCCCCTGACTTGCTGGTCTCCTTGTTCACTGAGCTACTGGCCTCTTTGTCCACTGGCCACTGAGCCTTCTTATCCAATCACCTACTAGTTTATTGTCCCATGACCTGTTGGCCCCTGTAATCACTGACCTGTTGGATTCCTCACTCCCTGATTTACTATCATGTCTATATCCCCTTACCTATTGTCCTCCTACTTGCCTTACCTACTAGCTTCCTTGTCCACTGACCTTCTGGGCTCCTTGTCCCATGACCTCCTAGAGTTCTTGTACTCTGAGTTACTAGAATCCTTGTCCATGACCTGCCTTTTTTTTGCTACCTGACTTACAAGCCTACTAGTATTTTAACCTGCCAGACCCTTATGTCTCCTTTTCACCTGGCTTTCCTGTCTCTTGAACTGCTGGCCTCCTTGTCCCTGACCAGTTAGCTCTCTTGTCTCTTTACCTGCCAGTTTCCTTGTTCTTTAACATTCTGGTCTCAGACACTTTTCTAAGAGCACTACACTGCAGGTACATATTCCAGAGTGTACCTGTGAGCCTATGGTAGGTGCCACAGTGCTGCCCAGTGTTTCAGAAGCACAACCACTGCCTCCTGGGCCCTCCCTCAGTAGGGCAAGTGTTTAAAGCCTAGCACAGGGATGCATAACTCCAGCCTTGTGGAGCACAATTTGGTAGTTTTCCAATAAACCTGGTTATCAGCAGACACGTAAAGTGCCTGAACAGGTAAATCACCATAGATCTACAGCACACCAGCACTCCAGGACAGAAGCTGTGCCCCCAAACAAAAGGTTTAAGAAGGGAAATTCCTTTTACGTTGGGTTTGGCTTTTTTTAGTGTTTGGTTGTGTTGAGTTGGGTTGGGTCGCGTTGGGTTGGATTGTGTTATTTTGTGTCATGTTGCGTTTGGCTTTTTTAGTGTTTGGTTTGGTTGGGTTTGTGTTTGGTTTGCCTGTTGTGTTGGGTTGTGTTTGTGACTGTAACTACACTGTCTGCTGTCACTCCTCCCTCCAGAACAAAGACTTTGTTGATTGTCCATTACTCTGAATGTGGAAGATAAAATGTATCAATTTGATATTAAAGTGAATTAAAATCATTTTCTTATCTGAGAGATCAAAGAACCGGATCTCCACCCCTCTGATCTTCTACCAGATCCACTGATACATGTAGGAGGAGTCTCTACATGCTGGAACAGTAGAACCCAAATCTCTCCTCATTATCTGAACACTGGAACCACCATGATGTTCCTGTGCTCTCTCTCTCTCTTTATCATCATGATAGGTATGTGTTATTACCTACATTCATATCTATGTGGTATATACAGTATATTCTGGTTTAGATGGAGGTCTATGTGTTGGTGGTGATGCGTCTGAGTTTGTACATACAGTATGTAACTATGGGTTATTTAATACTGATAAAGCTATTCTGATTATCTTCACAGAGAGCTGTGTCTCACAGTCCATATCTCCACCGGAGGAGAAAGTAGATGCTGTAGAAGGTCAGACAGTTACTCTCTCCTGCAGGTATGATTATAGTGCAACTCCAAATAATCTGCAGTGGTACCGTCAGCATCCTGGATCCAGACCCGAGTATCTACTGATGGTACTTCCAGCATTAAACAGGGTGAACTATGCGACTCCACGTTCTCCTCGACTGGATGCTGCAGTAAATGGGAGTGTAGTGGATCTGAAGATCTCCTCTGCTGCAGTTTCAGACTCTGTACTCTACTACTGTGCCATGGAGCCCACAGTGACAGGAAACCCAGATACCATGTACAGAAACTCCCTGCAGGAGAACACTTAGTCCTTTGTGTTAGGGTAAAGTCATTAGTGTTCCACATGTGTGTAGTTTCCTATGCCACGTTTCCCAGGTGTTCCCAGATAAAGAACCCAGCCCAAGTATAGGCACACTCATTGTGGAATTAAATTTGTTCACCTCCGGTTTTCACTCCTTGTCTCTTCAACTGCCAGACTGCCTCTTGTCTTTGCCCACATACCTGTCGATCTCCTTGTCCAATGGACTGTCTGCCTCTTTGTTTCTTCCACTGTTGGTGTTCTTGTCCCCTGACCGGCCAATCTTCTTGTGCCTTGACCTGGACTTCTTATCCCCTGACTTGCTGGTCTCCTTGTTCACTGAGCTACTGGCCTCCTTGTCCCCTGGCCATTGAGCCTTCTTATCCAATCACCTACTAGTTTATTGTCCAATGACCTGCTAGCCTCTTTAATTGCTGACCTGTTGGCCTCCTCACTCCTTGATTTACTATCATCTCTATATCCCCTTACCTATTGTCCTCCTACTTGCCTTACCTACTAGCTTCCTTGTACGCTGACCTTCTGGGCTCCTTGTCCCATGACCTCTTAGAATTCTTGTACTCTGAGTTACTAGTATCCTTGTCCATGACCTGCCAGTTTTCTTGCTACCTGTCTTACAAGCCTTCTTGTATTTTAACCTGCCAGACTCATATGTCCCCTGAGCTGCTGGCCTCCTTTTCATCTGACTTTCCTGTCTCTTGAACTGCTGGCCTCCTTGTCCCCTGGACCAATAGCCTTCTTGTGTCCTCACCTGCCAGTTTCCTTGTCCTTTAACATTCTGGTCTCAGCCACTTTTCTAAGAGCACTACACTGCAGGTACATATTCCAGAGTGTACCTGCAAGCCAATAGTAGGTTCCACAGTGCTGCCCAGTGTTTCAGAAGCACAACCCCTGCCTCCTGGGCCCTCCCACAGCAGGGCAAGTGTTTTAAGCCTAGCATAGGGATGCACAACTCCAGCCTTGTGGAGCACAATTTGGTAGTTTTCCACTAAACCTGGTTATCAGCAGATACGTGAAGTGCCTGAACAGGTAAATCACCATAGATCTGCGACACACCAGCACTCCAGGACAGGTGCTGTGCACCCTCACACAAGGTGTAAGAGGGAAGGTTGTTTTGTGTTGGGTTTGGCTTTTTTTTAGTGTTTGGTGGTGTGTGGTTGTGTTTGGTTGTGTTGAGTTTGGCTTTTTTATTGTTAGGTTGGGTTGGGTTTGTGTTTGGTTGAGTTTTGTTTTGTGTTAGTTTTTTGTGTTTGGTTGAGTTGGGTTTGTGTTTGGTTGAGTTTTGTTTTGTGTTAGTTTTTTGTGTTTGGTTGGGTTGGGTTGGTTTTGTGTTAGTTTTTTGTGTTTAGTTGGGTTGGGTTGATTTGTGATTGGTTTGTGTTTTTGTTTGTCATGGCTTTAGAGTTTTAGAGTTTGGGTTGGGTTGCATTTTGTTTTGTATTAGGTTTGGCTTTTTTAGTGTTTGGTTTGGTTGGGTTGTGTTTGGTTGTGTTGTGTTTTGGATTTTTAAAGCTAGCCTTTGTCTCCACCTGCCTGGCGTCATTTCCCCTGACAAACCAAGTTCCTTATTCCCTGACCTACATTGTACCTTTGTCCGTTGATCTATTGGCCCTCTTGCCTCCTGAACTTTTGGACTCCTTGTCCCCTGAGCCATTAACCTTCTAGCCTCCTTGTCCCCTGACTTACTAGCCTTTTTGTCTCCTCACCTGGTGGCCTTCTTTTCCCCTGATTTACCAGCCTCTTTATTTCTTGAACTGTCAGACTCTGAGGCCCCTAACTGCTGACCTCATTGTCCACTGATCTGCCCACTCCTCTGACTTCTTTACCCTCTTTGCCTCTAAAACTGCTGTCTGCTAATGTGCTGGTGGTCTTGTCCACTGACATCTTGGCCTTTTCGTCTTCTGGCCTGTTCCCCTTCTTGTCCCCTGACTTACTATCCTCCTTATCCCCTTACCTTCTAGCCTCCTTGTCCCCTGACCAGCGGGCCCCCTTCTTGATGTTGTGAGTCTAAGACTCAGAAAGTTCTGTGCTGAGCAGAATTAAACCATGCTTTAGCAAAGCTATGCTATTGCTCCACCAGCTTCAGTCCATCTTTCCATCTGTAGAGATGGTGGAGCCAGCTCATACTGACTCCTCATTGTGGAAACAAATTTGTTAACCTCCAGTTTTTACTCCTTGTCTCTGGAACTGCAAGACTGCCAAAGTCCCCTGAACTACTGGTGTCTTTACCCACTGACCTGCCAGCCTTCTCATTCCCTGAACTACTAGCCTCCTTGTCTCATGAAGTGCTAGTGTTGTTGTGCCCTCTGTGTGATCCTTGTCTCATGACTTACTGGTCTCTCTGCCTCTTAAACTGCTACACTCCTTATCCACTGACGTGCCAGTCTCCATGTCCCCTGCTGTACTTGTCTCCTTATGCCCTAACACTTGTCCCACGACTCCTTGTCCCTTAAACTGCTAGACCTTTTGTCCCCAGACCTGTTGGCCTCTTTGTCTACTGACCTCCATCTTGTTTTCTCACCAACCAGCCTCTTTATGTTTTGAGGTTTGTAGATTTAGAGTCCCCTGATCCGCTGGTGTTTGTTTACAGGCATACTGGTCTCCTTGTACCCTGACATTGTTCTCACTATTTGTCCTACGACTTACTGGTCTCCTTGTCTTTTGAACCTCTAGACATTTTGTCTGTGTACTGACCACAGTTACCAGAGAACACAAACCCCGCCTCCTGTAGATAAACGTAGGAGGAGTCTCTACATGCTGGAACAGTAGAATCCAGATCTCTCCTCATTATCTGAACACTGGAACCACCATGATGTTCCTGTGCTCTCTCTCTCTCTTTATCATCATGATAGGTATGTGTTATTACCTACATTCATATCTATGTGGAATATATATTTAGTGTTTATATCTTGATATGTTCTGTGTGTGTGTGATGATGAGTCTGAGCTTTTATACAGTACATAATCATGTTTTATTCAGTATTAATGCAGCACTATTGTGGTTTGTGTATGTCTTCACAGAGAGCTGTGTCTCACAGTCCATATCTCCACTGGAGGAGAAAGTAGATGCTGTAGAAGGAGAGACAGTTACTCTCTCCTGCCGGTACAGTGGTAGTGTGGACTATCTGTACTGGTATCGTCAGTATCCTGGATCCAGACCAGAATTCTTGCTCAGGATACTTCCAGGATCAGGGAGGGTGTACCATGCAACTCCACCCTTTCCAGGACTGGATGCTGCAGTGAAGGGAAGTATAGTGGATCTGAAGATCTCCTCTGCTGCAGTATCAGACTCTGTACTCTACTACTGTGCTCTGAGGCCCACAGTGACTAGAAGCCCATCTACACTGTACAAAAACTCACTGACTGATAAAGCTTTGAGGTGTGTATGGGGTTTCCTGTCAGGTGCTGCTCTCTGTATCAGCAGTACACAGGGAGGTGTGGTTGATAATGATTAATCTAGAGTGCAGTATATGGTGGTGGAATATGTTCCAGTGGTTAGTTTACAGATGTGCATGTAAACCACCAATACCCTAATACCATGACAGATGCTGGATAACGTCACAAGTGTAACAATCTGGATGGTCCTGTCATGCCTCTGAGTTTCCCTGACACCCCCGATCTCCCAGACTTCATTCCCCAGAGTGCACTACCTGATGACAATGTTCACCTGTCCAAGATCATCCAATCACACCTCATTCACTCGTTCCAGCTCTCCTGAATACTGATTATACACCCCTGCTGCTCATTCACCCAGTCTGTATTTGAACCCCTCACACAGACACACAGTTATTTACCCCGTGTGCATTAGGTCTGAACAGAATTGAGGATAACACAATTAACCCCCTTGAGACGAGAGAGAACTCTACAGACATGCTGAATATGATAGGTAAATCAGGTGAGTATATCAAGATGTCATCTATGTATGTAATAACAAATTATCCTAGCATATCGCTGGAAGGGACGTTCCTTAACCCAAAGGGCATAACCAAAAATTCATAGTGCAAATATTCATTAACATTTCTATTCATCGCCCTCCCAGACTCTAACTAGTATTGCAGTGTGACAGCTATCATCAAAGGCCTCATGTCCATACCCGGTGTGGGGCTACTCACCACTTTGGTATGGTATGTGAGGTCCTTGGGAATGGGTTCCACAGTGGACCTTGTCTACTGGTTAATGACTAATCTCTTCTTAAAATTAGGGGGGACTGTTAGGAGTCCTATTGGGGGACTGTAGTGTAGAACTGAAACTGAAATAATGTATACTGTTCCCCTACCATTACCTACAAACAGCAGAGCTCTAAGGTATATCACCTGCCACCATGTCTAACCCAGTGTTCAGTAATACAGTCTTAACACAGTCCCAGTTCTCTAATCTAACCCCACTGACCAGTTTAACTCTGCTAGACTTACTGAGCTGAATATCAATATTCATCTACAGATATACAGGTCAAATCTGTGCTCTGAGTACAGCTAGTGTCTGTACAGACCACCAGCATGGTTCTAGAAGTCAAGGCAGGTTCTTCATGACCAATTTCTGAAGAACAGTCCACACGGAACTGGATACCATAGTTCATAGTTCCAATAATACCCAAGCAGTATTCAGCATTCTCTATGTTCCTGGTCCTGCATGAACCAGTCTGGAAAGTGTAGAACCTGTTGGAGGAATCAGTTTCAGGATAAGTGTTTATTCTCCCGCTCATTAGTTTCCTTGTTTCTTGTACTGCTAAAATTCTTACCCACTGACCTCCCAGCCTTCTTGTCCACTGACCTCCCAGCCCTCTTGTTCACTAACCTCCTGGCCTTCTTGTCCTCTGATCACATAGCCTTTTTGTCTCCTCACCTGTTGGCCTCTATTTCCCCTAACCAACCAGCCTCTTTAACTCTTCAACTGTCAGACTCTGGAGACCCCGAACTGCTGATCTTGTTTTTCACTGATCCGCCAGCCTGTCCTCTTTGGAACTGTCAGATTGTGATACCCCTGATCTGCTGGCATTCTTGATCTCCTTGTCCATGAATCTGCCAGCCACCTTGTCCCGACTTACGAAGTTCCTTATCCCCTCACCTTCTAGCCTCTTTGTCCTGTGACCAGCTGGCACCCTTGTATTGTAGGTGATGTGACCCTCTCAAAGGTGGATTTGTTGAGAAGAATGAAACCAAGCAAGCAAGGCTAGGAACTGCACTTTCAGCTTCAGCCCAACCATCCATCTGTGAAGGATCGTTCACCTCCAGCTGCTGGACCACCAGAACTTTGCCTTCACTTATAAGCCTCCTTGTACTCTGACCCACTGGTCCACTTGTCCATTAATTTACCAGCCTCCCTGCCCCTTCACTTACAAACCTTCTTGTCTGTTGAACTGCCAAGCTCTTAATCCCTTGAACTGCCAGCCTCCTTCTTCCTGTACACTGCACTCAGGAGAATACCTGAGAACCAATGTTAGGCTCCACAGCGCTGCCCAGTGTCTCAGAGTGCACCAGCCATGCCCAGGTCTCACATAATGTTTATGTAAATGGTTGTACCAGGAAAGAACCCTGGAACAGGTTTTGTAAAGGAAAGCTGGAAGTGAGAGAACATGTGAAACAGGCACAGAAGATCTGAGACTGTTTACCTGGTGCTTCCTCACACAGTTAGCTTCCCTGTTTGTCTTTAAACCAGAAAACGGGCGTGGTGCAGTCCAGCCAACAAACCGAGTCTGTCTCCTTGTCTTCTTGACTTGTTCCTTGTCCACCTAACCTACCCGTTTCTTTCTCCCCTGGTGTGCTCGCACTGCTTGCCATTTTATTTGCTGGCTCTCTTTATCCCCTGACCTGCTACAAACCTAGCCACATGACCTTCATTCTTACTTGCCCCATGTCCTTCTGGTCTCCTTCTCCACTGACATGCTTGGTCTTCTTGTCCCCTGAATTACTTACTGTACTATCTTCTTTCTTCAGTTGCCTGCGTCCTTGTCCCATGACCTACCAGCCTCCCTGTTCCTTCACTGACCAGTCTCCTTGCCCCTTGACCTTCTGGCCTCTATGTTCATGGAACTACTAGCCTCCTTGTTTTTTGAACCACCAGTCTGCATCTTCCGTCTGCCTTCGCTCCATCCAGTGATGTATTACTGACTGAGGATTTGGTTAATAAACACTTGAACAATAACATATATTCTAATAAAGCTGTGATCTGCTAGTGTACAGTACTTCACTAAATCATTTTAATCTGAGGATTATATTCCAGAACTGATACACTCAGAGATGTACTGATGGAGATCTACCAGCAGAGGGCTTCTGCTGGATTAAGGTGAGTTATTCTCCTGCACTCCTCTGATCTTCTACCAGATCCATTGATACATGTAGGAGGAGTCTCTACATGCTGGAACAGTAGAACCCAAATCTCTCCTCATTATCTGAACACTGGAACCACCATGATGTTCCTGTACTCTCTCTCTCTCTTTATCATCATGATAGGTATGTGTTATTACCTACATTCATATCTATGTGGTATATACAGTATATTCTGGTTTAGATGGAGGTCTATGTGTTGGTGGTGATGGGTCTGAGTTTGTACATACAGTATATAACTATGGTTTATTTAATACTGATAAAGCTATTCTGATTATCTTCACAGAGAGCTGTGTCTCACAGTCCATATCTCCACTGGAGGAGAAAGTAGATGCTGTAGACGGAGAGACAGTTACTCTCTCCTGCAGGTATGATAGTGGTGGTGCTACCTCAGTCTATCTGCACTGGTATCGTCAGTATCCTGGATCCAGACCAGATTTCCTTCTGTTGACCCCAGAATCAGGTGGATATGGCACTGAGGCTGAAAAACCAGATGCACGAATGTCTATCAAAGTCCATAAAGAGGAGAAGAAGAAGGTGGATCTGGAGATCTCCTCTGCTGCAGTGTCAGACTCTGTACTCTACTACTGTGCTCTGCAGCCCACAGTGACAGGAAACCCAGATACACTGTACAGAAACTGGTTCTATGACTGAGGTAGAGTCCTGCTTCTCTCAGTAGGGGGCGCTGTTATTACACTCAGAGATCTTCTCCTTCCTCCTGATGTCAGTTCTCTTGTATAGATCCTCCAGTGGAGAACACTGTACTAACACTCCTGTACCTGAGTGACAGCAGGAGGAGATGTGGGGTACTGGTGGGGTCCATTTCCTGCTATGAGCTGTAAAGGGTTTAACTGGGTTTGTTTTTAGATCAGTTTTATTTGAACTATTACATTAACAGAAGAATAATATCACTGATTAATGTCTTCCACAAAACCAAGAAAGCTGCTCAACCTTTAACACACGTCAGGCGTCTCTAACACAGCACTGGACCACCTGAACACAGTAATGTAGTCCTGACTGACAGGATCTGCTGAGTAACTGCTTGAACATATTAAGATCTGGAAGCTGTTAGTGAGTGAGATTAGGATCTGATCATCTCAAACAGTGATTCTTTTATTTCAGGGTTTGAAGAAGAAACTGAGGAGCTGTCAGGTGTCAGGAATGAGTGGTTGGTTATCAGGAATGATCCATCAGGCGTCAGATATCAGTTGTCACATATCAGGAATCGCTCATCAGTCACTAGATATCAGGGATCATTGTTCAGTATAAACCTTCATATTTAAACATGCTAGATATCAGAAATCAATTCCTAGCTGTCAGAAATCGGTGGTCAGTTGTTTGACATCAGTTGTCTGATATCATGAATCTTTTATCTCGTATCGGGGTTCAGTTGTTAATTGTCAGGTATCAGGTATTGATTGTCAGGTGTCAGATATCAGTTGTTGTGTATGAGGGATCAATTGTAATTTGTCAGGTATAAGAGGATCAATTATCAGGGATCAGATGTCAGGTATCAGACACCAGTTATAAAGGATCCGTTGTCAGGCATCAGACATCAATTAGTTGTCAGATATCGGTTTTTAAAATCGGGAATCGCTGAAAAGTTTAGGTTCATTGTGACAGGTAGTCTTATATTTAATGCACAAATATAGCTTTTGTTATTACTGCAATCAATTCAGGAACTCTAAGAAATCAGAAATCAATTCCTGAGTTTACCTATTACTCGGCCCATTTATGTTCCACATGAACTAAACTCTTCCAGCTCAACCTGAATATAAAAATGTTTTTACTCCTGCTTTTCCTCTGTATTCAATTCTAGGCAGTGCGTTTCAGACACCAGCAGTAGTCTTTTGATGTGCGGATTCCAGTTGCACACAGTTAGGACGGCATTCTTCCATCCTGCGCAATATCACTAAATACGGAATATCAGAATCCTTAAATTCACGGGAAGAAGTGGTCAATGCCTTTCATGAAGGTTCTATGAGGATTAGTAACACTTCCCTTTTAGCCGGGTGCACAAATAAGGCTCTATATAAGCTCCAGCGTAGTCCAGGAAACGCAGCTGCTAGAACCTTACTAGAACAGAAATACGATCACATGTCCCCGATACTTGTCCTCACTACACTGGACACTGGTTACAACATTTACTGTCCATTACAGGATCCTACTCTTAACATGTCAGATCAGGGGAACGGTCCCAAAAATCAGTATCTCAGTGAACTACGCGTCACTTATACGAACACCACACGTGCGCTCCGCTCACACTAGTACCGGCCTGCTGACAGTACCTTTCACAAGATTCTTCACAAAGCAGGTTTTATGTGCCTTTTCTTGAGTAGCCCCGAAACCTCTGGAATCTTTCCCTTTATCAACAAATGGTTCGTGTCGCAACATTTCAGAACACCTGCATACTGTCTTTTTTGCGGACCACTCCAATAATCTCTCTCTGGCTTTCTTCAAGATCTCTCTTGGTATCTCCGAGTTAGTATGTAAAGAGGGAAAGGAAGTCAATATCACTCTGCCGGCTCAAACAAAAGTTCAAGATTCTCGTTTCCTAAGAAAAGCTGCACCAAAAGTGTAAGATAGGAATAAACTTTGAGCATGATACCAGAGCTCCTTCAGTCGTGCGGCACAATAAATGTGACTATTGTCCCATAAACGGCATGCCATATACCCAATTTTTCCAGGCAGCTCTTATCTGTCTCTCTTCTGTATCTCTCTCCTCTCAAGGAACTGTCTCTCTCCTCACTCTCAGAGTCTGTGTCCTTGGTAGAATCAATGATCTCTCTCTCTCTCTCTCCATCTTCGTCTGTCATCTCTAACAGACGAGCGGATCATTCCAACTGGATCAGCAAACAGAGTCTTGCTACCAGCGCAGAAAAATCCTCTACCAAATCTTGTAATTCTGACTGACACGGCAGATGGTGGAACAAGTTACAGTATCTACCGCTTAATCCTTAATCCTCCTAATCAGTCTCTGTCTCCGTCTCTTTCTCTCTTACTTTCTCTCTTACTTTCTTTCTCTCTTTCTTTCCTCTTCTTTGTTAAGCACTGGATTGACATGATCACATCAGAACCCCCAGAGTGGCTAGAGGCACCTGAGCATCAGCGCCACTGTGTGTCTCCTGCCCTGTTTCATCACCCGGCATGACTACAACCTTACACTGACCAGCGTCTGGCCCTGATCATGAACTCTTTCTATGGTCAGCTGCATCTTGCAGTTACTCCCTCCTGGACTAATCAGACTGTATCTAATCAGACTGGATCTAATCAGACAGGATCTAATCAGACTGGATCTAATCAGACTGGATCTAATAGATGTTCTTCTATGTTAGTTCTGTCTGTCTCTGTCTCATTCGGGTTGACCTGAGGAGGTTGGGTTCCGCCCTTGAGCCTGGTTCCTCTCGAGGTGTCTTCCTTACTCAGGGGAGTTTTTCCTCGCCACTGTTGCCTCTGGCTTGCTCAAGGGGGGCTTGGACCCGGTTCCTACCCTCCCCCGACCCTCAATTGTCTGTACATTAACTTTGTGGGGTTTTTTTCTTTTCTTTTTTATAACAAACTGATTTCCTGTGAATCTGCTTTGAGACAACGTTGGTTTTAAATTGATTGATATTGATTGAGATCACAAGTCAGTTGGCACATATCAGGAATTATTTGTATGATATCAGTTATCAGGGATCAGAGATCATCAGTTAGGTATCAAATATCAGTTGTCAGCTATCAGGGATCATCTGTATGTTATCAGGTGTCAAGGATCAGTTTCAGGTATCAGAGATCAGCTGTAATATGTCAGGTATCCGGGGATCAGTTGTCAAGTATCAGAGATCAAGGATCAGTTGTAAGGTATAAGTTATCAGGTATCTTATTGGTTATTGGGTATCAGTTGTCAGGTATCAGATAGCGGTTATCAGGTATCAGTGTTCGGTTGTCGGGTATCACATATTTGTGATCATATATCGGTCGGTGTTCAGTGGTCAGGTATCAGGTATCAGTTATCAGGTTTCAGTGTTCAGTTTTCAGACATCAGATATGAGTTGTCAGGTATCAGATATTGGTAATTAGGTATCAGATATCAGTTATCATGTATCAGATATCAGTGGTCAGGTATCAGATATCGGTTATCTGGTATCGATGTTAAGTTGTCAGTGTTTCACAACTGAAACACACAGAGATGTAATGACGGAGGTCTACCAGCAGAGGGCAGCTCTAATCTAGATCTGCTGGATTGAGGTGAGTTCTTCATTTGGGAGTTATTCTCCTGCACTCCTCTGATCTTCTACCAGATCCACTGATACATGTAGGAGGAGTCTCTACATGCTGGAACAGTAGAACCCAAATCTCTCCTCATTATCTGAACACTGGAACCACCATGATGTTCCTGTGCTCTCTCTCTCTCTTTATCATCATGATAGGTATGTGTTATTACCTACATTCATATCTATGTGGAATATATATTTAGTGTTTATATCTTGATATGTTCTGTGTGTGTGTGATGATGAGTCTGAGCTTTTATACAGTACATAATCATGTTTTATTCAGTATTAATGCAGCACTATTGTGGTTTGTGTATGTCTTCACAGAGAGCTGTGTCTCACAGTCCATATCTCCACTGGAGGAGAAAGTAGATGCTGTAGAAGGAGAGACAGCTGCTCTCTCCTGTAGGTATGATGGCAGTGCTGACTATCTGTACTGGTATCGTCAGTATCCTGGATCCAGACCAGAGTTCCTCCTGAGGATAGATCCAAGCACAAAAGCTGTGAGACGTGCAGATCCTCCTGTTCCAGGACTGGATGTTAAACTGAATGGTAATAAACTGGATCTGGTGATCTCCTCTTCTAAAATATCAGACTCTGTACTCTACTACTGTGCTCTGGAGCCCACAGTGACTAGAAGCCCATCTACACTGTACAAAAACTCACTGACTGATAAAGCTTTGAGGTGTGTATGGGGTTTCCTGTCAGGTGCTGCTCTCTGTATCAGCAGTACACAGAGAGGTGTGGTTAATAAATGAGTTATAACCAGAATGATTTATTCTGTTCACTGTAATATTAATTAGTATGGAGAATAATTAAACTAATCACAGCACTGACTCCACAGGGTTCCTACCAGCTTCCTTACATCAGTATGAAGGTCTGTAAATCAGGGTTATATGGGAGACCTCCATGTTTTGTTGCTGTGTTCAACAACCCTATTGTTTAAAAAAGCCCATCTGACTTTTAGCTTTGCGCACGTCGCTCCAAGCTCTTTGTCCCTGACAGAAGCTATGTGAAAAGCTTTGTTGGCAATAACACTGTGTGGGTGGAGCCTAAAGAGCTGCGTTTTGGTTCATTTTTGAACAGAATTATTGATATATATGTGATAATACTGACCTGTGTAAACACTTTTCACTGTAGACATGGAAGGAACACCATTTCCTGCACTTCCACCTGGAGTTTCCACCATGTTTCGTCCATACAGAACCATCACAATAACGTGTTTAACGTTTAAATATGAAAATGTCTGTAAATATCTGTTCTACTAGTGTGCAGTCTCCATGCTGCCTCTGATACCACTGACCATAAAGTTCTCAGACAGCCTTCAGGACTGGACCGGACTTTCATAGGATCTGTTATAAAGTTCATACCTGCAAGAAAAAACTGCTTTGTTGAAACAGACAATATTTTTGAGAGAGTGCCAGTGTTCTGTGGTGTCCCCCAGGGTTCGGTTCTTGGGCTGCTCTTATACATACAGACTAGCTGCCTAACTGGACTCAGGACCTCTAAAATCTAAAGAACTGGTGTGGAACCTTGGTGTTCTAATAGACTCTGATCTCAGTTTCAACAGTTCATCTTACAGCAGATACTAAATCAGGGTTCTAGCAACTTAAGAACTTCAACACGATCAAAGATCTTCTAACTAAACTAGACCTGGAGAACCTCATCCATGCTTATTTACCCAGCAAGGAATATAAACACGCCCTACACACAGCTAAAACTGCTTACTTCTCATCACTCACTGAGAAAAACCCAAAATAATCCTAAAGTCCTGTTCAGCACAATATCTAAACTAACTAGTAACATTAAACAGTCTGAAGATTGTATTCAAACTACATACAGCTGTGATGACTTTAGCAGGTTTTTCAATGACAAAATAGAACATATTAGAACACTAACCCAAGATACATCTGTAAATCTAGTAACACAGTATGACGTGTTTCCTGTCAGCCCAAAAGGTGAACTGGTATCCTTTAGCTCCATCACTCAGGATGAATTAATTAAGCTAATTAGCTCTTCTAAATCCTCGACCTGCATCCTAGACCCAATACCAACAAAACTTCTCAAACAGATCATGCCTTGTGTGGTTAAACCTCTGCTCTCTATCATTAACTCGTCTCTCAGTCTTGGACATTTACCGAGGTCTTTAAAACTCGCAGTAGTTAAACCCCTAATTAAAAAACCTAAGCTCGATCCCAATGAGCTTGCCAACTACAGACCACTCTTCTATCTCCCTTTTTTATCAAAGATCTTGGAACAATGGTCTCGCAACAACTTTGCTCCAACCTACATGAGAACTCTCTTCATGAGGTGTTTCAGTCTGGCTTTAGACCCCACCACAGTACTGAAACGGCTTTAACTAGAGTAGTGAACGATCTCTTGATGTCTCTTGATAATGGTCAGGTATCTATATTAGTTCTTTTAGATCTCAGTGCTGCATTCGACACCATTGACCACGCGATCCTCCTGGACAGACTAGAACAGTTTGGCGTTAAAGGCCAGGCTTTATCCTGGTTCAGATCGTATCTCACTGACCGCTATCAGTTTATTAGTCTCAACAATAAGCACTCTAGTCATACTCTAGTAAGATATGGTGTCCCTCAAGGGTCAGTGCTTGGGTCACTTCTTTTTTGCCTTTACATGCAGCCTCTTGGTAACATAATCCGTAGTTTCGACGTCAGCTTTCACTGTTACGCTGACAACACACAATTATATATATCGGCCAAACCAAACGAGGCTTTAAACCTAAATAAACTTGAAGATTGCGTTACTAATATCAGAAACTGGATGGCTAAGAATTTCCTTCAGCTTGATCCAAACAAGACTGAGGTCCTGCTACTCGGCCCTAATGCAGAGAGAACTTAACCTCCCGGCTCGTCCTGAATATAGATGCCACGGTATTTTAGTACTCCTAGCTCTACTTGAGAAATCTAGGTGTGACCTTTGACACCAGCTTGTCTTTTGATGTACATATCAGTAACAGAGTTAGGACGGCATTCTTCCATCTGTGCAATATCGCTAAATTACGGAATATCTTATCCTTAAAAAGGATAAAAGAGGTGGAAAAGCTGGTCCATGCCTTTATAACTAGGCTGGATTATTGTAACACCCTTTTAGCCGGATGCACAAATAAGGCTCTACATAAGCTTCGCGTCTGGCCCTGATCATGATCTCTTTCTATGGTCGGCTCCATCTTGCAGTTACTCCCTCCTGGACTAATCAGACTGGATCTAATCAGACTGGATCTAATTAGACTGGAACTAATAGTTGTTCTTCTATGTTAGTTCTGTCTGTCTCATCCGGGTTGACCTGAGGAGGTTGGGTTCCACCCTTGAGCCTGGTTCCTCTCGAGGTTTCTTCCTTACCCAAGGGAGTTTTTCCTCACCACTGTTGCCTCTGGTTTGCTCAAGGGGGGCTTGGGCGGTTTTTCCACCCACCCCCCACCTACCCTCAAATATCTGTACATTAACGTGGGTTTTTATTCTTTTGTTTTTTATAACAAATTGATTTTCTGTAAAGCTGCTTTGAGACAATGTTGGTTGTAAAAAGCGCTATACAAATAAACATTGATTGATGGATTGAATCCCCCACTCAGACCAAGAGATGAAGGGATCTTGAGTTTTTAGCCAGGGGAGTTGGAGGATAATAGCATGTTCAGAGGAGTCGAGTACAAAGAACCTGATGTCCTCTGAATGGAGGGCTCTAACATTCATAGTAACAGGATTGGTGTATTGGGTTATGACCCCTTTGCCAGTGGGGTCCCTGTCCACAGCAGACAGTTTCAACGTTTGTTCTCTCTCTCGTTCAGGTGCACTCAGAACAGCTACTTAAAGTGACCATTATGTTGTGTTTGTACCTCACAGTCTGACCCTCCAGACAGTTCCTGTGGGGTATTAGTGGGTAACCTGAACATCTGCAGCACCATTAACACTGAGGGTACATACACACTACAGAGCACCGTATGCTGATTTCTAGATGTATCGTTTTGTCCAGACCTGCCACTCACTGAAACGTGTGCATGGCTCAGACTTACAGCCCACTGGATGGATCAGTGTGATCAGGTTACTGGACTGAAGTTCAGCTGGCTGTATATACAGAACAGACCTACACCCCCACAGGACTGCACACACCTATTAACAACATGGCTAGTGCTCTCTTATCAGTCCAGACACAGCACTATTTACTGGGGGACTGTAGTGTAGAACTGAAACACACAGAGCTGTACTGATGGAGGTCTACCAGCAGAGGGCAGCTCTAATCTAGATCTGCTGGATTGAGGTGAGTTCTTCATTTGGGAGTTATTCTCCTGCACCCCTCTGATCTTCTACCAGATGCACTGATACATGTAGGAGGAGTCTCTACATGCTGGAACAGTAGAACCCAAATCTCTCCTCATTATCTGAACACTGGAACCACCATGATGTTCCTGTGCTCTCTCTCTCTCTTTATCATCATGATAGGTATGTGTTATTACCTACATTCATATCTATGTGGAATATATATTTAGTGTTTATATCTTGATATGTTCTGTGTGCGTGTGATGATGAGTCTGAGCTTTTATACAGTACATAATCATGTTTTATTCAGTATTAATGCAGCACTATTGTGGTTTGTGTATGTCTTCACAGAGAGCTGTGTCTCACAGTCCATATCTCCACTGGAGGAGAAAGTAGATGCTGTAGAAGGAGAGACAGTTACTCTCTCCTGCAGGTATGAGGGTAGTGCATACAATCTACAGTGGTACCGTCAGTATCCTGGATCCAGACCTGAGTATCTACTGATAATAAATCCATCAACTAAAGGTGTGAGCTACGCAAACCCCCGTATTCCACGACTGCATGGTGCAGTGAAGGGAGATGTAGTGGATCTGGAGATCTCCTCTGCTGCAGTATCAGACTCTGTACTATACTACTGCGCTCTGGCGCCCACAGTGACAGGAAACCCAGATACACTGTACAGGAACTGGTTCTATGACTGAGGTAGAGTCCTGCTTCTCTCAGTAGGGGGCGCTGTTATTACACTCAGAGATCTTCTCCTTCCTCCTGATGTCAGTTCTCTTGTATAGATCCTCCAGTGGAGAACACTGTACTAACACTCCTGTACCTGAGTGACAGCAGGAGGAGACATGTGGTACTGGTGGGGTCCATTTCCTGTTATGAGCTGTAAAGGGTTTAACTGGGTTTGTTTTTAGATCAGTTTTATTTGAACTATTACATTAACAGAAGAATAATATCACTGATTAATGTCTTCCACAAAACCAAGAAAGCTGTTCAACCTTTAACACACGTCAGGCGTCTCTAACCCAACACTGGACCACCTGAACACAGTAATGTAGTCCTGACTGACAGGATCTGCTGAGTAACTACTTGAACATATTAAGTTCTGAAAGCTGTTAGTGAGTGAGATTTGGATCTGATCATCTCAAACAGTGACTCTTTTATTTAAGGGTTTGAAGAAGAAACTGAGAAGCTGTCAGGTTTCAGGAATGAGTGGTTAGTTATCAGGAATGATCCATCAGGCTTCAGATATCACTTACCACATATCAGAAATCGCTCATCAGTCACTAGATATCAGGGATCATTGTTCAGTATGAGTCTTCATATTTAAACATACTAGATATCAGAAATCAGTTCCTAGATATCAGATATCAATTCCTAACTATCAGAAATCAGTTCTCAATTGTTAGATATCAGTTGTTTGACATCAGTTTGTCCAATATCATATATCAGTTGTTCAATATCATGTATCAGTTGTCCAAAATTAGGTTTTGAAAATCAGTTGTCAGCTATCAAGTATCAGTTTTAGGTATCAGGGATCATTTGGTAGTTGTCAGGCACTCATTTTCACGTAGCAGATATCAGTTGTAATGTTTCAGGTATCAGATGTTTGTCATGTTTCAGGGATCAGGTGTGATGTGTCAGATACCAGTTGTCCGGTATCAGGGATCATTTGTCGTTTATCAGATATCAATAGTCAGCTATCAGGGATCGGATATAAATATCAATATCAGTTGTTAGGAATCAGAGATCAGTTGTCGGATTTTAGGGATCAGTTTTCAGGTATGCGATCAGTTTGGCAGTTATCAGATATCAATTGACAGGTATCAGGGGTCAGTTGTAAGGCGTTAGCTGTTAGTTGTCAGGTGTCAGATATCAGTTGTGAGGTATCAGGGATCAGTTTTAAGATGGCACATGTTTCCTGAACTGCTGGTGCCCTTGTCTCCTGACCTGCCAATCTTCTTGTGCCCTGATCTGCCAGTTTCCTTGTCCCCTCACCTCCTTGCTCTCTGATTTACTGTCCTCCTCATGTCTTCACCTAATAGCCTTCTTGTCCCCTGACTGACCAGCCAGCTCCCATTCTCCTTGTCTCTTCAACTTCTGGACTCAGCCATGTTTCTGAGAGCACCACGCTGCACTCCAGAGAGTACCTGATAGCCAGTGTTGGGTCCCACAGTTCTTCCCAGTGTTTTCATGAAGTCTTGTTTATATAACTCCATAATACACTCTGGGGTTCATTTCCCATGTACCACTGCTGTTGTCCTCTATCAGTCTAGACCGTTATGAGTAGTGTTCTTCAGAATGATGACCAGGACATTTCTGATGGAGTATCAGATGTACTGAGATCAGAGCTGAGATGAGTGAGTATATAGATGGTGAACTAGGAGTGGGCGGAGCTAGAAGTGTTCAGATAGAGTACACACACCAACAGGAGATCTGAACTCTCACCCAGAACAGTTACGCTGCTCTTCTTTTCTTTTTCATGGTTGTTTCCAGTATTAGTAAGTGAGATGTTTTTAATCCAGCTGTGCCAGGAACCCGTCCCCTAAGCACCAATGAGAGCTGTGGGAGGTGGCAGGGAAGGCGGTGCCTGAAACCTGTGTACTGACCACAGTAACCAGGGAACACAAACCCCACCTCCTGTAGATAAACATAGGATCCACTGATACATGTAGGAGGAGTCTCTACATGCTGGAACAGTAGAACCCAAATCTCTCCTCATTATCTGAACACTGGAACCACCATGATGTTCCTGTGCTCTCTCTCTCTCTTTATCATCATGATAGGTATGTGTTATTACCTACATTCATATCTATGTGGTATATACAGTATGTTCTGGTTTAGATGGAGGTCTATGTGTTGGTGGTGATGCTTCTGAGTTTGTACATACAGTATATAACTATGGTTTATTTAATACTGATAAAGCTAATCTGATTATCTTCACAGAGAGCTGTGTCTCACAGTCCATATCTCCACTGGAGGAGAAAGTAGATGCTGTAGAAGGTCAGACAGTTACTCTCTCCTGTAGCTATGAGAAAGCAGACTACCTGTTCTGGTATCGTCAGTTTCCTGGATCCAGTCCAGATTTCCTCCAGTATATTAGCCCATACGGGGCTAAGAGTGATCCTCCTCCTCGTATGTCTGCTGAAGTTAAAGAGAGTAATGGTGTGGATCTGAAGATCTCATCTGCTGCAGTATCAGACTCTGTACTCTACTACTGTGCTCTGGAGCCCACAGTGACAGGAAACCCAGATACACTGTACAGAAACTGGTTCTATATCTGAGATAGAGCAGTGCTGCTGTCAGGAGGGGGCGCTGTTCACCTGTCTACATTTAGACCTACAGCTACTTCAACCTCCATCTTATAATATCAGAGTTATTAGGAACAAACATGATCATCCTGGATGCGATAAGCTGGTGCTGCTGTTTTAAACCTGCTCTAATCAGTGGGTGCATACAAGAACCCTCCTAGAACCATATCCTGACATCATAATGTTATATCATTAGCACGCAAACAAATGAGCATGTTGAGCTTCTAGAGGTAATCACACATTGATCCTAATTATCCTAAAAACTGATCCTCTGTGCTCATAGTACCTGATACACTGCCCATTTATTAGTCTTTTTCAATTGTGCTACCATTTCTCTTTGCTGGGGGCAGAGAAATTAAGAAAATTATTTCAATATATATGAAACATAAGAGCCTCAGATTTGATATTAAAGGTCCAATTTACAAAACACTCAACTGAGGATCTCCACTTTACAGTGTGGACTCACCAGGCCTGCAGATAGCAGCTTAACTCCTGAGTCCTGCAGATCATTTTTACTGAGGTCCAGATCTTGCAGGAGGGTGTATCCTGATTGTAGAGCTGGTAACAGTTTCTCACATGACAGTGTGGTGACAATACAGCCCATTAGTATGTAAAGACAAAGTAAGGAGTACATGGTACTTTCAAAACAGGAGAAACAGACACTTGGTATACACCATCTGTTACTCTATCTCTGTATCTAGAACCTGATACTTATTTTTTATATACATATACATACAAATGGTAAAACTGGAACATTTTCTTAATTAGTCTGGCACCACTATTTTTCCATTTTGCTACCATCTAGTTTCCATATTAATTAGTATCTTACTGTTATTTTTTTATTTTTGTGCATCCTCTTGTTTTTCTTCTTTCAGGGTTTGATTTACATGTATCTTTGTTCTGTTCCACTTACCGATATTTAAGTGATGATCTGAATTTGTCAGTATGTACTCAATATGTTAAAAGGAGAAACAGAAGCTACAGATCTGAGAATTCCACAACTACAGTCTCAAATTTAATACAGTTGTTGTTTGTATGTGCTGTGTGGTTATATATGTTTTACTCACTCTCTCACTCTCACTTTCTCACTCCAGCAGATCTAGATTAATTCTACCCTCTTCTGGTAGACCTTGATAATTATTGTGTTGGTGTTAATGGTGATCTGTATTATAACGGACCTTCAGGATCCGTAATAGTGGAACTGTGTGTGGATCTGATGCGTGTGTGGTTATTAGATTGGCTACACCTCTTTGTTTAGAACTGTACTGGGCTGAGAATGTAGGACTAAACCTGGCTGACTGTAGTTTATGGTGGTCTGATTCTGGTAGGTGGGTTTCCTGTAGGAGGCATATATCAGCATTAAGTCAGGAGTTTCCTGTTGTAGTGTCTCATAACTGAACTCACTTCAGAGAGATCCACACTAACACACAGATCAGCATTAGAGCACTGAGAGCTCCAACACACTACTGATTCCATCTGATCATATTCACAATGAAGAGGAACCTCCTCACCATCCTCATCATCACCTCAGGTACTCACTTTAACATCTGATCAACAATATCTGGATAATCAGACTTTATAAACTCTGATCTATATTCTCTGGTTCTTCCAGGTGTGTTTGGTGCTGATGTGATTAGACCATCAGAGAATCAGGAGACTGACATTTCTAGAAAAGAGGGAGAACCTCTTACACTCAAATGCTCTTATGATAGCAGTAGTTCAGGGGTTTTCCTCTACTGGTACAGACAGTATCCTAACAGAGCTCCACAGTATCTACTGCTGAGAGGAGCTCGTGGACGGAGTGATAGTGATTCTTCAGATGGAAGATTTTCCACTATCACATCCAGAACTTCCACTGATCTCACTGTTAGAGAACTAAGAATTTCAGATACAGCTCTCTACTACTGTGCTCTGAGAGTTGTTGGAGCCCAGTGATACAAATTCTCTGAGATGCTTTACAGAAACTCACACACCTTCTGTTTGCTTTGAACACAAGGAGATCAAAGTCCCATCCAAACCACAATGTATGCTCTGATGTTCCTCTCTTACTGAAATGACTGAGGTTACATTTCTGAGGGTAAATACAGTAAACAGTGAGTACAGGGGTGTCAAAAGCTGCATGAAAGGGAACCAGAGGAGCTGTACAAGGGACAGGCACAGGAGCAGGTGGTGGAGTAGCAGCTCTAAGAGCCAGGACTGGAGGAGCACTTCTGAGGGCCAGCAGTGGAGCAGCAGCAATGAGGGCCAGCACAGGAGAAGCATCTCTGGGAGCCAGTACTGGAGGAGCCGGCTCAGCAGAAAACTGTGTGGCCAGTCAGAAAGTTAGACTCTTACTGGTCTGTGTTCACTGGAACACTGGACTGTGCTATTGGCCGGGTACCCGGTTATTGCTGATCTCCAGAGCCCTATACAACCCCACAGACATTCAGCCCTGTTAGATGGTGTCCTCCTCAGCTGCAGGCAGGCCAGTGCAGGACTTCAGATTCACTGTCACCCTCTGTCCACATGGCAGCACAGGAGCTGGAACTGGAGTGGTATAGACCATCCCAATCCGTCTGTGGCTTTTCCACTTCGTCAAAGAAGCCCAATAGACTGCAGCTCAGTTCAACCCCTATCCCAGCTTTCCTTAGACTAACACCTCACTGTGGTGGTCTAAGTAGAACTGGTGTAGCGCTTAGCTTTCCTCCTGAATGGGCTATAACACTGTGATAATAGCTTGAATACAGGATACCAATCTCTATTCACAGATGATTTAGAACAAAAAATTTCTTGGCCAGATAATTAAAAGGTGTTTTAGTGAAACAGGCATTATTTAAATTAGAGTTAAAAGGTGTCGGCCCTATTACAGATCCCAAAGGTATAGATGCTTTCTTTATAGAATTCTATTCAGATCTCTATTCTAGTGAGTTTGCAGCTTCAGATAATGATCTTGATAGTTTTCTAAACAATTTCCTAATCATTTAGATGCTGCATAAGACACACTCGACTCACCATTCATAGAGTCAGCTGTTCGTCGAGCAATCGAATCATTTCCACCCAGTAAAGCTGCAGGGCCTGGTGGTTTTGGTTGTGAGATTTTATAAAAAAATTCTTTGACAGCAGCTCTGCATCAGACCACACAGGATGGGCAGGAGCTCCGCATCAGACCACACTGGATGGGCAGTAGCTCAGCATCAGACCACACAGGATGGGTAGGAGCTCTGAATCAGACCACACAGGATGGGCAGTAGCTCTGCCTCAGACCACACAGGATGGGCAGTAGCTCCTCCGCTCACCATCAGCAGACCTGAAAGAACATGTGAGAGCAGTGGGACCCCAGCACCAACGTTCTCAGTGAACCATAATACCCTCTGCAGTCCTGTTCAGGTACCTCACCACGTTTCCACGTTCTGTAGTGTAGTGTTCAGTTCTTGGTTTATGGATTTATGTTTCTGATATGTAGTTTTTCTTGCTGCATGTTTCTATTTTTAAATAAACCTTAAATATTACTTTCACATTTCTACCTACATCTCCAAGACTAGACTGGTGTTAGGGGTGCTGTGAGTTTAATGAAACCAGGTTCCAGCAAGGGTATGACCTGCTGCACAAGCTTCATCACCTCTGTTCATCAATGGGGATGAAGAAGTCAGTTCATACTGGTACACTCACTGTGAAAACAAACCTGTTCACCCCAGTGTTCCTCCTGTTCGTGTCCTTGTGTACTGACCTGCTGGCTTGTCTTTCCCCGGACCTGACAGTCTAACTGTTCCCTGGTTTACTAGCCTCCTTATTCCCTCATCTATTGACCTTGATCTATCTATTGTCCCCTGATCAGCTGGCCTTTGTCTCCACTGTCCTGCCTGGCCTCTTTTCCCCCTGACAAACCAAGTTCCTTATACCCTGATCTACATTGTACCCTTGTCCTTTGACCTCTTGCCTCTTGAACTGTTGGACCCCTTGTGCCCTGATCTGCCAGCCTTCTTGTCCCCTGACCAGCGGGCCCCCTTCTTGTTATAGATGTTGTCAGTCTAAGACTCAGGAAGTGCTGTGTTGATGAGAATTAAACCATGCTCCAGCAAAGCTATGCTATTGCTCCACCATCTTCAGTCCATCTCTCCATCTGTAGAGATGATGGAGCAAGCTCATAGTGACCCCCTCATTGTGGAAACACATTTACCTACCTTCAGTTTTGGCTCCTTGTCTCTGGAACTGCAAGACTGCCAAAGTCTCCTGAACTACTGGTGTCTTGACCCACTGACTTGCTAGCCTCCCCATTCCCTGAACCACTAGCCTTATTGTCTTAGTGTCTGCCTCCTGTCCCCTCAATATTCTTGTGCTCTCTATTTGTCCTCCTTGCCTCTTGAACTGCTGCACTCCTTATCCCCTGACCTGCTGCCTCCTAATATACTCACCTACTATTGTTTTGTCCCCTGATCAGCTTGCTTTCTGGTCCCCTGCCATACATGTCTCCTTGTACTCACCATAATCAGCACTTTTTATCTCTTAACCTGCTGGGCTACTTGACCCCTGATTTACTAGCTTCCTTATTCCCTCACCTACTAACCTCCTTGTCCCGTAACCAGCTGGCCTTTTGTACCACTGAGATTTCCTGGCTCATTGGACTCTGACTTACTGGGCTTGTTGTCCTTTGACCTCCCATCCTCACTGTCACCTGACTTACAAGTTTCCGTGTCTCTGAAACTCCAAAAAACATTTCTGATGGAGTAGCAGATGTACTGAGATCCGAGCTAAGATGAGTGAGTATGTAGATGGTGAACTAGGAGTGGGCGGAGCTAGAAGTGTTCAGATACAGTACACACACCAACAGGAGATCTGAACTCTCACCCAGAACAGTCACGCTGCTCTAATTTTCTTTTTCATGGTTGTTTCCAGTATTAGTAAGAGAGATGTCCTTAATCCAGCTGTGACAGGAACCCATCCCGTAAGCACCATTGAGAGCTGTGGGAGGTGGCAGGGAAGGCGGTGCCTGAAAGCTGTGTACTGACCACAGTTACCAGAGAACACAAACCCGCCTCCTGTAGATAAACGCAGGAGAAGTCTGTACATGCTGGAACAGTAGAACCCAAATCTCTCCTCATTATCTGAACACTGGAACCACCATGATGTTCCTGTGCTCTCTCTCTCTCTTTATCATCATGATAGGTATGTGTTATTACCTACATTCATATCTATGTGGAATATATATTTAGTGTTTATATCTTGATATGTTCTGTGTGTGTGTGATGATGAGTCTGAGCTTTTATACAGTACATAATCATGTTTTATTCAGTATTAATGCAGCACTATTGTGGTTTGTGTATGTCTTCACAGAGAGCTGTGTCTCACAGTCCATATCTCCACTGGAGGAGAAAGTAGATGCTGTAGAAGGAGAGACAGTTACTCTCTCCTGCAGGTATGACTATAGTGGTAGAGTATATCTGTACTGGTATCATCAGTATCATGGATCCAGACCAGAATTCCTCCTGAGAATAGATTCAAGCACAAAAGATGTGAGACGTGCAGATCCTCCTGTTCCAGGACTGGATGTTAAACTGACTGGTAATAAACTGGATCTGGAGATCTCCTCTGCTGCAGTATCAGACTCTGTACTCTACTACTGTGCTCTGTGGCACACAGTGACTAGAAGCCCATCTACACTGTACAAAAACTCACTGACTGATAAAGCTTTGAGGTGTGTATGGGGTTTCCTGCCAGGTGCTGCTCTCTGTATCAGCAGTGCACAGAGAGATGTGGTTTATACTGGAGTTATAATCATGATGATTATTGCTGAACACTGGAGGAATAATCAGACTAATAGTGTCCAATCAGCACAAACTGAACACAGTTAAACAGCTTCCTCATCTGTATCACCATCTACTCCTCTATCACTTGCACTGTGTGTACTGTAGCGGGTCACACACCTAATGCAGTATAGTTTATAATGTGTCTCATATATTAATATATATATAGAGAGAGAGAGTAATAAAAAAAACAAAAGGAGAGACAAAAACCAGAGAGGCAAACAATCAGGCAACCAGAACAAGGGGAATATCAACCAGAATGAGTTAAGGGCAATGCTAGCCAGAACCAGAGATAATAACAGAGGAAGGCAGGAGAAAACGCTCAGCGCTCACCTCTGTCTCTCAAATACACTCTCTGCCTGAGGGTTCTAAATGATGTGCTTGGCATTGCCCTTAAGCAGAGAGGTCAGAGGAGCAGCAACAAGCTGCAGTCACATATAAAACGGTGATAAAATTTGGCAAACCCTTAGTAGGTTGTGGATGGAACTGGGGATAGGCCAGTTAACCATGGCCTCCACATTCCTGCCATCCGTTATCACACCCTCAGCACTAATAATATAACCTAAAACAACATCAACCCCAAATGAAATTCGAATTTCTTCCCCCTAACCAACAAACGGTTCTCTAGAAGTATGCGATACCAAATTGGCCAAGCATATCCCGGAGGACGTTGTTGATGAAAGACTGGAAAATGGAAGGAGCATTTCTGAACCCAAAAGGCATAACCAAATATTCATAGTGCACCCTGGTCACTAGGAAGGCAGTTTTCCATTCATCACCCTCCCAGACCCTGACTAGATTGTAGGCGCTACTGAGGTACAATTAACTGTTGCACCTGTGAATTGTTCCAGCGTGACTGGGAGTAATGGTAATGGATAGGACTTGGTGAAGGACTTTGGGCCATGATAATTCATACATGTGAGACCACCATCCTTGTTCTTAACAAAAAAGAAAAGGAAGAGAGTATATAACCATGGGCCAGGGCCTGCTTTATGTATCCCTCTATGGCTTTCTCTTCCACTTGGGTAAGCAGGTATACATGAGAATTTGGAGGTAGTTGGTTTTTGATCAGATCAACTGCACATTCATAAACTCTGTGAGGGGGTAATTTGGTGGCATTGGCCTTTTTAAAACCTCCACAAACTCAGAATATTCTGGAGGAATACACACAGGAGACTGAACAGCTGGACTTCCAGTGATGACAGTGAGTAAAACAAGCTATAATGTCCCACTCAGACCAAAAGATCAAGGGATCTTGACCTTTTAGCCAATAGCATGTCCAGAGGAGTCTAGTACAAAGAACCTGACACTAACGTTCATAGTAACAGGACAGGTGATTTGGGAGATGACCCCTTTGCCAGTGGTGTCCCCTGTCCACAGTGGACAGTTTCATAGACTGCTTTAGTGGAACTAGGGGTTCCCTAATGTGTGGTCCCTTGGGATTGGATAAAGTTCTCCCCTTTAATGACAGCGATCATCAAAGACCTCATGACCATACCCAGTGTGGGGCTACTCAACACTTTGGGGGTGTAGGTGGGTTCCACAGTCATATAGGTTATGGCCCGCAGAATACTGTGTATATCTGAAGTGTTAAGACCATTAATGACTAGGCCTTTCGTAATGTCTTATTTATTTCCATATACCGTACATGATTAAGATTCCCAGTTTTCCTGCTCCTACATTGTCCCATTCCTGAATGTCTGGAAGGTGATTTAGACTTCAGTTTCAGACTGATTGTTTATTTACAGAAAATGTATCTACAAATTATGGTACAATGTTGGGTGTGAAGTCTTTGTACCTCACCGTGTGACCCTCCAGACAGTTCCTGGTGGGGCGTATTAGTGGGTAACCTGAACATCTGTGACATCACCATTAACACTGAGGGTACACTCTACAGAGCACCATATGCTGATTTCTAGATGTATCGTTTTTTTCAAGACCTGCCACCCACTGAAACGTGTGCATGGCTTAGCCTTACAGCCCACTGGATGGATCAGTGTGATCAGGTTACTGGACTACAGTTCACCTGGCTGTATATACAGGACAGAACTACATGATAAAGACTGTGCAGCATTTCAGGCGTTCCCCACAGGACTGCACACACCTATTAACAACACGGCTAGTGCTCTGTTATCAGACCAGACACAACACTGTTTACTGGGGGACTGTAGTGTAGAACTGAAACACACAGAGATGTAATGATGGAGGTCTACCAGCAGAGGGCAGCTCTAATCTAGATCTGCTGGATTGAGGTGAGTTCTTCATTTGGGAGTTATTCTCCTACACTCCTCTGATCTTCTACCAGATGCACTGATACATTTAGGAGGAGTCTCTACATGCTGGAACAGTAGAACCCAAATCTCTCCTCATTATCTGAACACTGGAACCACCATGATGTTCCTGTGCTCTCTCTCTCTCTTCATCATGATAGGTATGTGTTATTTCCTACATTCATATCTATGTGGTATATACAGTATATTCTGGTTTAGATGGAGGTCTATGTGTTTGTGGTGATGCGTCTGAGTTTGTACATACAGTATATAACTATGGTTTATTTAATACTGATAAAGCTATTCTGATTATCTTCACAGAGAGCTGTGTCTCACAGTCCATATCTCCACTGGAGGAGAAAGTAGATGCTGCCAGTTTCCTTGTCCTTTAACATTCTGGTCTCAGCCACTTTTCTAAGAGCACTACACTGCAGTTACATATTCCAGAGTGTACCTGCAAGCCAATAGTAGGTTCCACAGTGCTGCCCAGTGTTTCAGAAGCACAACCCGTGCCTCCTGGGCCCCTCCCACAGCAGGGCAAGTGTTTTAAGCCTAGCATAGGGATGCACAACTCCAGCCTTGTGGAGCACAATTTGGTAGTTTTCCACTAAACCTGGTTATCAACAGACTCGTGAAGTGCCTGAACAGGTAAATCACCATAGATCTGCGACACACCAGCACTCCAGGACAGGTGCTGTGCACCCTCACACAAGGTGTAAGAGGGAAGGTTGTTTTGTGTTGGGTTTGGCTTTTTTTTAGTGTTTGGTGGTGTGTGGTTGTGTTTGGTTGTGTTGAGTTTGGCTTTTTTATTGTTAGGTTGGGTTGGGTTTGTGTTTGGTTGAGTTTTGTTTTGTGTTAGTTTTTTGTGTTTGGTTGGGTTGGGTTGGTTTTGTGTTAGTTTTTTGTGTTTAGTTGGGTTGGGTTGATTTGTGATTGGTTTGTGTTTTTGTTTGTCATGGCTTTAGAGTTTTAGAGTTTAGGTTGGGTTGCATTTTGTTTTGTATTAGGTTTGGCTTTTTTAGTGTTTGGTTTGGTTGGGTTGTGTTTGGTTGTGTTGTGTTTTGGATTTTTAAAGCTAGCCTTTGTCTCCACCTGCCTGGCGTCATTTCCCCTGACAAACCAAGTTCCTTATTCCCTGACCTACATTGTACCTTTGTCCGTTGATCTATTGGCCCTCTTGCCTCCTGAACTTTTGGACTCCTTGTCCCCTGAGCCATTAACCTTCTAGCCTCCTTGTCCCCTGACTTACTAGCCTTTTTGTCTCCTCACCTGGTGGCCTTCTTTTCCCCTGATTTACCAGCCTCTTTATTTCTTGAACTGTCAGACTCTGAGGCCCCTAACTGCTGACCTCATTGTCCACTGATCTGCCCACTCCTCTGACTTCTTTACCCTCTTTGCCTCTAAAACTGCTGTCTGTTAATGTGCTGGTGGTCTTGTCCACTGACATCTTGGCCTTTTCGTCTTCTGGCCTGTTCCCCTTCTTGTCCCCTGACTTACTATCCTCCTTATCCCCTTACCTTCTAGCCTCCTTGTCCCCTGACCAGCGGGCCCCCTTCTTGATGTTGTGAGTCTAAAACTCAGAAAGTTCTGTGTTGAGCAGAATTAAACCATGCTTTAGCAAAGCTATGCTATTGCTCCACCAGCTTCAGTCTATCTTTGAGTTGAGATGCTGTAGAGATGGTGGAGCCAGCTCATACTGACTCCTCATTGTGGAAACAAATTTGTTAACCTCCAGTTTTTACTCCTTGTCTCTGGAACTGCAAGACTGCCAAAGTCCCCTGAACTACTGGTGTCTTTACCCACTGACCTGCCGGCCTTCTCATTCCCTGAACTACTAGCCTCCTTGTCTCATGAAGTGCTAATGTTGTTGTGCCCTCTGTGTGATCAATGTCTCATGACTTACTGGTCTCTCTGCCTCTTAAACTGCTACACTCCTTATCCACTGACGTGCCAGTCTCCATGTCCCCTGCTGTACTTGTCTCCTTGTGCCCTAACACTTGTCCCATGACTCCTTGTCCCTTAAACTGCTAGACCTTTTGTCCCCAGACCTGTTGGCCTCTTTGTCTACTGACCTCCATCTTGTTTTCTCACCAACCAGCCTCTTTATGTTTTGAGGTTTGTAGATTTAGAGTCCCCTGATCCGCTGGTGTTTGTTTACAGGCATACTGGTCTCCTTGTACCCTGACTTTGTTCTCACTATTTGTCCTACGACTTACTGGTCTCCTTGTCTTTTGAACCTCTAGACATTTTGTCTGTGTACTGACCACAGTTACCAGAGAACACAAACCCCGCCTTCTGTAAATAAACGTAGGAGGAGTCTCTACATGCTGGAACAGTAGAATCCAAATCTCTCCTCATTATCTGAACACTGGAACCACCATGATGTTCCTGTGGTCTCTCTCTCTCTTTATCATCATGAGAGGTATGTGTTATTACCTACATTCATATCTATGTGGAATATATATTTAGTGTTTATATCTTGATATGTTCTGTGTGTGTGTGATGATGAGTCTGAGCTTTTATACAGTACATAATCATGTTTTATTCAGTATTAATGCAGCACTATTTTTGCTATTTTGCGGTTTGTGTATGTCTTCACAGAGAGCTGTGTCTCACAGTCCATATCTTCAGTGGATGAAAAGAGAAATGCTGTTGAAGGAGAGACAGTTACTCTCTCTTGCAGTTACACTGGTAAAGCATATTATCTGTACTGGTATCGCCAGTATCCTGGATCCAGACCAGAGTTTCTGCTGAGGATAGATCCAGATAACAATGATGTGCTCAAGGCAGATCCTCCTTTTCCACGACTGGAGGTTAAACTGACTGGTACTAAACTGGATCTGGAGATCTCCTCTGCTACAGTATCAGACTCTGTACTCTACTACTGTGCTCTGCAGCCCACAGTGACTAGAAGCCCGTCTACACTGTACAAAAACTCACTGACTGATAAAGCTTTGAGGTGTGTTTGGGGTTTCCTGTCAGGTGCTGCTCTCTGTATCAGCAGTACACAGAGAGGTTTGGTTTATACTGGAGTTATAATTATGATGATTAATGCTGAACACTGGAGGAATAATGAGACTAATAGTGTCCAATCAGCACAAACTGAACACAGTTAAACAGCTTCCTCATCTGTATCACCATCTACTTGTCTTTCACGTCATACATTATAATGTGTCTCATATATTAGTATATATTACTAAATATATATCTGTAGTGATATATACCTAAATCCCTTAGAGATGACCTTCATTCTTCATACCTGTCTGGGATAAAGAGCTTGGCTTGATGTGCACAGAGCTGATAATCTGATGAGTTTTATTAAACAGATGGACAGCTCAGCACAACAGCAAAATTCAAGCACACATAACAAATGGGCAATGCAGGGTCATAGATGAAGAGACAGGCAAGGATCCATAACCAGGAAATCAGATAAATAGGAAAACGAATCCAAAGGGGAAGTTGAAGGCAAAGGGACTCAGAACCAGAGATAATAACAGAGGAAGGCAGGAGAAACCCCTTAGTGCTGCAGACAGGGTTTGGCTTCACAACAGTTGTGTGAGGGGTTTAATTGCAGACTGGGTGATGAGAAGCAGGTGTGTGTAATCAGTCCACAGGGGAGAATGAGGTGTGATTGGATGACGGGGGACAGTGTCAGGAAAACCCAGAAGCACTTCCCCTAAGAAGTCACAGCGGGATGAAGGATGAGGACGACCATGCCAACCACTCCCAATAAGACCACATCACCCAGAAAGGTAGCACCTGGACCTGTCACGATGGATAACATTGAGGGTCTACCAGTGCAGGGAATTCTCTCCAGGACTTTCAGGATTACAAACACTCAAGTCATACAAGGAGTTACAATGCCTACCTCTTAGTACTCCTAATCTCTCTCACTCTCTCTCTCTCTCTCTCTCTCTCTCTCTCTTCCCCCCTCCCCCCACTTGGGAACCTCCAAAGCAGCTAGAGTCACCTGAGCATCATCTCCACCGTGGTTCTCCTGCTCAGGTTTCTGCAGTTCATCACCCGTCATGACTACAATGTCTACAATGACCAGCTCCTGGATCTGATCATGAACTCATGAAACAGGGAACCTATCGGTCGGCTCCACCAATTACTCCCTCCTGGATTAATCAGACTGTATCTAACAGATGTCTTACACTCCTTTTCCTGTTCGCTCTGTCTTTCTCTCCTTACCCAGGATCCAACATATATATATATATATATATATATATATATATATATATATATATATATATATATATATATATATATATATATATATATGTACAACTCATTAATCAAAATCTGGTTCTGATCTCTTAAATAAGTGTGGGTAAACAGCTAAAATGCCAAACCTTGTGTCACTGTACTAATTTTTCAGGGACTAACTGTACATGATAAAGACTGTAAAGCATTTCAGGCGTTCCCCACAAGACTGCACACACCTGTACAGTATCCAGCTTCCTATGGACACTGGGACGCCTCACTCCTCCCGAATCTGATCTGATAGAACTATGATACCTACTGCTGCTAAATAGACTCATCTGAACTTAGCTTATAATGTTAGGTCATAAATACTGAGCATAGTCAGTTGGGTTTTATAGGTATGCTGTTCTACCCCTAGCCAAGTCTTCCCTCAGTCACATGACACTACCAGCACTAGGAGGGTGGAGACCAGCTTCCTCCAGATGATGTGCAGTCACTGCATATTCCCATATCTCAGAGACACTCAGTAATAATAACCCTGCTGCTGTTCCTCTTGTATGCTGGTGAAGAATAATGGTCCACCAACACAGCTAGTGCTTTCTGATCATCTCAAACTCAACAAAGTAGATCTGAAACACAGCACTGGTCAGGACCGGTTCTTACTGTTCACCAGAGGATTGTAGTGTAGAACTGTAATAATGGAGGTCTACCAGCAGAGTGCAGCTCTAATCTAGATCTGCTGGATTGAGATGAGTTCTTCATTTGGGAGTTATACTCCTGCACTCCTCTGATCTTCTACCAGATCCACTGATACATGTAGGAGGAGTCTCTACATGCTGGAACAGTAGAACCCAAATCTCTCCTCATTATCTGAACACTGGAACCACCATGATGTTCCTGTGCTCTCTCTCTCTCTTTATCATCATGATAGGTATGTGTTATTACCTACATTCATATCTATGTGGAATATATATTTAGTGTTTATATCTTGATATGTTCTGTGTGTGTGTGATGATGAGTCTGAGCTTTTATACAGTACATAATCATGTTTTATTCAGTATTAATGCAGCACTATTGTGGTTTGTGTATGTCTTCACAGAGAGCTGTGTCTCACAGTCCATATCTCCACTGGAGGAGAAAGTAGATGCTGTAGAAGGTCAGACAGTTACTCTCTCCTGTCGGTACAGTGGTAGTGTGGACTATCTGTACTGGTATCATCAGTATCCTGGAGACACACCTGTGTACTTGCTCAGGATAATTCCAGGATCAGGAAGTGTGTACCATGCAACTCCACCTTTTCCACGACTGGATGCTGCAGTGAATGAAAATAAAGTGGAACTGAAGATCTCCTCTGCTGCAGTATCAGACTCTGTACTCTACTACTGTGCTCTGGCGCCCACAGTGACAGGAAACCCAGATACACTGTACAGAAACTGGTTCTATGACTGAGGTAGAGTCCTGCTTCTCTCAGTAGGGGGTGCTGTTATTACACTCAGAGATCTTCTTCTTCCTCCTGATGTCAGTTCTCTTGTATAGATCCTCCAGTGGAGAACACTGTACTAACACCCCTGTATCTGAGTGACAGTTGAAACACCCTCAGAAATAATTAACCCAAAAAGGAAACACTTCGTAGTTAATAGGTCAATTTTGAGGTTATAAGCAGGAACTATTAGTGACCCCAAATAACAATCAGTGGGTTCTAGATATTTTACTCTGTAGGTAATAGTGAACTAATGGTCCAGATCTGGCAGCAGGGAGTTTCCTGATTGTAGAGCGGATGATAGCTTTTTCCAAAATGCTGCAGTGAGTTTACAGCTAATCTGTAAAGATGCAATAAATACACTGCATGATACATTTAGATCAGAAGATTTAGAATGGAGTGGCATCACAATGTGTTACAGATCATCTTTTTTCTAGAACAATGAACACTGGATGTCTGTAACCTGATATGTCCTATTCACACTCAAAGTTACTTTATCGTTACAGGCAGTTAAAAGTGAATTACATTCCTCATGCTGCAGATTATATAAGCACATAATATTTCATATACGAAATTACATTTACAGGACCTGCTCACCTCAGTATCTCCAGTTTACAACTGTTTAGAAACTCATCAGTGCAGCAGAGAGCAGTTCCACTCCTGAATCCTGCAGGTCATTGTTACTGAGGTCCAGATATTTCAAGAAGGAGTTTACTGATTGTTGAGTTGGTAATAGTTGTTCACATGACAGTGTGGTGATAATACAGCCCATTAGTTTATAAAGAGAAAGTAAAGAGTCCATGGTACTTTTAAATCAGGACAAATAGACACTTAGAAAAGGAACACAAAGTGTACTATGTATCTAGAACCGAATACTTATTTTTGATTAAAATAATGAAATCAGTAAATCTGGAAAATGAACCATTATGTAAATAAGTCTGTTGTCACCATTTTTCCATTTTGTGAACACCCAGTTTCCACTTTAAATACTAGCTTGTTGTTTTTATTTTGTACATCAATCAGTATTTCTTATTTCAGGCTATTATTTACATGTGTCTTTGTTCTGCTCCACTTACTGATATTTTAATTGATGAGCTGAATTTGGCAGTTTGTACTGAATAAATTAAAAGGAGAAACATAAGCTACAGATCTTAGAACACCACAACTACAGTCTCAAATGTATTGTTGTTTTATGTGCTGTATGGTTATATATGTTTTACTCACTCTCTCACTCTCACGTCCTCACTCCAGAAGATCTAGATTCAGTTCAACCCCAGTCCCAGCTTTTCTCAGACTTAGACCACCTCACTGTGGTGGTCTAAGTCTGGTATCTCGAGGTATCAAGCTACATCGAGGTATCTACTTAGACCACCTTCCCTCCTGAATGGGCTAGAACACTGTGATAATAGCGTGAATACAGGATACCAATCTCTATTCACAGAAGATTTAGAACTAATAGAACAGAAACCAAAAATAAATTTGGACCAGTTAGGTTCGCTCCAGGAGCAGGGAAAATGAGACACAAGACCTGGTGTATGGAAATGAAGTGACTGTATTGGCACACTTGAAGGTAGATTTCACAGTTGTGCAAAAAGATGAAATAACACCAAGAAAAAATCTAGATCTAGTAAAACCTTTCACAAAACGTAATAAATAAATAACCAGTTCAGAGGAAGTTCAGGTAAGTACGCTTAGATTTCTCCCTTTTAGTGTCACTTATTACTCAGTACTAATTATTGTGTTTATCTCCAGTTTCAGGTGTCAGGTAAGTCCTCAGTCCACAGATAAGAATTTAGGTAAGTATGGTTACAATTTAAAGGGTTCAGGTGAGTATTAACGTAAGTATTACTATTTAAGGGATTTGAGTTTAGCGTTTGTTGAATGTATTTAGGTATCACTATTTTTTGGGTTTGGGGTTTAGTTTTTGATGTGTGTATTTAGATATCACTATTTTTCCCTTTGTTTTTTTTTTTTACTTCAACCCTATATCGAACCATAACAATCAAAATGTTCACTTAAAACACAAATCAGAAAGATAAACAGTTGAAAAGAAAATCCCAGTTTATAGTAACTGCTACAGCAGCTAACCACAAAATGTCCTCTTAAAGAGTGTATAAAAAAAACAGAATCAGTCTATAGGTATTCAAAATACAGAGTACACAGTTGAGCTTAGAAAATAGTCCCGTAGGAAAAAGAAATGGGTACTCAGACTCAGCAGCTATTTAAGGAATCCACCTGGGCTTTGGCCTGCCATCTTGTCTCCTGGGCAGCAGGAATGCGAGCGACTGGCAGAATGTCCGTAGGAACCTTTCTCGTCCAATAAAATTTCTCGGCCAAATCCAATCCGGAATGTTTCCCCAATCTGGCAACCCATCGCAAAATTCACCCTCTCAGGCAGACTAGGTGCAGCTAGAATCAACGGCACACACCAATCTTCACTCGGTCGTTTTTCAACTTTTCAAACGGTTATCAAGCTACATAACCTAAGCATTCGCTGTAAGTAGTCTATAGAGCAGTAGTACTCAATCTTAAAACGTTTAATAATTTAGTGATTTGCTAAATTTTAGTGTGATTGCTGCTCAGAGATCCTTTCCTCTTGGGTTCCGCAACGAGAGTGGGGCTCCTGGCAGCAGGGAGACCCATAGCCATGCCTACCTGGCTGCTGATTGGGTGAGGCTTTGCACAGTGGGCTTTTACAGTGCCCCTACTGGTTAGATTTTTCCACAATTACCTATTATAGTTGTTGTGTTCATTTTTCCCTTGGTAAATAAGCTTTTAATTTCTATTAACTTTGTTTCCTAATTTCTTTTTATTCATTTTTCATCTTATTAGTGGCTGGTTGTTCTTTACAAAAAATTATAAATAATAAATTAACTTTCTAGTGATGCTACATCTTTATGGAATCCTGGGTTACAGAGACCCATTGTTTCTCATATACTCACCGTGACATCTGATATGTAATGATCTGTGAAGCCACTGTCTCCACCTATTTCCTGTGTGAAGAAGAGAAGCATGTTTTACATCTCTCTACATAATTACCCATATGAACCATATACAGCACACTGACCTCCTTTATGCAGGAACTCTCCAGTTACCCTGACGTTCACGGGTCATACCTGAGGACTGTCTCTCTCAGTACTCACCACAGAGGGGTTTTCAGAGGTGTTCAGATCTAATCTGCAGACTGAGAGGACCACTGAAAAGCTTCCCACTCCTATTTCTCTGTAGAACTTAATGTGTGTTTGGGATCATTATCCTGCTGAAAGGTCCACACATGGCCATGTTCCAGACTTCTGGTGGGAAGCAGACAGGTCTTGTTAATTGGATATCCAAAGTTTACCAATCACCATTCTTATCCAAAGACAGGAGTGTTGCCATCCTTTTAGCTTTTAATGATACAAGTGAGGTGTCAGACTCCCTACTGTAGGAGACCCCTAAACCATGATGTCAGGTACTGCTTTAGATTTCGAATCCTTTATGAAAAAAGAGATGAATAAAAGGTTGGAAGAAATAAAGAATGTACTTCTATTACTTGAACAAACTTACAGGCTATAGTCCGACTATAATAGAATATTGCTTTTCAAATATGAGTATAATGCCATTCTGAGTAAGTGAGCTGAGTCTACAATGCTCTAATTAATACAAAAGCATTTTGAACTTGGTGATAAGCCTGAGCGTTTGTTGGCCAGTTAATTAAAATGTGTTTTAGTGAAACAGGCAATATTTAAATTAGAGTTAAAAGGTGTCGGCCCTATTACAGATCCAAAAGGTATAGATACTTGCTTTATAGAATTCTATTCAGATCTCTATTCTAGTAAGTAAGCAGCTTCAGATAATGGTCTTGATAGTTTTCTAGACAATTTGGACTTTTCTAAACTTTCAGATGCTGCATAAGACACACTTTGCTCGATTCAAAGAGGCAGCTGTTCTTCAGGAAATCGAATCGTGTCCATCCGGTAAAGCTGCCGGGCCTGATGGGTTTGGTGGTGAGTTTTTATAAAACTCTTTGTTTGGTAAGTCTTTATGCTGATGACTTCCTGCTGTTTATCTCAGATCCAGGCATTTCAGTTCCTAATATTTTAAACTTAAAATTTTACAAAAGCCCCCTACAGCAGGAGGTTTGACTCTGCCAGTGTTCAAATATTACTGTTGGGCAGCAAACGCTAGAACCCCTATGCTGGAGGGGGGTGTTGGGATGTCAGTATTTGTGATTCTGTTTTTGTTTTGTCTGATGTTTAAAATGCAAAAGTTTAAACAAATTAAAAAAAGTCCAGTCCTGTTTCTCTCATCCTGTGTTCAGTGTACAGGGTGAATAAGAGCAGTGATAGCGTTCAGCCTTTCCTGTTATCGAGCCAGGCTTGTAGATGTTACTGAAACTGTGGAACTGTTTTTTATGGCCTCCGACAGTCTACTGGCCACTGAACTGTTTCCCTTCTTGAAGACTAAGAGCTGTACTAAGTCTGAGAGTGAGTGATCTGTTAATGGAGGATTTCATACAGGGGTTTTCATTCAGAACTGAAACACACAGAGATGTACTGATGGAGGTCTACCAGCAGAGGGCAGCTCTAATCTAGATCTGCTGGATTGAGGTGAGTTCTTCATTTGGGAGTTATTCTCCTGCACTCCTCTGATCTTCTACCAGATCCACTGATACATGTAGGAGGAGTCTCTACATGCTGGAACAGTAGAACCCAAATCTCTCCTCATTATCTGAACACTGGAACCACCATGATGTTCCTGTGCTCTCTCTCTCTCTTTATCATCATGATAGGTATGAGTTATTACCTACATTCATATCTATGTGGTATATACAGTATATTCTGGTTTAGATGGAGTCTATGTGTTGGTGGTGATGCGTCTGAGTTTGTACATACAGTATATAACTATGGTTTATTTAATACTGATAAAGCTATTCTGATTATCTTCACAGAGAGCTGTGTCTCACAGTCCATATCTCCACTGGAGGAGAAAGTAGATGCTGTAGAAGGAGAGACAGTTACTCTCTCCTGCAAGTATGAAGATAGTGCTACTCCAAATAGTGTGCAGTGGTACCGTCAGCATCCTGGATCCAGACCCGAGTATCTGCTGATGGTACTTCCAGCATCAAAGAGGGTGAACTATGCGACTCCACGTTTCCCTCGACTGGATGCTGCAGTGAATGGAAGTGTAGTGGAACTGAAGATCTCCTCTGCTGCAGTTTCAGACTCTGTACTCTACTACTGTGCTCTGCAGCCCACAGTGACAGGAAACCCAGATACACTGTACAGAAACTGGTTCTATGACTGAGGTAGAGTCCTGCTTCTCTCAGTAGGGGGTGCTGCTATTACACTCAGAGATCTTCTCCTTCCTCCTGATGTCAGTTCTCTTGTATAGATCCTCCAGTGGAGAACACTGTACTAACACTCCTGTACCTGAGTGACAGCAGGAGGAGGCGTGTGGTACTGGTGGGGTCCATTTCCTGCTATGAGCTGTAAAGGGTTTAACTGGGTTTGTTTTTAGATCAGTTTTATTTGAACTATTACATTAACAGAAGAGGAGAACACTTAGTCCTTTGTGTTTTGACCCTCACTTGCATCAGGATTTACGCCTCGTGTCTGTTTTGGTCGCTCTAGTATTTCCATTCTGTTTGTGTGGTGGCTCTGAATCCACTAACTCATTGGCTCGTCAATCCAGCATCACACATATCATTGGATGGGCACAGGGGAAGCAGATGAAGACTCTTCACAGCATAGAACACGAAGAAGCTCCATGGAAGGCAATGAAGGCAGGAAGTGGCACCCAGCCAAAACAGATAAGGCAGCAGCATCAGACCACACAGGATGGGCAGTAGCTCTGTATCAGACCACACAGGATGGGCAGTAGCTCTGCATTAGACCACACAGGATGGGCAGCAGTTCTGCATTAGACCTCACAGGATGGGCAGTAGCTCAGCTTCAGACCACACAGGATGGGCAGTAGCTCCACAATAGCCCACACAGGAAGGGCAGTAGCTCAGCATCAGACCACACAGGCTGGGCTGTTGCTCTGCATCAGACTACACAGGATGGGCAGTAGCTCTGCATCAGACCACACAGGATGGGCATTAGCTCTGCATTAGACCACACAGGATGGGCAGCAGTTCTGCATCAGACCACACAGGATGGGCAGTAGCTCTGCATCAGACCACACAGGATGGGCAGAAGTTCAGTATCAGACCACACAGAATGGGCAGTAGCTCTGCATCAGACCGCACAGGATGGACAGTAGCTCTGCATCAGTCCACACAGGATGGGCAGTAGCTCTGCATCAGACAGGATGGGCAGTAGCTCTGCATCAGACAGGATGGGCAGTAGCTCTGCATCAGACAGGATGGGCAGTAGCGCTGCATCAGACAGGATGGGCAGTAGCTCTGCATCAGTCCACACAGGATAGACAGTAGCTCAGCATCAGACCACACAGGATGGGTATTAGCTCTGCATCAGACCGCACAGGATGGGCAGTAGCTCTGCATCAGACCACACAGGATGGGCAGTAGCTCCTCCGCTCACCATCAGCAGACCCGAGTGAACGTGTGAGAGCAGTGGGACCCCAGCACCAACATTCTCAGTGAACCATAATACCCTCTGTCAGTGCAGTCTTGTTCAGGTACCTCACCACGTTTCCACATTCTGTAGTGTAGTGTTCAGTTCTTGGTTTATGGATTTATGTTTCTGATATGTAGTTTTTCTTGCTGCATGTTTCTATTTTTAAATAAACCTTAAATATTACTCTCACATTTCTACTTACAGCTCCTAGACTAAACTGGTGTTAGGGGTGCTGTGAGTTTAATGAAACCAGGTTCCAGCAAGGGTATGAACTGCGCCACCAGCTTCATCACCTCTGTTCATCAATGGGGATGAAGAAGTCAGTTCATACTGGTACACTCACTGTGGAAACAAACCAGTTCACCCCAGTGTTCCTTCTTTTCTCTTCAACTACAGCGTTACCTGAACTACTGAACTACCTGCTGGTCTCTATGTTTCATGACCTGATAAAGTTTTTGTACGCTGATCCACTAGCTACCGATCTCTCCTGAACTTCTGGGTTTCTTGGGTTCTGATCTACTACTTGCCTCCTTGCGTCATCATCTGTGACCTCCTTTCCCCCTTGTGTTTCAGCCTCTTTATCTCTCACATCAGTAGACTATGAGTGTCCTTGTGTACTGACCTGCTGGCTTGTCTGTCCCCGGACCTGACAGTCTAACTGTTCCCCGGTTTACTAGCCTCCTTATTCCCTCATCTATTAACCTTGATCTATCTATTGTTCCCTGATCAGCTAGCCTTTGTCTCCACTGTCCTGCCTGGCCTCTTTTCCCCCTGACAAACCAAGTTCCTTATACCCTGATCTACATTGTACCCTTGTCCTTTGACCTTTTTTGCCCTCTTGCCTTTTGAACTGTTGGACACCTTGTGCCCTGATCTGCCAGCCTTCTTGTCCACTAACATGCTAGCCTCCTCATCCCCTGACCAGCGGGCCCCCTTCTTGTTATAGATGTTGTCATTCTAAGACACAGGAAGTGCTGTGTTGATGAGAATTAAACCATGGTCCAGCAAAGCTATGCTATTGCTCCACCATCTTCTAGCCCACTGACTTGCTAGCCTCCCCATTCCCTGAACCACTAGCCTTATTGTTTTAGTGTCTGCCTCCTGTCCCCTGAAGTGTTCTTGTGCTCTCTATTTGTCCTCCTTGCCTCTTGAACTCCTGCACTGCTTATCCCCTGACCTGCTGCTTCCTAATATACTCACCTACTATTGTTTTGTCCCCTGATCAGATTGCTTTCTGGTCCCCTGCCATACATGTCTCCTTGTATTCACCATAATCACCACTTTTTATCTCTTAACCTGCTGGGCTACTTGACCCCTGATTTACTAGCTTCCTTATTCCCTCACCTACTAACCTCCTTGTCCCGTAACCAGCTGGCCTTTTGTACCACTGAGATTTCCAGGCTCATTGGACTCTGACTTACTGGGCTTGTTGTCCTTTGACCTCCCATCCTCACTGTCACCTGACTTACAAGCTTCCGTGTCTCTGAAACTCTCAGACTCTGAGTCCCCTGAACTGCTGGACTCCCTGTCCCTTCTGGACACAGTCATGTTTCTGAGAGCACCACACTGCACTCCAGAGAGTACCTGAGAGAGTGTGTTGGGTTCCACAGTGCTGCCCAGTGTTTTCATGAAGTCTTGTTTATAAAACTCCATAATACACTCTGGGGTTCATTTCCCATGTACCACTGCTGTTGTCCTCTATCAGTCTAGACCGTTATGAGTAGTGTTCTTCAGAATGAGGGCCAGGACATTTCTGATGGATTGTCAGATGTACTGAGATCAGAGCTGAGATGAGTGAGTATGTAGATGGTGAACTAGGAGTGGGCGGAGCTAGAAGTGTTCAGATACTGTACACACACCAACAGGAGATCTGAACTCTCACCCAGAACAGTCACGCTGCTCTTCGTTTCTTTTTCATGGTTGTTTCCAGTATTAGTAAGAGAGATGTCCTTAATCCAGCTGTGTCAGGAACCCGTCCCCTAAGCTCCAACCAGAGCTGTGGGAGGCGGCAGGGAAGGCGGTGCCTGAAACCTGTGTACTGACTACAGTATCCAGAGAACACAAACCCCGCCTCCTGTAGATAAACCTAGGAGGAGTCTCTACATGCTGGAACAGTAGAACCCAAATCTCTCCTCATTATCTGAACACTGGAACCACCATGATGTTCCTGTGCTCTCTCTCTCTCTTTATCATCATGATAGGTATGTGTTATTACCTACAGTTGTGATCAAATTTATTCAACCCCCACTGAAATAAAGTGTTTTGGCCAGTTTGACATTGATTTTGATCATTTCAGTCATCTTATTTACAATTATATCAAAGAGGCACTTATAAATTAGACAAATATAACATAATATTTATGATGGAATAACCACAAATGTCTTTACTGTGCTCACATCATTATCAGTTTTATTCAACCCCCTAGTGACATTATTTTTTAGTACTTAGTACAACATCCTTTTCCAGTTATGACAGCTTTCAAGCGTGAAGCATAGCTTGACACAAGTGTCTTGCAGCGACCTATGGGTATCTTAGCCCATTCTTCATGGGCAAAAGCCTCCAGTTCAGTCACATTCTTAGGCTTGCGCACTGCAACTGCCTTCTTTAGGTCCCACCAGAGGTTCTCAATTGGATTTAAGTCTGGTGATTGCGATGGCCACTCTAGAATGTTCCAGCCTTTCATGTTCAACCATGCTCTAGTGGACTTGGATGTGTGCTTCGGATCATTGTCCTGTTGGAAGGTCCAATGTCTCCCAAGCCGCAGGTTTGTGACTGACTCCATCACATTTTCCTCCAAGATCTCCTGGTACTGAAGGGAATTCATGGTACCCTGCACACGTTGAAGCTTTCCTGTACCATTAGAAGCAAAACAGCCCCAAAGCATAATTGACCCCCCGCCATGCTTCACAGTAGGCAAGGTGTTCTTTTGTGTTTATAAGCCTGGTTCTTCCTCCTCCAAACATAGCGCTGGTCCATTGTCCCAAACAGTTCTAATTTAGTTTCATCTGACCACAGTACACTGTCCCAAAACCTTTGTGGCTTGTCCACATGACTTTTGGCATACTGCAGTCGACTTTTCTTGTTCTTTGGAGTCAGCAAGGGGGTGCGCCTGGGAGTTCTGGCATGGAGGTCTTCGTTATGCAGTGCGCGCCTTATTGTCTGAGCTGAAACTTCAGTGCCCACATCTGACAGGTCTTTTTTCAGTTCCTTAGCAGTCACGCGGGGATTTTTCTCCACATTACGCTTCAGGTAGCGGTCAGGATCTTCTTTCTGCCACGACCAGGTAACGTTTCCACTGTGCCCTTTAACTTGAACTTGCGAATGATACTTCCGATAGTGTCTCTTGGAATATTTAACAACTTCGCAATCTTTTTATATCCATTGCCATTCTTGTGAAGAGCAATAACCTCTTCTCTTGTCTTCTGGGACCATTCTCTTGCCTTCACCATGCTTGTAAACACACCAGTAGATGTCTAGAAGGAGCTGAGTATCACAGTCCTTTTAAATCTGCCTAATTGGTGCTTATCATGCTTGATTGCTGCTCGTTGACATCCACAGGTGTTTTCAATACCTGATTGAAAACACTGGAATGAACCTCTGTTCTTAGGAGTGGTAGTCGTAAAGGGGTTGAATAATTGTGTCAATGAAGAAATCACAAAAAGGCCATTTAATACTTTATGACAAAAACAATTGATGCTATCTTAGTTGCATTTAGTTCTTTAACAAGTCCTTGTAAGATTTCATTATGAACACAATTACAAATGTGCACTGAATTCCATAAAACCCCCCATTGGGGGTTGAATAAATTTGATCACAACTGTACATTCATATCTATGTGGAATATATATTTAGTGTTTATATCTTGATATGTTCTGTGTGTGTGTGATGATGAGTCTGAGCTTTTATACAGTACATAATCATGTTTTATTCAGTATTAATGCAGCACTATTGTGGTTTGTGTATGTCTTCACAGAGAGCTGTGTCTCACAGTCCATATCTCCACTGGAGGAGAAAGTAGATGCTGTAGGAGGTCAGACAGTTACTCTCTCCTGCAGCTATGAGGGTGGTGCTATTCCAAATAGTCTGCAGTGGTATCGTCAGCATCCTGGATCCAGACCCGAGTACCTACTGATGGTACTTCCAGTTTCAAAGAGGGTGAACTATGCGACTCCACGTTTTCCTCGACTGGATGGTGCAGTGAATGGAAGTGTAGTGGAACTGGAGATCTCCTCTGCTGCAGTATCAGACTCTGTACTCTACTACTGTGCTCTGGAGCCCACAGTGACAGGAAACCCAGATACACTGTACAGAAACTCCCCGCAGGAGAACACTTCTGCTGTCATACTGGGTTCCTGTCGGGTGTTGATCTCCTTGTTGGAACAGTTATAATGTATACTGTTCCCCTACCATCCCCTACAAACAGCAGAGCTCTAAGGTATATCACTTGCCACCATGTCTAACCCAGTGTTCAGTAATACAGTCTTAACACAGTCCCAGTTCTCTAATCTAACCCCACTAACCAGTTTAACTCTGCTGGACTTACTGAGCTGAATATCAATATTCATCTACAGATATACAGTTCAAGTCTGTGCTCTGAGTACAGCTAGTGTCTGTACAGACCACCGGCATGGTACTAGAAGTTAATGCAGGTTCTTCATAAACGATTTCTGAAGAACACTCCACAAAGAACACTCAACACACCATAAATCACACCCACAGTCCCTGTCCATCAGTTTCACCTTCCTCCACAGTTCCGAGGAGAATTCCCTGTAGACTGGGAATTTATCCACTGCTGGTAGACCCGTATGACCATACGCTTCCATACACCTGCAGATTCAGCTACTTCCTTCACACTATGGTCTTTGGCCACGCCCACATGCAGTCCCTCATTTTAGCCAATCATTAACATCTGCTCTGGAGCCATTTTCCACACATGGAACGAGACATTCCCTGCACTGTAGCACCTCTTCCCTGTCTGTGGATCCCATCACTCACACCCCACAGGTATTTATAGACCCATCATCCTCATGCAGCACCACCTGCACGAGCCTGAAGGTACTACCACCTTAAACACAAGAGGGGTCTAATTTTTCCCAGATAAGTTTATAACCCAGTATATACGCTGGTACTCATAGTTCCAATAATACCCAAGCAGTATTCACCATTCCCTCTGTTCCTGGTCCTGCATGAACCAGTCAGGAAAGTGTAGAACCTGTTGGAGGAATCAGTTTCAGGATGAGTGTTTATTTACAAAGAGCCTTAAAAGTACCTGTACAGCCCACAGCTCACCTTTCTACTTCACTGTGTCCTTCTAATCACTGATTTGTGTTCAGTTGTCTCTGCAGTTCATTAGTGTCCCGTCCCACAGAAAGTCTAGTCCTCCCACTCAGCAGACTGAAGACTAAGAGCTGTACTAAGTCTGAGAGTGAGTGAGACTGAGACCCCGGACCGGTGGTCTCCTTTTCCTCTGACCTAGTGGCCTCCTTCTCCCGCTTATTAGCTTCCTGTTTCTTGTACTGCTAAAATTCTTGTCCACTGACCTCCCAGCTCTCTTGTCCACTAACCTCCTGGCTCTCTTGTCCACTGACCCTCGTAGCCTTCATTTCTCCTCACCTGGTGGAGTCCATATCCCCTAACTAACCAGCCTCTTTAACTCTTCAAATGTCAGACTCTGAAGCCCCTTGACTTACAAACATTCTTGTCTGTTGAACTGCCAAACTCTAAATCCCTTGAACTGCCAGCCTCCTTCTTCCTGTACACTGCACTCAGGAGAATACCTGAGAACCGACGTTAGGCTCCACAGCGCTCAGAGCCCAGTGTCTCAGAGTGCACCAGCCATGGCCAGGTCTCACATAATGTTTATGTGAATGGTTGTACCAAGAAAGAACCCTGGAACAGGTTTTGTAAGGGAAAGCTGGAAGTGAGAGAGCATGTGAAACAGGCACAGAAGATCTGAGACTGTTTAACTGGTGCTTCCTCACACAGTTAACTTCTCCTGTTTGTCTTTAAACCAGAAATTGGGCGTGGTGCAGTTCAGCCAACAAACCCACTCGCCCGAGTCTGTCTCCTTGTCTTCTTGACTTGTTCCTTGTCCACCTAACCTACCCGTTTCTTTCTCCCCTGGTGTGCTCGCACTGCTTGCCATTTTAGGTGCTGGCTCTCTTTATCCCCTGATCTGCTACAAACCTAGCCCCATGACCTTCATTCTTACTTGCCCCATGTCCTTCTGGTCTCCTTCTCCACTGACATGCTTGGTCTCCGTGTCCCCTGAATTACTTACTTTCTTCTTTCTTCAGTTGCCTGCGTCCTTGCCCCTTGACCTCCTGGCCTCTATGTTTCTTGAACAGCTAGCCTCCTTGTTTTTTGAACCACCAGTCTGCATCTTCCGTGACCTACCTGTTTACCTGTCCCCTGATTTACCAGCCTCCTTGTCCCTGATCTGTACACTGATACATCACTGCATTCATTCCATCCAGTGATGTATTACTGACTGAGGATTTGGTTAATAAACGCTTGAACACTAAAAGATATTCTAATGAAGCTGTGAACTGTTAATGTACAGTACTTCACTAAAGCATTTTAATCTGAGGACTATATTCCAGAACTGAAACACACAGAGATGTAATGACGGACATCTATCAGAAGAGGGCAGCTCTAATCTAGATCTGCTGGATTGAGGGGAGTTCTTCATTTGGGAGTTATTTTCCTGCACCCCTCTGATCTTCTACCAGATCCACTGATACATGTAGGAGGAGTCTCTACATGCTGGAACAGTAGAACCCAAATCTCTCCTCATTATCTGAACACTGCAACCACCATGATGTTCCTGTGCTCTCTCTCTCTCTTTATCATCATGATAGGTATGTGTTATTACCTACATTCATATCTATGTGGTATATACAGTATATTCTGGTTTAGATGGAGGTCTATGTGTTGGTGGTGATGCGTCTGAGTTTGTACATACAGTATATAACTATGGTTTATTTAATACTGATAAAGCTATTCTGATTATCTTCACAGAGAGCTGTGTCTCACAGTCCATATCTCCACTGGAGGAGAAAGTACATGCTGTAGAAGGAGAGACAGTTATTCTCTCCTGCAAGTATGATGGTGGTGGCAATGATCCCTATCTGCACTGGTACCGTGAATATCCTGGATCCAGACCAGAGTTCCTGCTGCTGACCCAAGAATCATTTGCATACTTCAATAAGGCTGAAAATCTCGATGCACGAATGTCCATCAAAGTCCATAAAGAGGAGAAGAAGAAGGTGGATCTGGAGATCTCCTCTGCTGCAGTATCAGACTCTGTACTCTACTACTGTGCTCTGCAGCCCACAGTGACAGGAAACCCAGATACACTGTACAGAAACTGGTTCTATGACTGAGTCCTGCTTCTCTCAGTAGGGGGCGCTGTTATTACAATCAGAGATCTTCACCTTCCGCCTAATTTCAGTTCTCTTGTATAGATCCTCCAGTGGAGAACACTGTACTAACACTCCTGTACCTGAGTGACAGCAGGAGGAGACGTGTGGTACTGGTGTGTGATTAGTTATTAGGAATGATCCATCAGGCATCAGATATCAGTTGTCACGTATCAGGAATCACTCATCAGTCACTCGATATCAGAGATCATTGTTCAGTATGAGTCTTCATATTTAAACATGCTAGATATCAGAAATCAATTCCTAGCTATCAGAAATCGGTCGTCAGTTGTTAGACATCAGGGTAACACTTTCTATGAATCAGGTATCCATAATGCATTATAAATGCATTCATAAACATCTATAAAGCATTCATAATGCTTTATAATACTTGACATAAGTCTTTGTAACTCTACATAAATGTTTATAATCACAGACATAAAACGTTATAACATCACAGTATAAGGCTTTATAGCACAAAGTGCTATAATGCATTATAATATGTATATATTTCCAGTTCTTAATATTGCTGCTGAGAACCGTATCATAAAGCTTTATAACAAATGTTAAGTTTATTTACTTGATGCTTTAAAGATCCACAGTGATGCCCTCACTCAAACTGGTATACTTTTTAATGGTTCCAAGTATTTTCAAATTAAAAATGATTTTGTAAGTGCACATAACCTTTAATGAACACCTATAAGGTCTCTTTACAGACTTTAAGTAAAGTGATGTTATTGATCACCTCTATATGTGCTCATAACACCTTATAAATCATTGTAAGTGCTCTTTACAGACTTAAGGTAAAGTGATGTTATTGATCACCTCTATATGTGCTCATAACACCTTATAAATCATTGTAAGTGCTCTTTACAGACTTTAAGTAAAGTGAGACTGTCTTACGTACATCTAAACAGAAAAGTACCAGAATCACTAGTTTGTACTTTGAACAGAGGTTCATTTATTGACAACATTTTTAACTTCAACATAATTTAATATCAACATTATTTAACATCAAATGTCTATAGTCCAGTTATTTAAAAAAAAACAGTGTATAAAAAATGCAACATTACACAAATATTTTTATAGGTACTGTCTATTTCATCTTACATTTTGCAAAACATTACACAACCATAAATACTTTTCTGTAATCAACATATTGACATGAATAGTACAGCAAATATTAGTACAATTTCAAGACTTATTCTAAGATATGATTTATACAACATTCATCTTGTTGTATGAATGAAAATTCAGAGTATTCATCAAAATCATTTAATGTCTTTTATACAGTTTTCTAATGTCATGGAGCAATCTTCCAAGTATACCCCATTTGTGCTTTCTGGCAAGCCAGTGTTCCCACTCTATAATCTTTAGGTATTCTTTTAGAAGTTTTGTGTTTCGGTTTGCTCTGTGTCGCCACACATCAACCTTGAATTTTTGCCAAGTGACCCTCTCCAGGTGCTGGGTGTGGGCCCTGGTGAGTGGATATGCACAAAATGTCTTTTAATGTGGCAAACAGTGATATGGTGATCATAGCCGAGATCTGAAAGACTTCTATATTGCTCGCCATTATCATCAAAAAAGTTATGATACTGGGTCCTCTTACTCACATATCGCGTTTTACAATAGGTCGGCGAGACTATGCTCACTTGACCTGCTGGAGACAATTTTTCAGTATGGGCTTCGGGGGGTAGGTAGAGCTTTACTTCCAGAATTCCTAGAACCCACTTCTTGCTCCGCCGCCAGGCAGAGCCTACCCGTCCACGGTTTTGTACTATAAGAATTTTTGCGGAAAAAACCATTAATAAGGTTTTCAATTATACACTGTATGAAATATGTTTGCATAGCACAATACAATGTTTGTACAAAAGGTAAATATTTACTTGGCTAAAAACATTTTATTATGTCCCGACCGGCACTGTAGTTTTAGTGAAAACAATTCACTATTCAGTAAAGTACATAATAACCGGCAAACTATTTATATTTTACCTTGGTGAAAATATTGTAGTTGTGTTATTCAGAGCATCCAGAGAAATAGGCACAACGGCAGTGGCACAAGAAATGGTCAAATCAGTTTATTTTTTATTCACTGGTAAATTTGATATGAGTTCTATATAATGTTTTTACAGATATGAGAATGCAATCTTTTTTTCTAATATTGTTGTGCAGTATTGTGCACTAAACTGTGCTTTACGTATATTCTCTGGACTGTCGTTACTTATTTTCACAGGAAAAAAATTTGTGATGAGTTATATTAAAATGTTTAAATGCACTGCACACACACAAACAAATCAAGGCTGTGTGAACCCTTTCTTTTGTGTAAGAAATTATACTCTCATCTATCATCACACAGTGGTTTTTGGCGCCTCAAACACGCAATCCTTCACGCTGACGAAGTCTTGTCATCCCTGAAAGATGGTGCATTACCTATAAGCACAAATTAACCATGGTAGTTTTGCTATTATTATTATTAATATAATCAGCTTTGCTGGTAAAGCATTTAAAGATTGAGGTCTTTGAAAATCTAGCCAGAGTGAAAATGCTCTTTACTTTTCCTCAATGTCTGATGTCATCTTGGTCAGAGTTCTGCTACTGCCGCCCCCAATCCCATCCATCCGAGAAGGATCTAATTTTGTCTCAGTCTCAGTCCCTGAGAAAATCTAAAGTTGAAATTGCATTACAGTTAGTAAAGGTATGTAGCCATCTGTAAATTATTGCTGTTTTTTTTACCAGTATTAACAGTGAAATAATTCTTATTGCCATAATTTAAACAATATAAAACAACGGGACACTATTGCTTACCTGTCGAATGAACTCACTCAG